>CM036760.1:7405000-7940000 GCA_020796225.1 Arion vulgaris
AAGCGCCACATTTGGCGATCTTGCGCCATGGATTCCCAGTAGGTGATGTCTATATCGAAGCATTTCAGAGACGCTTTTTCCGATCCAGAAGCACTTGAGCTTTCAGCTCTTTGGCTCGGTGTCATGGGCATCGTTAACCTTTGGTTTTGGTGCAACGAACACCATAAATCTGGAGAATCTGTGGCTTTTTCTGCCAGCCGCGGAATTGAATCCGCACTCACAGAAAGCTTATCACCCGGCGTCAAACGCTCTACGAACACGCTGGGCAGGCCGGCTCGTAGCTTCGGCAACAATCCTAAGAGTTTCTGGGAAAACAGCACCCGTGAACAGAACGACACAGCCCACCTCTGAAGTTGAAGTAAAATTCACCTGAATCATCAACCCCTCGCCCTTGTGTTGCCGGGATCTACAAGGGAAGCAAAGAATAGTACCATTGCGACCCACAAGGCATGTCGTAAGAGACGACTGAGGTAGGGACCTAGGCAAGCTAACCTAATAAATAAAAAGCGTCGCAGTAATCGGATGGGCTAGCCTTCCTTTTTGCATAACTGGCACAACGTACACTCACTCTTAGGCTCAGCTCACATATAAATCACAAAGAATGGGTAAACAAGTTATCGATATGGAGCTTTCGAAGTAGAAGCCTGATTCGCGAGGAATGCTGGTGGGAAGGTAAGCAAACCTAAACGATAAAAATCAATCAATGGGTCCATAGTTGCCACCAGGTTTTGTCTGAGTTTATAACAGAGATGGCACAGGATGCTGATAAATGTTGCATAGGTGAATATGGAACTCTAAAGGAAATTTCATGGCTGCCATTTCACTTGTGAATGAAAATCACAAGAACTCTAGCCCTTTCGCTGCTACATACTTTCTGAAGGTTGAGCTAAAAATAGCTACTCTTTGTTTCTAGGTCACAACGTGAATGTACGCCTATAGCAGTGACAGTAGCAATGTATAACGTGTTAACACATCTTTAGCCGACAGAGGAGAGATAATAACAGACATGTTAATGCGTCTTTAGAAGTGAATGGGAAAAACGTATATATACGTCCTTAGCAGCTAATGGGCTAGGGACACTCCGAGACAAGCGAGAAAATAACTAAACATAACAAAACATTTACTAGACAGACAGGAAAAAATCTTGATAAATATATAACTTAAATGAGAAGAACTATAAAAAGAAGCAATCTCTTAACTGAACAGTAGTAATTTATTTTGGCCGTGTACTACCGTCTGTTCGAATAGACTGGTGGTTCGATTCTTTATATGTGTTTCTTCACAGTTCTTTGGTCTTGCCCATGTGGTACCGGGGCCCGCAAGGAAGCAAAAATAGTACCACTGCAACCTACAATGCGTGTTGTAAGACCCGACTGATGTAGGCCCTAGGATGCTACCCTAGTAAATAAAAAGCAGCGCAGAAATCGGATGTGCTGGCCTACTGTAGGTGCATAACTGGCACAACGTACAATCGCTCTTAGGCTCTGATCACATACAAATCACACAGAGTGGTTGACAAGTGGTCGATATGGGGCTTTCGAAGAAGAACAAGAAGTTCTTTGGTCTATGACTAAAGAGGAAGTATTGACTTCATTACAATGGGTTGTCCCCAAATGATTCGAAACCTCTTCAGAGAAATGACCTGCCAAGATTATTGCACAAAGTAAGAACACCCAAACTCCTAACAATCCTAAGTATTTTCGGGAAAAAGTAAACTCGTGAGAAGAATAATGCGATCCAGTTTCAAACCTACGACTTACTGAGCGCAAGACAAATAGCTTAACCACATAACCACAGAAAACCCCAGCTTAATTTATTTCCCAAGAGATTCTCATACCTGTCTAGCGTTTTCTCTCAGCTTCTAATTGAATTAAGTTGTTAATTGTATTACTGTGTTAGCTGCCAAGTGCCCATAGCTGCCAAGTGCCCACTCTCTTGTTGATTAATTGTATCTCCTTTTCCCATTAATACTGAATATTGTTCAAATATGCAAATGTCTAGTAACTTTTGCATACAAAAGTTTGTTAACGCGTATGTCTTTTCTATGTAAAGTGATTTTCCAGGAACAGTGGAGAAAACAAATGTGGTGGTTTTAAATCGGACCTGCACACAAAGAAACCTTATCAAAAGAATAAGAATCCGACAATCAAGTTTCTTCGGGCATACAATGCGAAGAGGAGATTTCGAACATTTGGTGACTACAGGTAAAAATCAGGGAAGGAGAGATCGTGGAAGACAGAGGAGAAGATGTTGGATGGCCTGACATCATGGTTCGACAAAATATCGACGTCAGAACTGATTACATGCACCAAGCAAAGAGAGTTGTGGAGAGACATGATCTTCTACGCCGACATACATGGCGTTTGATTGATTGATGTAAACTGATGAAGAGGGTAGCCGGTTCAATTACTTTATTGTATCTAAACATTTGACTAAATCAGTCATATAGTCACTTGTCTACGTAAACTCTCCAGCTACTTGGCTTATCCAACTCTCTAACCACTTGGTTAAGTTCGCTTTCTAACCACTTGGTTAAGTAAACTTTCTAACCACTTGGTTAAGTAAGCTTTCTAACCACTTGGTTAAGTAAACTTTCTAACCACTTGGTTAAGTAAACTTTCTAACCACTTGGTTAAGTAAACTTTTTAACCACTTGGTTAAGTAAACTTTCTAACCACTTGGTTAAGTAAACTTTCTAACCACTTGGTCAAGTAAACTTTCTAACCACTTGGTTAAGTAAACTTTCTAACCACTTGGTTAAGTAAGCTTTCTAACCACTTGGTTAAGTAAACTTTCTAACCACTTGGTTAAGTAAGCTTTCTAACCACTTGGTTAAGTAAACTTTCTAACCACTTGGTTAAGTAAACTTTTTAACCACTTGGTTAAGTAAACTTTCTAACCTCTTGGTTAAGTAAACTTTCTAACCACTTGGTTAAGTAAACTTTCTAACCACTTGGTCAAGTAAACTTTCTAACCACTTGGTTAAATAAACTTTCTAACCACATGGTTAAGTAAGCTTTCTAACCACTTGGTTAAGTAAGCTTTCTAACCACTTGGTTAAGTAAGCTTTCTAACCACTTGGTTAAGTAAACTTTCTAACTACTTGGTCAAGTAAGCTTTCTAACCACTTGGTTAAGTAAACTTTCTAACCACTTGGTTAAGTAAACTTTCTAACCACTTGGTTAAGTAAGCCAACTTCCTTCTTTCTTTTCTTCGATCTTGTTTTGCCACACAGCATCAGGACAAGAAGAGATTTATAGAATGGCTTTGTGTGCCTCATAAATAGTGTCTTTCGTCGCTTCTATTATCTCTGAGGTCCATCTTTTGTGTGGACTGCCTTTTGTTTAGTATCCAGTGTATCCGATCAACATTGTTCTTTGATGTGCACTATCTGTCGGTAATCTGCTTACGTGGCCGAACCATTTAATTTGTTGTTTCTTGATGAAGTTTAATACTAATGTTGTACCCACTTTTTTCCTGATGTCTTCATTTCTCTATCAGTATCTTCTTGACATCTCTCTAACCACCTGACAAAGTCAACACCCTAACCATTTGACTAAACCAGCAACGTAACCAGGTGACTAAGAAAACTCTCTAACCGCTTATGTATGTCATAAACGAGTTGAGTATGCCAGCGGCGTACACTTCATGGAGTTTTTCTCCTACTGTAACGACTCTGGGAGTCGACCAAGCCTCAATTTGGTACCAGAAAACACTAGAAAGTAAAGATTGCCAAAATTATGTTGGCTACATCACCCACTGTGAGCCCCTTGACAACAAAATGATGTTGGCTACATCACCCATTGTGTGCTCATTGACAACAAAATGATGTTGGCTACATCACTCACTGTGTGCCCCTTGACAACAAAATGATATTGGCTACATCACCCACTGTGCGCCCCTTGACAACAAAATGATATTGGCTACATCACCCACTGTGCGCCCCTTGACAACAAAATGATGTTGACTACATCACCCACTGTGCGCCCCTTGACAACAAAATGATGTTGACTACATCACCCACTGTGCGCCCCTTGACAACAAAATGATGTTGACTACATCACCCACTGTGTGCCCCTTGACAACAAAATAATGTTGGCTACATCACCCACTCTGTGCCTCTTGACAACAAAATGATGTTGGCTACATGACCCACTGTGTGCCCCTTGACAACAAAATGATGTTGGCTACATCACCCACTTTGTGCCCCTTGTCAACAAAATGATGTTGGCTACATCACCCACTTTGTGCCCCTTGACAACAAAATGATGTTGGCTACATCACCCACTGTGCGCCCCTTGACAACAAAATGATGTTGACTACATCACCCACTGTGTGCCCCTTGACAACAAAATGATGTTGACTACATCACCCACTGTGTGCCCCTTGACAACAAAATAATGTTGGCTACATCACCCACTCTGTGCCTCTTGACAACAAAATGATGTTGGCTACATGACCCACTGTGTGCCCCTTGACAACAAAATGATGTTGGCTACATCACCGACTGTGCGCCCCTTGACAACAAAATGATGTTGGCTACATCCCTCACTGTGCACCCCTTAACAACAAAATGATATTGGCTACATCACTCACTGTGCGCCCCTTGACTACATCACTCACTGTGCACCCCTTGACTACATCACTCACTGTGTGCTCCTTGACAACATCACTCACTGTGCACCCCTTGACTACATCACTCACTGTGCACCTCTTGATAACATCACTCATTGTGTGCCCCTTGATTACATCACTCACTGTTGCCTGATTACATCACTCACCGTGTGCCCCTTGACAACAAAATTCAGACCGTACACCGTATTTCGCTATAAATCGTATAGTATCGAAACATTTTCTTTACTTTTATTTGTAACTCAAAACTCGAGAAACAATATTTATAGAAGAAAATCGCATATTTATAAGTTGCTACTGAAAATAACGATTAATTATTGCATGGTCTGTTATGTTATTAAATTACTTTGGTGAACTGTTCACCAATAAATAATAATTCCTCTCGTACGGTTATACGTTACATAGGTACTGCAAGTAATTTATCCAGTTGCGGCTTGTCATTAAGGGCCAGAGGAGCGGCCCACCAAAAATAATATGTAACGTGTATTTATTTTTTAATAAATTAAAATATAACCTAGCCCAAAGCTATGATGTTCCCCAAAAATTGTGTCTGGCCCCACCAACAAAAACAATCACGAGCCGCCACTGAATTTATCCATACCGCTTTGTCATGGACAACTCGCTTAATCTCTTCCATGGAATTGAGACCGATATTTCTTGCCTCTCTCAGCAATGTTCATTTCAGGGTCTGAATTGGACGACCTCTCTTTCTTGAACTCTGTCTACCGCTTCGATGTCTGCTTTAATACTTTCTCCTGCCCGCCTGGCCAGCGTTTTCGTAGCTCGTTGGACTACGGGTGACAAGCTCCCTGTGAGTGTGGGTTCAATTCTGTGGGCTGGCAAAAAGCCACAGGTTCCCCAGATTTACGGTGTTCGTGGCATCGAACCGAAGGGCTACGATGTCCATGGCTCCGAGCCGAAGAGCTGAAAGCTCAAGTGCTTCTGGATCGAAAAAAAAATAATAAAAATTTCTCCTTTATAACACTTACTCACGGGGTATCTGTTGCTAAATGGTTACGATCTTGCTTTGCGTTCAGAAGGTCGTAGATTCGAATTTGGATAGCACCGTTCTGTTCATGAATGCACATTTTTCAGAGGCTCGTAGGACTATTATCGGAGCTACGGAGTTTGTGCTTTTTGCAGTACCTCCGGTAGGTAGTGTTTCATGTCCGCGGTGAGGGACCGTGCTATATGGAATAAATGACCCTGTGTAATGAAGTCTATCTTTTAGCTTTAGACGATTTTAACACTTACTCAGCCTGGTATTGATACACGTGAGGTGTCGACAATGATAAAAACACACCGTATGAATCACCAGTTTGTTTGCAGAACGTGACACTGAATGAGTGACACGTTCATTCAACAGGTCTGGGACCTGGTCAGTAGTGTTGTTAAATTCAGCCATCACAGGAAGTGACTGGCATTAAGTGTGCCTTAATTGCCAGTCTTGGCATAATAACTGCAAATTTCTTTGAAACATTTTTCTATTATCAATATTTAAATTGTTAATTGAAGTATAAAATAATATAAAGTATAAAATAATATAAAGTATAAAAATTGTTAATTGAACAACATGGGAAATGCGCTGCCTGCGAACAGTTACCAACAACACCAGAAAAAAACCATAATAAAGAAAGTTGGCACAGAACCGTGTTTGAATTACATTGAGAAACAAAGAATGAAGTGGTTTGGACACTTAAAAAGAATGCATCCAAACTTCCCAGTATACAGAGTCTTCTATAACAGAACATCAGGAAAGAAAAAGAGTGAAGACCGCGTAAAGATGGTTAGATGGCATAGCAAAATCCTGTCAAAGAGCAAAATAAGATGGTTAGATAGCATAGCAAAATCCTGTCAAAGAGCAAAAATAACAAAAAAACCAAGCCACCAGAACAGCGCAAGACAAAAAAAAAAAAAAACCACGACTCTGGGCAACACACCCGGTAGCAGTGTGACGACAAAAGTAGAATAAGAAGATTGAATTATAGTGGACGTCTGTAGCTTAAGCGGTAGTGAGATCGATCGCAACCCAATAGTACCTGTTTCAAACCAGCGGCGGCCAATTTGGAAGCAAATTTGTTCCAGCAGCAGAGGGCAACACACAACTACAAAGAAATAATCAAAATCAATAAATTAACAGATGTCAACACACAAGAGTCATATCTACAAAGAGTCACAGATAATTATGTTAAACTAACTGAAGAAAGCAAGTCAGTAGAAGAAGAATGGACAGTATTTAAGAGAACTTTATTAGAAGCAGCCAAAGAAACATGTGGAACAGCAAAATACAGAGGTACCCGACCAAAAAGCACAACTTGGTGGAATGACGAAGTAAAACTAGCGGTAAAGGAGAAAAAACACAGATACAACTTATGGGCAAAAACAAACATCAAAACGACCTCACTGAGTATAGAACAGCTAGAAAACAAGCCAAGGAGATAATAAAGAAGTCTAAAAATACAAGCATGGCAAGATTATGGCGAAACATTAAATTCAGACTACAAAAATTCAACAAGACATTTTTACAAGAAAATTAAAGCTATGCTGGAAAGACAAGAACAATATGACCCAACTGAAATTATTAACGATGAAAACGGTCAAGCTCTTAATGATCCAAAAATGATAATGAACAGATGGCGACAATACTTTAGTGAACTTCTCAACCTTCAACAAGAGGACCAACCGAACACTCAAGAACTCACAGTAAATGTAACTTTAGAAGTAGAACCAAGCATAACACTATCAGAGATCAGAAATGCTGTAAATATGGCCCCACCTAATAAAACACCAGGCCCAGACAATATCCCGGCCGACCTAATCAAAGCAACTAAAGAGGTAAGAATCAGCTGGCTCCATAGACTATTCAACCAAGTCTGGATCACACAAGAAACACCAGAAGATTGGAGGAATGCTACAATTGTTCCCATCTGGAAGAAGAAAGGTAGCAAGAGGGACTGTACAAAGTATAGAGGCATAGCGCTACTGAGCCACACTGGGAAAATATTCTGCAAAATACTTGAGAAAAGGCTCCGCCACATCATCGAGCCACAGCTTAATGACTCCCAAATGGGATTCAGGAAGAACAAAAGCTGTACAGACGCAATATTCGCCCTCAGACAGTTAGTAGAAAGGACTATCGAATCCGACAAACATTTACACGTTGCATTTGTAGATCAGGAAAAAGCGTTCGACCGCGTAGATAGGCACAAGTTGTGGAAAATACTAACAACCTATGGGGTTAATGAACACCTAATCAACCTTTGCAAGAACATTTATACTGACAGCCAATGTACGATTAGAACAAATACAGGATTATCAGAAAAGTTTCACGTAGGGTCAGGAGTAAGACAAGGCTGCGTACTATCCCCGCTGCTATTCATCACGTACATTGACCACATTTGTAAAATAGCTAACACCAGCGAAGGAAACAACCTCGGAGAACTCTTAAATGAATTTCTTTTGCAGACGATCAGGCAATCATATCAACAACAGAAGAACAGCTACAACAACACATCAACAGACTCCAGTTAGCATGTAACGAATACAACATGAGAATTAACATCGACAAAACAGAAGTAATGACATTCGCCAGAGAGGAAAACACTACCAACATCTCCATCGATAATCATCTACTAAATCAAGCAAAGATTTCACATACCTGGGGAGCATTTTTCAGCAAATGGAAGAATAACTAATGAAATTCAACACAGATGCAACAAAGCAAACCAAATGATAGGGCAAATGGCGCCAATTTTAAGATGCAAACACGTCACCATGAACACAAAAAGAGCAATGTTCAACACAATCTTTCTCCCACATTATGTTACCAGTGCCAAACCTGGACGCTGACAACAAACGATAGAGAAAACTAGTCACAACAGAGATGAAGTGTCTACGCAGAATGCTGGGTGTAACAAGAAGAGACCGGTTGAGAAATGAAGACATCAGGAAAAAAGTGGGTACAACATCAGCACTAGACTTCATCAAGAAACAACAAATTAAATGGTTCGGTCACGTAAGCAGATTACCATCAGACAGTGCACCCCAAATAGCAATGCTGCTCCGATACAATGGGTACAAAGCAAAAGGGGCCACCAAAAGATGGACCTCAGAGATAACAGAGGCGACGAAAGAGACTATCTACGAAGCGCATACTAGGGCCCGTTTTAGAAATCTCTTCCTCACCTGACGCTGTGAGGCATACAGGATTCGAGAAAGAAAGAAAGAAGAAGAAAGATTTTTTAAAAACGGTAAAAATAGACCTCACCGTTCAGAAAACAATTTCAAACTACTGAGCGTATAAGTGGTGCCTAGAAAATCAACGACTCGTTTACTAGACATTTCATGCATGAGTGTTTGGCATGATTATCGTATTTTCTACCAACTTGACTACACAGTAGAAATACAAGTGAATGTGTGCCTCTGTCAATAGACAAACCGTCCACATCTAGTCCCTAGCAGTACATTCACTGCGTTAGAGGTCACGAAATACGTATGTGTAGCTATGAAACGAACGAATAGTATGTGTCCACTACAGTGGACACTATGTGTGAAAGGGCTAGTGTGGTTGATGGCAAGATCCTGTAACAATTCAATTTATACGAAGTATGGATGAAGAAGAATCGTTATAATTAATTTTAGTATCACACGAACAACTGACCAATGGATTGGTTGACCAAGTATGGAGCTTGTAAACGCGTCCCATAGCCAGGACATATTTACTTATTATTTACTAAGTGTGGAGAAGTTTCGTGCAGGCTCTTGTATAACGTATAACGGTACGAGAAGAAGATGTATATATATATATATTTTAATACATATATACGTGGCGGCTCGGGGTCATTTTTGTTGATGGGGCCAGACATTTTTTTCAGGACAAATCATGGTTTTTGGTTGCTATATTTAATTTGATAAAATAATAAATACCCGTTATACATTATTTTTGGTGGAGCCCGGACCCACTGACCCTTAATGACGAGCCGCCACTGTATATATATATATATATATTAACGTACTATAAACAATGTAAACACAAAGCAATTGTGTTCATAAAATTATGATATCTTACTAAAATCGCGGTCGAACTCAATCTTCTTTTTCTTCGAACGCTCCATATCTACCACTTGTTAACCACTCTTTGTGATTTGTATGTGATCCGAGCCTAAGAGCGATTGCACGTTGTGCCAGTTATGTACCTACAAGTAAGCAAGCACATCCGGTTTCCTAGAATAGGTTTACTATATTGTATAGCTTCCCACAAGTGCAAGTATACCTTGCCCACACTGTAAAAAAATATTTCAAGCCCACATCGGGCTCACTAGTCATCTACGCACACACAGACAAACATAACACAACTACATTTCCTTGGATTAAAATTTGTGTGGTCATCATCACCCGTGAAGGACGAGCATCATCATCAGTATAGCTTACATTGGCCCCTTCCTCAGTCGCCTCTTACGACATGCTTTGTAGGTCGTAGTGATACTATTTTTTGCTCCCATTGAAGGCCCCAGTAACATACGGGAGCAGAATTCAATAACACTCATGCTATGTTTAAAAAAAAAGTTAAAAACGAACGCAATCTTCATCTTCTTCTTTGCGTTCGTTCTTTACCACCAATTTTAATCACTATTTGTGATATGTTTGATCTTTGCCAAAAACGTGTATACGTTGCACATTGGTTTGGTAGTCCCTAAACGCATAGACTTCTACATGTTTAGGACACGTGTATCCGATTTCAGCCAACTAACGCAATACCACTTATGATAAGAAAATAGATTACAATTAACACTATTAACACAACGAAATAGTCACTCTGTTAAGTCATTACCTTCAAGACAGAAAGAAATGTATTTGAAATGTGTACCAGAAAATTCAATTAAAGAAGAAGCTATCACAGAAAGACACGTTGTTTTTCTACGGAAACGGTGCCAGTAGTTGCATGACTGACAAGCTACATAAATCAAGAGCTCAGTAACGTAAAAGAAATGTTACAGTCTGTTTGCTATGTAAAAGGATTGATCGATCTATTGATTGATTGATTGATTGATTGAACTATCATCACTGCGTTTCGGTAAATAATCATGTTTGCTCCGATTTCTTTCTTACACATGAAGATGTCAGCGTTAGTGGACAAATTCTGTATCATCAGCAAGGATTCCAGATTGAGTTTTCAAGTTGGGGAAAATTGTGTAAGAATTTAAATTAAATTTAGTAAGGATATAGAAAGTAAGTTGAATGCATATGAAAATAAGATGTGTGAGAAAAAAAATGAAAATAGAATGGAACGAATACAGGAGAAGTGATGAAATCAGAGAAATGTCTGGTCAACCACTAATAACAATAGTTATAAGAAAGAGAAGATGGAGATATGTTGGACGCTCCTGGAGAAGATATGATCAAACAATATCAAAGCCGGCATTGAAGTGGGATGCAGAGGGTTCAAGAAAGAGAGGACGACATAAGGAGGCCATGAAAGGAGCTTTGTTGAGAGAGGCAAGAAATATCGGTCTTAGTTCCATAGAGGAGATTGAGGCCCGTCTGCCCAGCGTGTTCGTATCGCGTTGGACTACGGTGACTATCCCTCTGTGTGTGCAGGTTCAATTCCGCGGGATGCAGAAAAAGCCACAGATTCCCCAGATTTACGGTGTTCGTGGCACCGAACCGAAGGGTTACGATGTCCATGGCACCGAGCCGAGAGCTGAAAAGCTCAAGTGCTTCTGGATCGGAAAAAAGAGGAGATTGAGCAAGTTGTCCAGGATAGGGTGGTGTGGAGAAATTGCTTGCATGTCCCATGTAATGTATAACAGTATGAGAGGAATTATATTATTAAAATTATTATATTCATGAAAATTTACCCAGGCAACCGCCCGAGTGGTTACCAGGGTCCAAATTTGGGGTGTAAAGAATAGAACCACTGTTTCCTTGCACGCTTGTCCTAAGAGGCGACTAAAGAGGTTTGGCTGAAACGAATGCACGTGTCCTAAACGTGTAGAAGTCTATGCGTTTAGGGCCTACCAAACCAATGTGCAACGTATACACGTTCTTGGCAAAGATCAAACATATCACAAAGAGTGATTAAAATTGGTCGTAAAGAACGAACGCGAAAGAGCGCTCAGCAACGCTTTGCAAAATTTCTTAAAATGAATTGTTTTTACGTGCTCACGTTGAAATCGGGGCTTATGTTTTATTGTCCGTCTCCTATAGGACTTGGAACTCCGTAGCAAGTACATCGAGATCCGGAACCTCTAGTCAAATATCTCAATTGTTCCACGTAGTAAACAAACCGAGTACTTTTGAAGCCGTTACTTTACCTTCACATCACAAAAATAACACCTGCACTTTCGCCCAAAAAGAAAGGTCGGAACTAATCAGTGTTGTGTTATCTATACAATTATCACAGACATTAAAATAAAGGTTTCAATGCGAAATATTGAATTTATTTACCGATTTTATCTAAATGGCCTGTCTATAGATAGCGTGGTGGCGTCTGTGGCTTAGGGGATAGTGACTCGGTCTATTAACCCCGACGTTCTCAGTTCGAATCACTCTGCGGACAGTTTGGTTGCAAATTGTTTCGCGTGGATTTTTACAAAGAACGATGGCACCACCCGTTCAGAAAGCAATGGCAAACTATTGAACGTAATATTGCCTAGAAAAATCACAAGCAGCGTTAAAAGGCTGGGGTTGATTCGCAAAGTCCTGTAAATGATATGCAATTATCTTTCTTATAGATAACGTACATGTTGAGTTTATTTATATGTAACTAAATGACCAAACGCTAAATCAAATGAGAGAATTCAAATACCTTGGAAGTATCTTCACATCTGATAGTAGACTGGACAGAGAGATCGAAACTAGAATCCAGCAAGCCAACAACATTACATACCATCTTACCTCAATCTTGAAACATCCAGCAATTCCAGTAGAGACTAAAAGACATTATAAATGCAATCTTCATACCAACATTGTGCTACCAGTGCCAAACATGGGCACTGACAAAAGAACAAGCAATGAAAATTACTACATCTGAAATGAGATGCTTGAGGAAAGCAGTAAATAAAACAAAAAGAGACCATATAGGAAATGATGAAATTAGAAGAACAGTCAGAACAACACCTGCTATTAGATTTATTGAAAAACAGAGACTCAAATGGTTTGACCACTTGGTCAGAATGAACCCGAATACACCAGTCGCAAGAGCGTACAACGTGAAAATGGAATTATCAAGAGGAAGGGCAGACCAAGAAAAAGATGGGCTGATGGAGTTACAGACATCCTAAAACTCCACAATATTACATCGTATCAAGCGACCGAGCATACACTATCTCAGAAACCGATCATCAGTTAAACCTACTACGCCTAGCGGCAAAAAAAGCAGAGAAGGACAAAAGAAAGAAAGATCTATATGGCTTGACCATATATAGCAGAAATATCATGCCATCTGTCGGGAGTAATGATAAGAACGAGATCAGTGGGACAAGTAAGACAGAGGCAGCGGAATGTGTGTAGTTTGAATGAGACAGTCGACCGTGAATAGCTCTCAAGGGGAGCAAAGAATAGTAACACTGCAACCTAACAAGGCATGTCGTAAGAGCGACTGGTGGAAAAACCAGCGCATTTAAGATGAACTTTGATAACATACCGTGGTGAGACATGGAAGTACCGCACTAGAGAGAGGGCAGAGAGAGGCCAACTTAAAATGGTGTAGTTTTATTATTGAGACAGGTAATTTGAGTGAGACAGTATAGATTGAAGACGGACACAGCCTAAAGACATTCGTGTTGGTGGAGACAGTATAGATTGAAACGACCAGCCCAAAACAGTGCAGAGAGGAGAAGACAGATGAAGACGGCACAGCCTAAAGACAGTGGTAGTTTGTGAGACAGTATAGATTAAGACGGACACAGCCTAAGACAGTGTAGTTTGAGTGAGATAGTATAGAGAGGAAGAAGGGCACAGCTTTAAGACAGTGCGTAGTTTGAGTGAGACAGTATAGAGAGGAAGAAGGGCACAGCTTTAAGACAGTGCGTAGCTTGAGTGAGACAGTATGGGAAGGAAGACGGAGGCTAGGATGAGTCAAAATGGTCCACAGCCGAAGGATTGACTTCAATGCGCCGAGCTCCCCATATGGCTCTCCCCCTGTCAGCAGATATGCCATGCCATCTACCAAGAGCATTGCACAAAGCATGAACTCCGTAGCTCCGGCAATAATCCTCGGGATCTCTTAAAAAATTGCACATGCGTCTCTTTCCGGATTCAAGCCCACAACTTTCAGTATGACAGGAAAACGATTTAACTACTTCACTATTAAGACCCCCTGGGGCGAATGTGTAGTTCGTGTAATGGAGGGAGACAGATACACATTTCGGGCAATGTTCTGTGAAACGTTACAGATATATTTATATATCTTCTTATTTGAACGCTCCATATCGACCTTTTGTAAACCACTCTGTGCAATTTGTATGTGATCTGAGTCTAAGATATGAAGAGTCAACATCATCATTACCTATGATGTAAGCTATGATATGAAGTGTCATCATCATCAGGGGGCTGTGCCGGCTGGCGTAGACGATCAGGGATCTCTACAAATCTATGTCTCTCGTGTTTACTATCATCTCAGATGCTGATGCTCTTCCGTGCCGTTCATATGAAGAGTATACAGTGGTGGCTCGTCATTAAGGGCCAGTGGGGCCGGGCCCTACCGAAAATAATGTATAACGTGTATTTATTAATTTTTTAATTAAAATATAGCAACCCAAAACCATGATTTATCCTGAAAAAATGTCTGGCCCCACCAACAAAAATGATCACGATCCGCTACTGATGGTGTAGATATATATATATATATATATATCAAGATAGAAATCGTAGCGCCAATAACGTTATATTAGTTCACTACTGACCCGCTACTGAATACTACAGCCAGTATCGTATACATCCTTACCAAGTCGTGCGTCGATAAACACAATTACACACTAATTCACACATCAAGATATTTAACACACCAAACATTTGAATTCCAGTGAAAATCACTATCCATTCTTCCTCATACTGTTGGCAGACATTGCTTACATGCTAGTCTTCCAGCACAGATGATGTGTTCAGTTGGTGAGCTGAGCGTCATGTGTCGTGTTACTGGTTTTTAAGTGAACACACAACGGAATTGATTGATTCGGTCGAACGATATGAGAACTGGAACGGAAGCAAGCATGCAACACACGCATTGCAGGAGAAGAAAGTGAGTACTTGATAGTGATGACTAGATAGTGAGAGTGGAGGAGATGTAGAATGAGAATTTACTGGAAGGAATGAATACTGCATTGTTGGTTTATTCATTCAGTAACAGTGATATTTTAATGTAGGTGAGATCGAGTTCCTAGTCCTATCAGAGATAGACGATAAAGTAGGTTCAAGTTGAGCATATACAAGAACAAATGACAGCTACAAATCAATACGAGTATGTTGCAAAGCCGCAGCTGGACAAAATTTATTAAAAAAGAATTTTAAAATGTGATTTCTTAAAAAAAATGGTTATCATTTTCAAAATTACATCGCAGACCTCACCAATGCTACGGTGTTTGTGTTCTGTCGCTGAAATCATCCTGTGTGAGAAAGAGATTGGAGTATATATGGCTTCTCCCCGAAGTCGAATGAAGATGGTCAAATCAAGCATCGCCCGAGTGGTTACCGGGGCCCAAATTGAGGTGTAAATAATAGAACTGTAATCTGCCATGCATGTTGTTAGAGGCGACTAAGAAGGTTGGTAGTGGGGCTAGCTACCCCACACCGTAAAAAGCACTAGATTGATATATAACGGAGAGTAAACCGAGTAAACGCTGACTGAAACCGGACACATCGCCGAAGGATAAGCAAAAGAGCTCCAAATGGTGCTGAAGATTTGACGTAAAACACACGGCTGCATGAGTCAGATTTCCACATGAATAGAATTTATGGGGAGATCTGGTGCATCGGTCTGGGCGGTGATCGCGAAAAGAGAGATAGATATCAAGCATTGATTTGGTAACAAAATAGAGAAGGACTGAGAGAGATAGGTTGAAATAGTAAACTCGACATTACATGAGACAATGTGAATTGAGTCCGACTAATACCAGGAAATGAGAGAGCAGACAGGATAAGTAGGGAACAAAACTTATACAACACAAATACCGATTGTCACTACCAGAAATCAAGACACATATCAAGCGAAAATACAAAGAGTTGTGGAGGCAACAAACCAACATCAAACACCCGCAAGATCCCATCAGCAGACTACAGAAAACAGCACACAAAATCTTTCCCTAAGAACAGGTCACTGCAGGTTCAAACATTACATGAATAGAAGAAAGCCTGCTCAGACTGTGTGCTTGCCAAACAGAAGCACAGACTCCAGAGCACATCCTGCAGTCATGTCCATCATAAATGCATCAATGAAACGAAACATGGCCTCATGAACAAAGCTTACAGAGCAAGCTATGAGGAACTCTTGAAGAACTCCAACTGACATGCAGCTTCATAGAGGCAACCCATCTCATGGTTTAGACGAGCATACGAAACCGAACGCAAAGAAGAATAAAAAGAAGAGTCCGACTTTTTGCCTTTTACTTTCTTGTAGGTGTGTTCTTCGAAGAGTGGTCTTATGTCTTCTCCGTTTTATTTTCCCAACTGGTGACCACATAAGGACTTGTCGATTTAGTCTCTTTTTGTCTGATCTAAGAACATGACCTAAATATTTCCACCATCGTTTCCTTATAATATTTGATAAAAACGTTGATATAACATATGAGAAAACCCACTAAAATTACGTCAATCACTGATCTTTAGCACATATAAAGATGTTTAATATTGCAATTTAGTAATCCTACTCCGATACAATGGATACAAAGCCGAACGCAAAGGAAGAGATACAAAGCAAAATTTCCTCCACGTCAAAGGGGTAACCATAGAGATAACAGATGAGTGAGAAAAAAACAACTATTTACAACGAACACAAGAATGCCGTTTCTATAAGTTTCTTCTTATCCTGACGCTGTAGCCACGGCAGAATTAGAGAACATACGAAAGTATTGAAACTTAGTCAGTTATTAATTATTTCCAAACTAGCTACAATAACTAGTAGTAAACCAAGTAAACAAACTAGCTACAATAACTAGCAGTAGACAAACTAAACAAACTAGCTACAATAACTAGTAGTAAACTAACTAAACAAACTAGCTACAATAACTAGTAGTAGACTAACTAAACAAACTAGCTACAATAACTAGTAGTAGACTAACTAAACAAACTAGCTACAATAACTAGTAGTAGACAAACTAAACAAACTAGCTACAATAACTAGTAGTAGACAAACTAAACAAACTAGCTACAATAACTAGTAGTAGACCAACTAAACAAACTAGCTGCAATAACTAGTAGTAGACCAACTAAACAAACTAGCTACAATAACTAGCAGTAGACAAACTAAACAAACTAGCTACAATAACTAGTAGTAAACTAACTAAACAAACTAGCTACAATAACTAGTAGTAAACCAAGTAAACAAACTAGTGAAAATATAAATTAGACATAACTATCCAGATTTCAACTAGTAATAAAGTGAGTTAAAAACAAACAAACTGGCTAAAATTGGGGTAGCAGACAGAAATTTTAAATAAACTTCAGCACTAGCACAAACTAGTAGTAACTCAAGATAAACAAACTACTACAATAACTGGTACAACCTAGATGAAACAAATCTAGCTAAAATAAGGTTATAGCAACCAAAAAAAAACAAGCACGAAAATAAGTAAAAACTAAAAAACTACAAATGAACTAGTGAAACAGGTAAACAAACTAGCTAAATAGATTCAGTGAGAAGATGTTAAAAAACAAACTAGTCATATAACAAGAGTAAATAAAACCATAAACAATTATTCTAGCACAAAAACTTAGTAAGCCAACTAAACAAACGCCATCGATAACTGTAGTAGACAACAACATTAACAAACAAGCTGATTCGAACTAACTCGGGTTAATAGACCACACTAAACACCTAGCCACAACAACAGATTAGAAGAAAACTAACAAATCAGCTCAAGGTCATGGTAAATGCCAGAGTAGCAACTAAACAAACCTAGCCATAACTACGAGTGACCCTGAAACAACTCTAGTTCTGGTCTGGCTAGCAGTCAGAAAAACTAAACAGAATTACGAATACGAATAAAGATAAACAACTAAATCAAATCTCTCCCAATTAACAATTGCAGTAAACCAAGAAACAAACAGAGCAGACATGATAGAATCAGTGACAAACTATCCAGTTTGCGGCTGAGTGAGAGAAAGCCAGGTCAAGAATAAACACTGTAACAAGGGAAAGATGTGTTGGTGCGAGAAGAAGGAGAACTGAATTGTAGTTGCAATATGCTGGGCACAGATAGAGCGCAAGCAATCTGCGTTATGATAGAAACATCAAAGATGAGGTCTGTGCTAAGAATTATAAATCCCTAAAGCTGAGTTGGTATGCACCGAATGAGCTTGCAATGAGCAGGATTCTATTATTAGTTAATCAACAACCCCGAAAACTATGGGAATGGGAGGAGCGCAAAAACTAACTTAAAAGCACAAAGGGACCTTACATTGAAACGGTAATGCAAGATCTTATCTAGTAAATCAATTGCACGACGATGAAGCGTTGAAAAGGTTTGAAATTCCTTCCGGTAAATATCCAAAGGACGTCAAGGCCACAATGTACGAGTAAACAAAGCGTTGAACATTGCGAAGGCATCTTACACTTTATAGCGTTCAGACAAGCTGCAACCGTAAATTTTCTCGAACGGGCGCGCCACTGCCCTTGGGTAGATCAACCCAAATAGCAAATTGACACGAGACAAACGTACCGAGCGTGTTCGAACTGGCTGAAACGTCGGGGGCTTCAATGGACACGTCACTACACCCTGTTGCCAGTGGACCATTACACACAGAACAAAGGGTAAAATTTAGAGAAGAAAGAAGACTACCAAAAGTACATAAAATGACATTAGCAAATTTCTAACATCTAAACAGACATCAAATAAGACCTGATTATGATTATCTAGTGCTATATTTACTCGATGGAAGATGTAACATAGAGATTAGGAGTAGAATAGCTCATGCGAAAGCAGCTTTTATGAAAATGAAGAAAACACTATGCTTGAATTCACTACCAATGACATTGCGAAAACGAGTACTCCAGTGCTATATTGAATCAATACTTATGTATGGCAACGAATCATGGATAATGAACAAACGGTCAATAAGATCATTGGAAGCCACAGAGATGTGGTTTTACAGAAGAATGCTGAAAATTCCATGGACAGCTAAGAAAACAAATGAAGTTTTAAATCAGGCCTGCACACAAAGAAACCTTATGAAAAGAATAAGAATCTGACAATCAAGGTTCTTTGGGCATATAATGCGTAGAAAGGTTTAGAACATTTGGTGACTACAGGTAAAATTCAGGGAAGATGAGATCGTTGAAGCTAGAGGGAGAAGATGTTGGATGGCCTGACATCATGGACGACGTTAGAACTGATTATATGCACCAAGCAAAGAGAGTTGTGGAGGGACATGATCGCCTACGCCGGCAGGCATGGCACTTGATTGATTAATATTTACTTGGTATTTTTGTATCGTTTATAAACATGGACAAGGAACAAGCATTTTGGAAAACATAATTAATTATTGTCTTTGGGATGTGGATATCAGAAATAATTAGTCATATTTCATTGAAAATGCTGGAGTGGACTCAGAATCAAATTATTGGGGTGTGTAAAAAAGGGAATTAGAACCAACTGATTTACCTTTTGCGGATGATACGATAATTAAGGGATGGTCAGATAAGCTTTGGAGGAAAGAAAGTTGTCTGGGAGGGATATCAAATAATTACATGGTACAAATATTAATCTGGGATGGATACAGAAATAAATCATACATAAGCTCGTGCCACCAGAGGGAAAAAGAATGAGCCCCAGCAAGGAGAGGGGACTCATGCACAAACTCAAATCTCGCAAGAAGGAGGGACTCAAAGAGACAAGCACGTGAAATCCGAAAGGAAATCGGGCAGCCGACTCACCTTCTTTCAACCTGGAAGCTCTCCAGGATTAACAAGAGATAAAGAGCAGAAGGTGGCGATGGATACGACACACACACCCCCTAGTAACATCACAAGTTAGGCTCTTCGATGGAACCCCGGGGAAAATAAAGGTAGGGAAGACCCAGAACACCTGGAGACGGGAGTTGAGACGGAAATGCAAAAAGTGGGGAGAGAAGGGAGATCTGGAAAGGATGGCCATGGATAGGCGGGCTTGGAAGAGCCTTGATTGCGGATCTATGCTTCCTAGAGGCGAAGGGTGAAAAATAATTTCATGAAAGGAAAAACGAAAAATAAAGAATTTCTAGAAAAGAAACTAGTAAATAAGGAAGAATTACTGCAGATAACAAAAAACTAAAACAAAATATTTCGCATACATGTCATGTTGGGGTCTCTGCGGCAAATAGTTCCGGAGGTCATGGATTCGAATCCGGAACGCGCATTCTGTTCACGGGTGGATTTTTCCAGAGACCCCTAGGATTGATGCCAACGGTACTGAGTTTGTGCTTTGTGTAATACTCTTGGCAGGTTGTGTGTCATTTCTGCGGAGATCGACCGATCCATATCGAGTAAACTCGGTACAGTGAGTAATCCTTCGACTTTAGACTATTTTTTAGATATTAAGTTGCAGGACGACGAGCAAGAGGAAGAAGAGACACAAGAGGGAACGAAACATCAAGCGATAGACAATTTACAACTGCGGACAGTTTGGTTGCAAATTGTTTCGCGTTGATTTTTATAAAGGAGATGGCACCACCCGTTCAGAAAGCAATGGCAAACTAAACATATGCCTAGAAAAATCACAAACAGCGTTAAAAAGCTGGGGTTGATTCGCAAACGTCCTGTAAAGGATATGCAATTAATTTTAACTTTAGAGTGAATAATAAAAGACAAGATACAGTAGGAGAGCTGGAGGTCCATTATAGTCAAATACCTTCGATGCGGAGAAGACAAATAATGATGTTGAGACTAGCTTAAAATTCGTCAATAGTGACAGTGCAAACTAGATCACACAAAACTTGTCCGTGTGTTGCCGGGGCCCGCAAGTTCGCAAAGACTATAATAGTAACACTGCGACCTACAAGGCATGTCGTAATAGGCGAATAAGGTATTGCCTAGTGAAGATACCTAGTAAATAAAAAACGTCGCAGAAATCTGATGAGCTGGCCTACTTGTAGACACATAACTGAAAACAAAGTAAATCTCTCTTCGGCTCAGATCACATACAAATCATAACGATTGGTTTAACAAGTGTTCGATATGGAACATTGGCAAAAGAAGAAGAAGAAGATCACAAAATAAACTGTGTGATTCGACAACGGTCATTTCCTCCACTTTGAGACAAATCTGTCGCATAAACAAAACTAATTACTTGAAGAATTATTTTCAAATGAAGAAATAACGTTATCGAAATATTTGATCTAAGATTAAGATGTCGTTCTTATCATCAAAAATACAAGATTCAATGATAATCCTCTTCAAAAGTGATTTTACACCAAGGGTAACTTTGTCAGTGCGTCAGTTTGACATTTAATGAAACGTTTTGAAAAATATATAGAACAAATGAAGGTGCAGAAAGTGTATAGTGTTTGAATTCCCTGATTCTCTAGGAAGCGATCGTAATTCAGCGGCGTATCATACGTGTGAGCGTCTGTAGTTCACGCGGTAGTGAGCTCGATCATAAACCCAAGCGTACCTGGTTCAAACCCCACTGTAGGCAAGTTTTGAAGCAAATTCGTTTCCGTGGGATTTTTATATAAGAAAAGGTAACAACAGACCTCACCGTTCAAAAACAATGGCACATTACTGAACGTATAAGTGGTGCCTAGAAGATCAACGACTGTGGTTGATGGTTACGTCCTGTAAAGGACATCACGATTTTCATTGATCATCGCTAAGTTAAAGGGTATAAGAACGAAGTAGTGTCTTTATTGTACCAGGCTTTACAAAGTATGGTTCGGTTCCTCTCCGCAGAAATGACACGTTCCTTGCCACGAATATGACACGAAGCACGTACTATGCAGAAATGACACGTTCCTTGTCACGAATATGCACGAAGCACTCACTGAGAAATTGACACGTTCTTGCCACGAATGAAACAGGTCACCCGCAGAAAGCACGTTCTGCCAGAGTGCAAAGATTCTCTCCGCAGAAATGACACGTTCCTTGCCACGATGGACAAAACATCACTATGCAGAAATAACGTTCTTGCCACGATGACACGACTCACTTGCAGAAATGACACGTTCCTTGTCCACGATATGACACGAAGCACGCACTCTGCAGAAATGACACGTTCCTTGCCACGAGTATGGAAACAAGGCATGCACTCCGCAGAAATGACACGTTCCTTGCCATGAGTATGGCACAAAGCATTCTCTCCGCAGAAATGACACGTTCCTTGCCACGAGTATGGCACGAAGCATGCACTCTGCAACTTCGATAAAAATTCAACGAATCTCCGAAAAAATGCACTTGTGAGCAGAATGGCGCGGTATGGATTCGAAGCCACGACCTTCGGAACGCAAGGCAACGTTGTAACCACTTAGCCACAAAGACCACCAAATCGGAAGTCTTAACTAGAGCACAAGTAACCCCAGCAACGTTGTAACCACTTAGCCACAAAGACCACCAAATCGGAAGTCTTAACTAGAGCACAAGTAACCCCAGCAACGTTGTAACCACTTAGCCACAAAGACCACCAAATCGGAAGTCTTAACTAGAGCACAAGTAACCCCAGCAACGTTGTAACCACTTAGCCACAAAGACCACCAAATCGGAAGTCTTAACTAGAGCACAAGTAACCCCAGCAACGTTGTAACCACTTAGCCACAAAGACCACCAAATCGGAAGTCTTAACTAGAGCACAAGTAACCCCAGCAACGTTGTAACCACTTAGCCACAAAGACCACCAAATCGGAAGTCTTAACTAGAGCACAAGTAACCCCAGCAACGTTGTAACCACTTAGCCACAAAGACCACCAAATCGGAAGTCTTAACTAGAGCACAAGTAACCCCAGCAACGTTGTAACCACTTAGCCACAAAGACCACCAAATCGGAAGTCTTAACTAGAGCACAAGTAACCCCAGCAACGTTGTAACCACTTAGCCACAAAGACCACCAAATCGGAAGTCTTAACTAGAGCACAAGTAACCCCAGCAACGTTGTAACCACTTAGCCACAAAGACCACCAAATCGGAAGTCTTAACTAGAGCACAAGTAACCCCAGCAACGTTGTAACCACTTAGCCACAAAGACCACTAAATCGGAAGTCTTAACTAGAGCACAAGTAACCCCAGCAACGTTGTAACCACTTAGCCACAAAGACCACCAAATCGGAAGTCTTAACTAGAGCACAAGTAACCCCAGCAACGTTGTAACCACTTAGCCACAAAGACCACCAAATCGGAAGTCTTAACTAGAGCACAAGTAACCCCAGCAACGTTGTAACCACTTAGCCACAAAGACCACCAAATCGGAAGTCTTAACTGAGACAAGTAACCCCAGCAACGTTGTAACCACTTAGCCACAAAGACCACCAAATCGGAACTAGAGCACAAGTAACCCCAGCAACGTTGTAACCACTTAGCCACAAAGACCACCAAATCGGAAGTCTTAACTAGAGCACAAGTAACCCCAGCATTGGCTCTCACAATATGATGAAACCTTCACTGAGATGGAATTTTTTTTAAAATTATTTCATTGCCAACAATTAGAAAGAACAGGAAAGGAAACACAATAATGTAGATGGCTAATAAAGTTTGTGATATGTTACTCATGTCAATGAATATTGAAAATGCTGCAATTGATTTCTTCAATTTTTCATCATCACCCAGTACCTTGTTCTGAGCAGAACTTTCCACAAAACACATTCGAAAGTAACCTCTCTCATAGATCAGATGTCTAGCCTACACTACAGTCATCCTCAAATCATCTATCACAATTTGAATCCATCTTATCTGCAGTCTTCCTCTTCTTCTCGTTGCAAGTATTCCCACATCAATAATTGTGTGCAAATTATTTCAATTTTCCTATCCTTATCTGCAGTGGCGTCTTGTCATTAAGGGCCAGAGGGGCCGGGTCCCACCAAAAATAATGTGTAACGTGTATTTTTATGTAATTCATTAAATATACGCCCAGTGGTTGCCGGAGCCCAAATTTGGGGTGTAAAGAATAGAACCACTGTTACCTGCCACGCATGTCGTAAGAGGCGACTAAGGAGGTTTGGCTGAAATCGGATGTACATGTTCTAAACGTGTAGAAATATATGCGTTTAGGGACCTACCAAATCAATGTGCAACGTATACACGTTCTTGGCAAAGATCAAACATATCACAAATAGTGATTAAAATTGGTCGTAAAGAACGAACGCAAAGAAGAAGTGCACACCGCAATACCGCGGTGAAATGGTTGGCATCTCACAACAACACTCGTGTTTTCATACTCAGCGACTCCATGAGTATGATTCGTAAAGCCGAATCAGGAATGGTAAGACGAAACTGGGTGGAGGTACTGGTACAGACCTTTATAAAGCGTTTGAGAAAGGAGAAGACTAGATATTTAAAACCTCATTTTTCATTATATGTCCGGACAATGATGATAAAGTTAATGCACATCATTATATTCTGGGAGATTAGCCTTAATCCTAACATATCTCATTTCATTTATATAATGGTGGCATGTATTTTTCTCTCTACTTTCTCTTCCTAATCACCAGAGAGCTAGAAACATGTACAGTAAGATTGCAACCTTTCAATCTCACAAATAGCATATTCCACTTAGAACCAGGAAGAGAGAAACAGACATTCGATACTTTATTTTTGTTATTATAGATTTTTTAAATCTCCATCTTGCATCCAATGTTGATCCTTTTCTTCTTCTTCTTTGCGCTCGTTCTTTACGACCAATTTTAATCACTCTTTGTTATATATTTGATCTTTGCCAAGAACGTGTATACGTTGCACATTGTTTGGTAGGCCCCTAAGCGCATAGACTTCTACATGTTTAGGACACGTGCATCCGATTTCAGCCAAACATCCATAGTCGCCTCTTACGTGGTAGGTAACAGTGGTTCTATTCTTTACATCCCAAATTTGATCCCCGGTAACTACTCGGGCGATGATGATCCTGTATCATATTGTTTTTATTGTTCTTGTAGATGTAACGTGCTTGCCTCTCGCTCCAAAAGGTACTCTGTTCATTCCCAGAGTGGAGCGATCAGAATATTTTTCCATTGATTCGTGATCTCAATATAGATGAGATTAAGTTTCTAGTTCTATCGGAGACCGACGATGAAATATAGATTTCGTGTTATAGTTGAGAAAAGAAAGAACGGAAGTTTAAAATCGTTAAGAGAAGGCTGCAAAACTGCTGTCTGGGTAAAATGCATTTTCAAATTTAAAATAAAATGATTATACAGATTTGTATAATTTAAAAAATTATATCGATACCTCTGCCGTTGCTACGGAGTTCGTGCACTTCCGCAGTGATCTTCCTGTGTAAGAAAGATATCGAAGAACGCATGGTTGTTCACCGAAATGCAATGTTGATTGTCTTATCAACCAATCAATCAGTCAATCAATCAGTCAATCAATCAGTCAATCAATCAGTAATCAATCAATCAATCAATCAATCAGTCAATCAATCAATCAATCAGTCAATCAATCAATCAATCAATCAATCAATCAGTCAATCAATCAATCAATCAGTCAATCAATCAATCAGTCAATCAATCAATCAGTCAATCAGTCAATCAATCAATCAATCAATCAACTTGTTCTTCTAGTTTTAATTTAAAAAAACATTTTTAAAAACACATTTTACTATTCCCAAATTACATAAAAAATATCGTCAGTGCTACGGAGTTCGTGTACTGCCGCTGAGATCTTTCTGTTTAAGAAATAGATAGCAAAAGACAAATGTTATTCATTAAAATACTGTAATAATTGTCTTATCAATCACTCAATTATTGTTATATCTTTTGCTTCATCCGTGTGTTGTCAAGGCTCGAAAGGGGAGCAAAGAATAGTAACACTGTAACCTACAATGCATGTCGTAAGAGACGACTGAGATAGGAGATTAGGGAAGCTACCCTAGTAAATAAAATGCATCACAGAAATATGATGTGGTGTGCATAACTGGCACAACGTACAATCGCTCTAAGGCTCGAATCACCTACAAATCACAAAGAGTGGTAACAAGTAGTGAATATAGAGCATAAGAAGAAGAAGATATCTTTTTTTTTACAAAGACTTGTTGGTCAAAACTTCACTATGTCAAGATTTTTGTCATTTGTAAATCTATCTTATTTCATATTTTGCTATTTTACATGACCTTTCTGCGATTATTTCTGATACAGAATGACACATAAATCAAATAAACAAATCTTCACAAGGGATTAGGAAAGCAGGGCAACCCAGAGGATAAGACCAGAAGAGACAAGAAAATATGTTGAAGAATTACAGATGGCAAAAAAAATAATCGTAAAAGGTGGACCTACAGAGAAAATATGTCAGATACACATGATTGGCTCAATTTGTAGAACAGGATTTTGTGTGTCAATTTAAAAACAGGAATAAGCTGATGAAGAAATGAAATAGATAAAGGAAGAATATGTAGGATGGAGTCAGTGGCGGCTCTTCATTAAGGGTCTGTAGGGCCGGACCCCACCAAAATTAATGTGTAACGTGTATTTATTATTTTATAAATTAAAACATAACCTAATCCAAAATCATGATTTCCCGAAAATTGTGTTTGACCCTACCAACAAAAATGATCATGAGCCGCCCCTGGATTGAGTAATAGATATTATAAATCATTGGAGAATTATCATCAAATAGCTTGTCCTGAGCAGAAATTTGTCACTCCAACAGTCCTCTTGAATTTCTCTCTTCATGCCCCTGCAGCCGTCATGTTCAAACCATCAGTTACATCCTCAATCCATCTTCTCTGTGGTCTTCTTCTTCTTCTCTTTGCCGGTATGCCTCCTTTCATGTGGTCTTCTCAGCCCTTCATGTCTTTTTGTGACAGACTATTGATAACATAATTTTGCCCGTGTGGTTCCAGGAAGCAAAGAAAAGGGCGCTGCAACTACAAGCATGTCGTAAGAGGCGACTTATGTAGAACCTAGGAAGCTACCTAATAAATAAAAAGCATCACAAAATTCAATGTGTTGGACTACTTGAGTGAGCATAACTACAAGAAGGTACAATCGTTCTTAAGCTCAGATCCCATACAAATCACACAGAGTGGTTAACAAGTGATCGATATGGAGCGTTTGAAGAAGAAGAAGAAGAAGAAAACATAACAATCTAGATGAAGAAAAGTAAAGGAACCCTTTCATACCTGTGGTATATAGGTCAATACAGTGTTAGGCCTGATTTTCATTGACCGTCGGCACACGATGGGTGATGTGGTCAGCATCACGCCGGCCGCCTTTACTTTCCCAGAGCATGTCTGGTACCCAGTTGCGGCTGGGTCGACCTGGCCGTCGGGTCGAAAAATTCCACGCACATTGCGGGGCTGAACCCAGACCACCAGCCTTGCGAAGCGAGTTCACTAACAACTACGCTACAGCGGCTCTCAGATGAAGTAATAACGAGGAATAACTGATCGATTGATTGACTGATTGATTGATTGATTGACAGGATCACTATTATTACGTTTTGATAAATAATAATGTGCTCTCTAATGGCTGTTTTACACTGGAAGAAAGTTGTGGCAGTGCACAAACTCCGTAGAACAGGCGATGTTTCAACGATGTAATAAAGGAATGCAATGTTAAGAATTTGTGTAAGAAATCTATTCTAACCTTTCTTAATAAATTTTACTCTGGCAGCGTCTTTGCAGCCTTGTCTTATCGATTTTAAACTCTCAAAAGAGTGTCTTTAAGATTTTCAACTTGAAAACTGGATCTACGTTTTGTAGTCCGTCTCCGATATAACAAGGAACTTCATCTCACTTATATTAAGATCAAGGGTCTTTGAGAAAATATCGTGATCGCTTCACACTTTGGAACGAACAGAGTACCTTTGTGGCGAGAGGCGAGTATCTTACCTCTACACCACAGAGACCACTCGAAAAAGTATATATATATATGGAACATTAGAGATAAAAGAGGAATATTGATTACAAAATCTGGGCAGATGACGCTCATCAGCCCGGGAGGACAGGTCGTCTACGGGTCGCTGCCCTGAAAGAAAATGGCAGCCTGCTGCCTTGTGGGTTTTGGCTGGGGACAGCAAAAGGCTAACGGAGAGCGAACCCAGTAATCGCTTGTTGAAATCAAACACACCGCCGAAGGATACGCACCTGAGCTCCAATAGGTCCTGAAGGCTGTGCACGTACATTCATTCTTGATGTTTGGCTGCTTATATATCACGATAGAATGATAAAAGCGGCATAAGAACGATCGAGAGAGAGAGAGAGAGAGAGAGAGAGAAAGATTACAAAATGGTACAAAAGAATAAATAATATGAAAACACGGTACAAGTAATGACACGATACAGATGAGAGGAGAGTTATTGAGAAAACAATAATACAGACTAGAAATGAATACAGTTATATAGAAATAATAGACATTGAAGATAAAATATTGTAGAAAAAACAGACAGAAAACATACTTAACAAATACAAATACAGACACACAAAAAACAACAAAACTACAGACAATACAATAACAAGAAATATAGATAGAGAAGTGATAAAATTAAAAATACATTAAAAATACGAACGAAATAGCAAGAAAGTAAATTAAAACAAAAACAGCAAGAAAATTATACGTAGAAAAGGGATAGAATTGACTAAGAAATTCAGAAGAAGTATACAAATATTTATAAGACAACAAGTAAATGAAAATAAAAATTAAATACTACAAAATTTAATATAGATGGAGCAGTAACGTCAATAAAGAAAAAGATACAGAAAAATAAAAACAAGAAAAAAGTATACAACAAGACTGAATATAGATAGTGAAAGAATAGAAATGAGTAAGCAGCTCTCTCTCTCTCTCTCTGCCTTTTAACCCAGATTAGGCATATGCCCTCAACCAAATCATGCCAATTCTTCTTATCTCTAGCTATCTCCTGTAGCTTCTTCCAGCTCTTCTTTATATTGTTGATCTCTACCTCCCGTCGCAATGTCTCTCTCTCTGTCTTTTTAACCCGGATTAGGCATATGCCCTCAACCAACTCATGCCAAGTCTTCCTATCTCTAGCTATCTCCTGCAGCTCACTCCAACGAAGAAGCACTACACACAGAGAAGGTATGTGAGCGAAACGAACCACAAAAGAAGAAATATAAAAAGTTTCCTTTCAAGTCTACTACACCTTCCCTCCTCCCCTCCTCCCAAAAAGTGAAAAATATAAACAAGCTCCGAGCAGTTCTCTCTCAGCAAACTATATTTGTTTCTTGTGTTTTGATTTGCAAAGGTACTTTGATCCGATTTTTAAATTAATATTTCCCTTTTACAAATAGTGTAACTACGTTTTTCCCAGTTTACCGTTGCCAATGCTCAATTACCTAGTATATTGGCTGCCTGAACACGCTATGAAATGAATACATTTGTTAGACAACTTAACTAACTCACAATTCAGATAAAGTTAGTACGTAACGATTTGAAAGTGGTCGCAATGACGTATAAAGCATATTAGCTTTAAAAGAATCATTAAAGAGAAATTTGTACTCAACGGATGGGAAAGTGTTGAACTGTCAACAAGACAGAATCGAACATTTCTTTAGGCAGACATCTTTTGTCGGGTGCGCATGCCCTAAATGAGTAGGGGCTTTACGAGGGCGCAACGATAAAGTCGTTCTTGGCAAAGATCGATTATATATCACAATAAGAATGATCAAATTGGTCGTAAAGAACGAACGAAACAAACACAAAATAGACAAAAACTATCAAACTTCTGCAGAAGTAAGCTGTCTTTCTTTCTTTCTCGAATCCTGTTTGCCTCACAGCGTCAGGTCAGGAAGAGATTTCTAAAACGGGCCCTAGTATGCGCTTTGTAAATAGTCTCTTTCGTCGCCTCTGTTATCTCTGAGATCCATCTTTTGCGTGGCTGGCCTTTTGCTTTGTACCCATTGTATCGGAGCAGCATTGCCCTTTGAGGTGCACTGTCTGATGTTAATCTGCTTACGTGGCCGAACCATTTAATTTGTTGTTTCTGATGAAGTCTAGTACTGATGTTGTACCCACTTTTTCCTGATGTCTTCATTTCTCAACCGGTCTCTTCTTGTTACACCAGCATTCTGCGTAGACACTTCATCTCTGTCGTGACGAGTTTTCTTCTATTGTTTGTTGTCAGCGTCCAGGTTTGGCAATGGTAACATAATGTTGGGAGAAAGATTGTGTTGAATATTGCTCTTTTTGTGTTCATGGTGACGTGTTTTCATCTTAAAATTGGCACCAATCTGCAGAAGTAAGCTATAAACATTTCTTATTCAAGAGGTTGGTGTTTTCAAATTTATCCTCTCACACACCAACAGACAATCTATTTTATGATAAATTAGATTAAGAATAAGCATAAATATTCAGTGATAAAGGGTTTTAAAGTCAAAGGATTGACTTCATTGCACCGGGTTTTACCCCAAACGGCTCGGTCCCTCTCCTCAGAAATCGCACGCCACCTGCCGAGAATATCGCACAAAGCATGAACTCCGTAGCTCTAAAAACAATCCTATGGGTCTCTGGAAAAAAACTGCAGTCGTGAACAGTATGGCGCGGTTCGGACTCGAACCCCGACCTTCGACTCACAAGGCAAAGGGCTTAACCACTTAGCCACAGAGACCCCCAAATTCAGTGATAAAAGAATGGCAACACATTGTGAGATATGGGTTTTGTGAAATCGCGTAGCTGTCGTTTCTGCCTGCCTGTCGTTTCTGCCTGCCTGTCGTTTCTGCCTGCCTGTCGTTTCTGCCTGCCTGTCGTTGTTTAGGGCGGTGTAGAACAGAGGGACAAGAGCATGATGAAGTTAATGGTCGCATATCAAGTGCAGTCGCCACAAATCTGTTCAGGTTATAACTTTTCTTTTATGCCCCGACAGAAAAAAATCATTGGTCTTACCGTGGATTGAACACGGCAACGGGTCTCCCGTATGGGACTACACGCTCTAATCTATTCGGTCGCTGCTCTGTATGCATGAGAGAAGAGAGAGAAAAAAAGTATACACATATATAGAATACGCCATATGAAAGAAACTGAGAGATGTGAGGAGAGAGAGAGAGAGGGAGAGAGTTAGCGAAGTAGAGACATGAGAGAGATATATAGAGAGAGACAGAGAAAGATGAGTAAAAATGTTGCCAGGGCATAGTGATAATGTCAGCAAGATCAATAGATTACGACAGCTAAAGTACTATCACAGAAATATGGATCAGAGAATAGCGTTTCTCTATGCAGTGTCATGTTAGTTATCTGCAGTGCTTTGTTGAATGTGTGCTGTTGACAGAGAGATCAGCGGACAGACAAATAGAAATAGGAAAGAAATGAAGAGAGAAATAGTGAGAGAGAGAGAAAGAGAAAGAGAAGGAATATAGTAAATAAGACAAATGTTTAGATAGATAGACATAGACAGTCATGACAGTTTAGACGGACTAGATACACGGACCAGACAGAGAGACGGACATACATATTGATAGACAGACAGACAGATAGAAATACAGACAACAGGAAAACAGAAGGACAGATAATATATATATATATATATATATATATATATATATATATATATAGATAGATAAATAGATATATAGATATATAGATAGATAGATAGATAGATAGATAGATAGATAGATAGATAGATAGATAGATAGATAGATAGATAGATAGATAGATAGATAGATAGATAGATAGATAGATAGATAGATAGATAGATAGATAGATAGATAGATAGATAGATAGATAGATAGATAGATGGATGGATGGATGGATGGTTGGATGGATGGATGGATGGATGGATGGATGGATAGATAGATGGATGGATGGATGGATGGATGGATGGATGGATGGATGGATGGATGGATGGATGGATGGATGGATGGATGGATGGATGGATGGATGGATGGATGGATGGATGGATGGATGGATGGATGGATGGATGGATGGATAGATAGATGATATTTTTCTCAATTTTACAGACCTATTAAATATTTTTAATAGACGTTTTTCGTATTTTTTACAGATGTTTTCACATTTTTACAGAACTCTTTCACATTTTACCGATGTCTTTCATACAGCAGTCTTAGTCTTTCCATTTTCAAAATATTTCCCATTTTGACAGCAGTTTTTAAAAATTTTACAGCAGTTTTCACATTTTACTCAGTCTTTCACATTTTTAGACAGTCTTTCACAATCTTGGGTATCTCTTTCAGATGGTCTTCTAGCCTCATGTCTTTTTTATATATCAATATCTCAATTTTCTCTTTCTTATTTGTAGATAGCAGTCTTGATTTGAGTCTCTTGGATATATCTATTTCGATTCTTCTCTGGCAAGATATAGGGAGACTCTTTCTATAATCCATATATTCAAAGCATATTGTTTTTCCTTCTTTATTACATGTCCATGCTTCACCCTACGTTGCCAATGGAATATTGTTAAATACTTCATCAATACTTTGTCAAGATATGAAGGAAAATAAATACAATGAAAGTTAAATAAATGAACAAATAGAAAGTGTTATTAAATGTCCAAATGACATATTAAAATCAAATGAGTTACAACGAAATGTGAAATATTAGATGAACAATGAAAGTGTAATAAATCACTTAAATAAAGTGAATAATGAACATTATGAAGTGTAAAATAAATGAACAAATAGAAAGTGTAAAATAAATGAACAAATGAAAAGTGGTTCAAAGAACTCACAAAGCGACAATATTAGATTCATCTCAATTCATGTTCCGAGTTAACAACGCGAGTAAGAAATGGATGGTTTAACTTATGCTATTAGAATGAGTTACGATGCAACAAGTTTTGTGTGGTTGATGGTGAGTGAACGAGGTGTGAATATCAATTGAGATAATTATGTGACTCATTGTGCGTAAGGGTTCATGTTTCAGAACGTTTGTTCGTATCTCTCTCTGAGAAGCGATGAGCCAGTCCTTTATTCGGATTTATACGTAAAGATGTAGTGGAGTTAAGGAGACAATATGATATATTATTGCTTGGAAAAAGTGATGATGTTATCTGTGTGTATGTATATTCTTATATATATATATATATATATATATATATATATATATATATATTAGATAAAGACTGATAGATACGTAGAAAAGTAAAGCCACAAAAAAAGATTGTCATGTGTGCATGAGTCCATGAAGGAAAGTCTGAATGTGTGATCTTGCGAGGACATTACAAATGAGGTTTTTGTTGCATGATTGAGTGATGAGATAGTTTTGTTTTTCTAGGGGTAGTTTTGTGTTGCGAAAGGGTTGTTTTATTTATTTTATTAATTTTTTTTATTTTATTTTCATACCGATCCAGAAGCACTTGTGTTTTTTCCAGCTCTTCGGCTCGGTGCCATGGACATCGTAAACCTTCGGTTCGATGCCACGAACACCGTAAATCTGGTGAACCTGTGGCTTTTCTGCCAGTCCGCTGAAGTGAACCCGCACTCACAGGAAGCTTGTCACCCGTAGTCCAACGCTCTACGAAGAACACGCTGGACAGGTGGGCATGGCTGTTTTATTAAAAGTAGCCGTATTTATGTGTTGTTCCCAGATTCCACTGCTTTAAGCAGTATGTGCTATTCACATTATTTACCTAAGTTTTTCACTTTTTGTTTATCATATTAGTCATAGAAACACCCCATCCTCATTATTATATCAACAAGCAGGACAAATCAAAGTTAGGACTTTAAAAGTCTGCGATCTATACCTGAAGATCATCAATGTGTTTTCGAGGCTCGTAAGGGGGAGAATAGTAGCACTGTGACCTACAAGACATGTCGTAAGAGTCAACTGAGGTAGGGATCAGGGAAGCTACAATAGTAAATAAAAAGAGTCGCAGAAATTGGATGTGCTGGCCTACTTGTAGCCGCATAACTGGCACAACGTACAATCTCTTAGGCTCAGATCACATGAAAATGAAAACCGTGGCATATCCTAAAGGACGTGGCCATCAACCACAGTAAACTAGTCGTTGATTTTCTAGGCGCCACTTATACGTTCAGTAGTTTGTCATTGCTTTCTGAACGGTGAGGTCTATTTTTACTTTTTGTAAAAATCCTACGGAAACGAATTTCAGATCACATACAAATTCACAAAGAAGTGCTAACTGGTGGTCAATAAGGAGCTTCAAAGAAAAGTATAATATCGGAAGATGATGTGGTTTATCTTGACGTGTCTCATCATCTAACATGATCAATGAAAGGAGTGTAGACAAGGAAGATGAAGGTGATGATGACGATGAAGAAGAAGACAAATCGAAACAAGGACAAGAAGATGAAAAAGAAAAAAGAGAAGAGAAAGAATAGATAAAAGAAATTGAAAAGGAAGAAGGTAAGGAAGAAGAAGTGAAGAGAAAGGTAGAAGAAGAGATAACGGAGAAGTGAAAAAAATAGAAATGTTATAAAGACAACGAAGAAGAAGGAGAGAAGATGGAAGAAGAAATCGGTGAAGAAAAATAAAGGGTCAAGATTAGGAAATCAGAAGAAAAATTAAGGGTCAAGAGTAGGACATCAGAAGAAAAATGAAGGGTCAAGAGTAGGAAATCAGAAGAAAAATGAAGGGTCAAGAGTAGGAAATCAGAAGAAAAATAAAGGGTCAAGTGACATCAGAAGAAAATGAAGGTCAGGTAGAAATCAGAAGAAAATGAAGGGTCAAGAGTAGAAATCAGAAGAAAAATAAGTAAGAGAGGACATCAAAGAAAAATGAAGGCAAGAGTAGGAAATCAGAAAGAAAAATGAAGTCAGTAGAAAATCAGAAGAAAAATGAAGGTCAAGTAGAAAATCAGAGAATGAACGTCAAAGTAGAAAATCAGGAAATAAAGGTCATAGATGAAAATCAGAAGAAAAATAAAGGGTCAAGAGTAGAAAATCAGAAGAAAAATAAAGGGTCAAGAGTAGAAAATCAGAAGAAAAATGAAGGGTCAAGAGTAGAAAATCAGAAGAAAAATGAAGGGTCAAGAGTAGAAAATCAGAAGAAAAATGAAGGGTCAAGAGTAGAAAATCAGAAGAAAAATAAAGGGTCAAGAGTAGAAAATCAGAAGAAAAATAAAGGGTCAAGAGTAGGAAATCAGAAGAAAAATGAAGGGTCAAGAGTAGAAAATCAGAAGAAAAATGAAGGGTCAAGAGTAGGAAATCAGAAGAAAAATAAAGGGTCAAGAGTAGGAAATCAGAAGAAAAAGGAAGGGTCAAGAGTAGGAAATCAGAAGAAAAATGAAGGGTCAAGAGTAGGAAATCAGAAGAAAAATGAAGGGTCAAGAGTAGGAAATCAGAAGAAAAATGAAGGGTCAAGAGTAGAAAATCAGAAGAAAAATGAAGGGTCAAGAGTAGGAAATCAGAAGAAAAAAGAAGATAAGAAGAAGAAGAAGAAGAAAATGACAAAAATGATGGCAACGACGATAGCAAAGAAAAAGAATAATAGAAAAAATGATCGTAGAATATGCTGAATAAGAGAGAAATGGCTCTAGAAATGATCTTTTTACAATATACATTTATATTTCTAGGATATAAGTTTTGTTCATTGTTCATTTGAGGATCATATTCATCGCACATCGGACATGTGCATAATTGCTCCGATCTCTTCCCAAGCATGTATCTCAGTGCGTTTATGGTATCAGATTTGAATGTCTAGGAAGGAAATATAAAATATTAGACATTTATTTCCATCATACTTTAGCGAAGGTGGAGCTTGCACTGATATAAGCAAAATAATTTTTGTTTGGATTCTAATATCTGGGATTAACACTGTTGTAATAATGTGCCTTCACTAAGTTAACAAATATCTGGCAATCTCAAGACCTGAGTATATGTACAAAAGTTAAATACTCGTAGTTTAGGTCATGTGTGATTCCTGACTGACCTACGGTTGTGAAAGTTAGAAATCAACAAAGAAAATTGATAAGAAACGGGACAGCTTTGAGAATAAATGTCTCCGAAATTATTAAAGTAAATGAGTGATTTCGTTTCTAAAAACAGTGAAAATAGAACACAAACCACCCGTAAAAATTAAAGGAAACGAAGGTGAATATTTAGGTCATGTTCTTAGATCAACAACAGAGTCCTTATGTGGTCACCAGTCCGATGTGATCACCAGTTGGAAAGAAAACGTGAAGACTCAAATGACCACTCTTCGAAGAAAAACCCTAACGAAAGTAAACTATTGGGATTAAAACTGTTAGCAACAATCAAGAATCAAAACCCTTGACTATGTCCGCCTGTCAGAGAATTCAAACCTTTGTTTATAACGTTTCAGAAGAAATACAACTGATGACTAGTGTACTCAGTGTCAGGATCTCCGTTTGTATATACTTCAGAAGAAATACAACTGATGACTAGTGTACCCAGTGTCAGGATCTCCGTTTGTATATACTTCAGAAGAAATACAACTGATGACTAGTGTACCCAGTGTCAGGATCTCCGTTTGTATATACTTCAGAAGAAATACAACTGATGACTAGTGTACCCAGTGTCAGGATCTCCGTTTGTATATACTTCAGAAGAAATACAACTGATGACTAGTGTACCCAGTGTCAGGATCTCCGTTTGTATATACTTCAGAAGAAATACAACTGGAATGACTAATTAAAATTGTACCCCAGTGTCAGGATCTCCGTTTGTATATACTTCAGAAGAAAATACAACTAAAATACAATGTGATTGTACCCAGTGTCAGGATCTCCGTTTGTATATACTTCAGAAGAAATACAACTGATGACTAGTGTACCCAGTGTCAGGATCTCCGTTTGTATATACTTCAGAAGAAATACAACTGATGACTAGTGTACCCAGTGTCAGGATCTCCGTTTGTATATACTTCAGAAGAAATACAACTGATGACTAGTGTACCCAGTGTCAGGATCTCCGTTTGTATATACTTCAGAAGAAATACAAGTGATGACTAGTGTACTCAGTGTCAGGATCTCCGTTTGTATATACTTCAGAAGAAATACAACTGATGACTAGTGTACTCAGTGTCAGGATCTCCGTTTGTATATACTTCAGAAGAAATACAACTGATGACTAGTGTACCCAGTGTCAGGATCTCCGTTTGTATATACTTCAGAAGAAATACAACTGATGACTAGTGTACCCAGTGTCAGGATCTCCGTTTGTATATACTTCAGAAGAAATACAACTGATGACTAGTGTACTCAGTGTCAGGATCTCCGTTTGTATATACTTCAGAAGAAATACAACTGATGACTAGTGTACTCAGTGTCAGGATCTCCGTTTGTATATACTTCAGAAGAAATACAACTGATGACTAGTGTACCCAGTGTCAGGATCTCCGTTTGTATATACTTCAGAAGAAATACAACTGATGACTAGTGTACTCAGTGTCAGGATCTCCGTTTGTATATACTTCAGAAGAAATACAACAGATGACTAGTGTACTCAGTGTCAGGATCTCCGTTTGTATATACTTCAGAAGAAATACAACAGATGACTAGTGTACCCAGTGTCAGGATCTCCGTTTGTATATACTTCAGAAGAAATACAACTGATGACTAGTGTACTCAGTGTCAGGATCTCCGTTTGTATATACTTCAGAAGAAATACAACTGATGACTAGTGTACCCAGTGTCAGGATCTCCGTTTGTATATACTTCAGAAGAAATACAAGTGATGACTAGTGTACCCAGTGTCAGGATCTCCGTTTGTATATACTTCAGAAGAAATACAAGTGATGACTAGTGTACCCAGTGTCAGGATCTCCGTTTGTATATACTTCAGAAGAAATACAACTGATGACTAGTGTACTCAGTGTCAGGATCTCCGTTTGTATATACTTCAGAAGAAATACAACTGATGACTAGTGTACTCAGTGTCAGGATCTCCGTTTGTATATACTTCAGAAGAAATACAACTGATGACTAGTGTACTCAGTGTCAGGATCTCCGTTTGTATATACTTCAGAAGAAATACAACTGATGACTAGTGTACCCAGTGTCAGGATCTCCGTTTGTATATACTTCAGAAGAAATACAAGTGATGACTAGTGTACTCAGTGTCAGGATCTCCGTTTGTATATACTTCAGAAGAAATACAACTGATGACTAGTGTACTCAGTGTCAGGATCTCCGTTTGTATATACTTCAGAAGAAATACAACTGATGACTAGTGTACCCAGTGTCAGGATCTCCGTTTGTATATACTTCAGAAGAAATACAACTGATGACTAGTGTACCCAGTGTCAGGATCTCCGTTTGTATATACTTCAGAAGAAATACAACTGATGACTAGTGTACTCAGTGTCAGGATCTCCGTTTGTATATACTTCAGAAGAAATACAACTGATGACTAGTGTACTCAGTGTCAGGATCTCCGTTTGTATATACTTCAGAAGAAATACAACTGATGACTAGTGTACCCAGTGTCAGGATCTCCGTTTGTATATACTTCAGAAGAAATACAACTGATGACTAGTGTACTCAGTGTCAGGATCTCCGTTTGTATATACTTCAGAAGAAATACAACAGATGACTAGTGTACTCAGTGTCAGGATCTCCGTTTGTATATACTTCAGAAGAAATACAACAGATGACTAGTGTACCCAGTGTCAGGATCTCCGTTTGTATATACTTCAGAAGAAATACAACTGATGACTAGTGTACTCAGTGTCAGGATCTCCGTTTGTATATACTTCAGAAGAAATACAACTGATGACTAGTGTACCCAGTGTCAGGATCTCCGTTTGTATATACTTCAGAAGAAATACAAGTGATGACTAGTGTACCCAGTGTCAGGATCTCCGTTTGTATATACTTCAGAAGAAATACAAGTGATGACTAGTGTACCCAGTGTCAGGATCTCCGTTTGTATATACTTCAGAAGAAATACAACTGATGACTAGTGTACTCAGTGTCAGGATCTCCGTTTGTATATACTTCAGAAGAAATACAACTGATGACTAGTGTACTCAGTGTCAGGATCTCCGTTTGTATATACTTCAGAAGAAATACAACTGATGACTAGTGTACTCAGTGTCAGGATCTCCGTTTGTATATACTTCAGAAGAAATACAACTGATGACTAGTGTACCCAGTGTCAGGATCTCCGTTTGTATATACTTCAGAAGAAATACAACTGATGACTAGTGTACTCAGTGTCAGGATCTCCGTTTGTATATACTTCAGAAGAAATACAACAGATGACTAGTGTACTCAGTGTCAGGATCTCCGTTTGTATATACTTCAGAAGAAATACAACAGATGACTAGTGTACCCAGTGTCAGGATCTCCGTTTGTATATACTTCAGAAGAAATACAACTGATGACTAGTGTACTCAGTGTCAGGATCTCCGTTTGTATATACTTCAGAAGAAATACAACTGATGACTAGTGTACTCAGTGTCAGGATCTCCGTTTGTATATACTTCAGAAGAAATACAACTGATGACTAGTGTACTCAGTGTCAGGATCTCCGTTTGTATATACTTCAGAAGAAATACAACTGATGACTAGTGTACTCAGTGTCAGGATCTCCGTTTGTATATACTTCAGAAGAAATATAACTGATGACTAGTGTACTCAGTGTCAGGATCTCCGTTTGTATATACTTCAGAAGAAATACAACTGATGACTAGTGTACTCAGTGTCAGGATCTCCGTTTGTATATACTTCAGAAGAAATACAACTGATGACTAGTGTATCAGTGTCAGGATCTCCGTTTGTAATATCAGAAGAAATACAACTGATGACTAGTGACTAGTGTCAGGATCTCCGTTTGTATAACTCAGAAGAAATCAGATGAAAATGAAGGGTCAGAGTTTGAAATTTCAGAAGAAATAAGATGATGAAGAGTACCAAATGTCAGGCCGTGTATATGCAGAAGAAAAGAATGAGACAGAAATGATCGTGAGGATTCCTGATATAAGAAGAAATGCACTGAGATAGTGTATCTTCAATATCCATTTATATTTCTAGGAATAAGTTTTGATCATTGTTATTTAGTGATCAGATTCATCCCGTTGTATATACTTCGAGAAATACAATCTGATCCCAGAGTGTCTCAGTGTCAGGTATCGTTTGTATGTCTAGAAGAAATAAAGTATTAGACAGTTTATTTCAGTCTCCTTTGAAACTAAGGAGCTTGCACTGATATAGACATGCAGATTTTGTTTGGATTCTAATATCTAGGACTATCAGGATCTGTTGTAATAATGGTACCTGTCACTAGTTAACAATGTCAGGAATCTCAGCCTGAGTATATTCAAAGAAATACAATGATGACTAGTGTTAGGTCATGTGATTCCTGTTGACTTACTTGTAAAGAAATACAAAGCAATTGATAGAAACCCTGTGACCGTTTGTAATAAATTCTGAAGAATTATTAAAAGTAAATGGAAGTGTAGGATCCCCGTTTTAAATACTTAGGAGAATGAACACATACCAGCAACCCGTTGTCAATATTATAAGAAACAACTGAATACTAGTTTACCAGTGTCAGATCCGGACGAACAAAAGACATAAATCGACAGTACTATGTAGGTCCCTTGTTATAGAAGAAAAAACTGAGACTAGTGACCATCTCTCGTGTAATAATCCTTCAGAAGAAATAAACTATGCTATGTACTCATGCAGGATCTCCTGTATAACTGAACGAATACATGAGACTAATACCCTGTCTATCTGCCGTTTGATACAAAAGGGAACAACTAACTGAATATGTTAGATTCAGACTGTTTGTAAACTTCAGAAGAAATACAACTGATGACTAGTGTACCCAGTGTCAGGATCTCCGTTTGTATATACTCTTCTTTCGTTCTCAACATTCATCATGGAAGCATATGCCCAGCATCAGGATCTTCCAAACCCTCATATCAAGACCATCTATTCAGATATCTCACTCTCTGATTCGGTCTCCCTCACCTCCTGGTATATATTGTCCTTCTTTCAGTCTTTCTTCCTTCATCTGGGTGCGAGCTATGATTCCTTGTTTGCTAGTTTCTTAACTCATCAGTGCTTTACACTATTAGTTCTCCATTTCTATTCTTTAGTTGTTTTTGTGTTATTTATTATTGTTTTATTCGTTTTTAGATACGTTTGTTGTGTCCATTGTTTTCATTAATTGCACTCCTTTTGTTCTCTTCCTGAGGCTTTGTCGTTCAAGTTGCGTTTTCGTCCTGTTTCTGTATTTTGCAACTAATTACTTTGTTTGTACGTTTTACACTAGTGCTTTTTACAGGTTAGGGTAGCAGTCCACGCTCAACCTCCTTATTCGTCTCTCACGACATGCGAGGCAGGTAACAGTGGTACTATTATTAAACCCCTGATATGGGCTCCGGTAACCACTCTCACGTCCGTTTGTATGGAAAAAATTCTTGCTATTACTGATCATCAAGAAGATGTTTATACATTGCAATAAGAATAATTCCTCTCGTACCGTTATACGTTACATAGGGCATGCAAGCAATTTCTCCATACCACTCTATCCTGGGCAACTCTCTCAATCTCCTCCATGTAACTGAGACCGATATTTCTTTCCTCTCTCAGCAAAGTTCGTTTCAGTGTCTCTTTAGGTCATCCTCTATTTCTTGAACACTTTGCATTCCACGTCAATTCCTGCTTTGATATTCGTTGATCATTTCTTCTCAAGGTGTGTCCAACATATCTCCATCTTGAAAATAAGATTATACATTACTCAGAAGAATTTTAAAAAGTGTGAAACAATCATGGCAAGGGCATCAGAAATACGTTTATTAATCAGATACAACCATATCTCATGAATCATCTCTCATTATTCTTCAATAGTTTGTCATAAACAGAATTAGAAAAACTGTCATTTCTGATATTAAGTTCAGAATTCCTATCTCATATGTCAGAAGCCCTGCCTCTTATTCCGTCATGCTTAAATTATCTATCACATCCTGCATCCATTTTTTCCTTGTTCTTCTTCTCTTTTCGGGATGCCTCCCTTAATAATTAGTTTCTCCGGCCCAGATTGTCTTTTTTTATGTGCCGATAATACTTCAATTTTCTCTTTTTCATTTGCAGCATCAGTCAGATTCCCTTAATTTAGAGTTATTTCTGGATACATTTATTTGCTGTCCATGGTTATAGTGTCAAAACCTCAACGGTAGGAAGAAGATATCTGTAAAAAGACAATGAATACGAACATAGATTAGTATGGTTACGGCCATGAGAGAAAGCAATGACAAATTACCTTCCAAGACGATGCATATGATCTTAAGGAAGAAAAGCAATGGTAGATTACCTTCCAAGACGATGCATATGATCATTGCAAGGAAGAAAAGCAATGGTAGATTACCTTCCAAGACGATGCATAGGGACATGTGTACAAGGAAGAAAAAGCAATGGTAGATTACCTTCCAAGACGATGCATATGATCATTGCAAGGAAAAAAAGCAATGGTAGATTACCTTCTAATACGATGCATATGATCATTGCAAGGAAGAAAAGCAATGGTAGATTACCTTCCAAGACGATGCATATGATCATTGCAAGGAAGAAAAGCAATGGTAGATTACCTTCCAAGACGATGCATATGATCATTGCAAGGAAGGAAATCAATGGTAGATTACCTTCCAAGACGATGCATATGATCATTGCAAGGAAGGAAATCAATGGTAGATTACCTTCCAAGACGATGCATATGATCATTGCAAGGAAGGAAATCAATGGTAGATTACCTTCCAAGACGATGCATATGATCATTGCAAGGAAGGAAATCAATGGTAGATTACCTTCCAAGACGATGCAGATGGTCCCTGCAAGGGAGGAAAGCAATAGCAGACTACTGTCCAAGACGATGTCTATTGATGGTGCCAGGAAGAAATAAAATGACAGGCTGTTGTTCAAGACAATGCCTTGAAGACTGTAACTGCATTATTCAACATTTTGGAAACATCTCTCCACACACATATCACACACACACACACATCATACACACAAACCCCGCACAACACACACACACACGCACGTCTACACATGTACACGCACAACACACACGCACAACACACGTACACAACATACAATGCACAAACACACAACGCACAAACAAACATACAACACTCATAAACAACTAACACAGAAAACATACACATGCCTCACATAACATACCACACACTTGTATATATATATATATATATATATATATATATATATATATATATATATAGAATTAACACGATGATCGTGACCACAGTGTTACTCAACCTGAAATGTCCTAAATCTGTTAATGTAGAAACATTTACATCAGCTCTCATTCTTTTGCTCGGCCAGATTATATTTCTATCCCACTTTCTCTATTCCCGAACTTCTGTTCTTACTCTAATCTCTATATCTATCCTGAACTGTTTGTCTGTAACTATCCATCTAGACAGGCTTATCAAGATCTTGTCTCCCGTCTGCCTATCCCTATATTTGCGGTTTCTGTTCTCTTTACTTTAAGGAGATTAAACTTCTTTACTAAAAGCCTATATGCGCGCTACTTTCAATATATGAAAATATAAATCCCTTAAACAAAATATAAATCTTTATCTCCCAGAGCTTACCAATAAAACACATTTATTTATTAAGTTTCTTGTGGAAGATCTTATCAATATCAACGCCCGTCTGCCCAGCGTGTTCGTAGCGCGTTGGACTACGGGTGACTATCCCTCTGTGTGTAAAAGTAAAAGTAAAGGAACCCTTTCATACCTCGTGGTATATAGGTCAATACAGTGTTAGGCCTGTATTTTCATTGACCGTCGGCACACGATGGGTGATGTGGTCAGCATCACGCCGGCCGCCTTTACTTTCCCAGAGCATGTCTGGTACCCAGTTGAGGCTGGGTCGACCTGAGAGCCGTCGCGGTCGGGAAAAATTCCACGCACATTGCGGGAGCTGAACCCAGACCACCAGCCTTGCGAAGCGAGTTCACTAACAACTACGCTACAGCGGCTCTCATCCCTCTGTGTGTGCGGGTTCAATTCCGCGGGCTGACAGAAAAGCCACATATTCCCCAGATTTACGGTGTTCGTGGCACCGAACCGAAGGGTTACGATGTCCATGGCACCGAGCCGAAGAGCTGAAAAGCTCAAATATCGGAAAAACCACACAAAAACCAATATCAACTCCTAAATAAAACGATGGAGATAAAAGTGGTTGGGGGATACATTAAAAATGCAGAAGACCAGACATCCATTTGTGGCTTTTAAATGTAAATCCCGCCCGTGTGTTGCTGGAGGCTCGCAAGGGAGCAACGAATAGTGGCACTGCGACCCACAATGCATGTCGTAAGAGGCGACTGAGGTAGGGGCCTAGTCAATAAAAAACGTAGCAGAAATTGGATGTACTGGCCTACTTGTAGGTGCATAACTGTCACAATGTACAATCGCTCTTAGGCCTGGATCACATACAAATAACAAAGAGTGGTTAACAAGTGGTTGATATGAAGCATTCAAAGAAGAAGAAGAAGAACAAATGAAATCCGGGAGGCATGAGGTAAGGGGGATCTAGAAAGACATGGAGATAAATTGTAGACAGAAAAAGAAAAGAGAAGGGAAAGACCTGGAATGAACTAAGCTTGCTTGCTCAAAACAGATCTATTTGGAGGACATTTGTTAATGCCTTATGCTTCAAGGACAGTTGAGATAAGAAGAAGAAGAAAGATCTTACGCATACATTGGCCCAGGGTTGCCTAATGTAAATCTGCTTGAGATGCTAGATTTTAAAAGGAAAAAATGCTAGAAAATATTTTGTAAATGTTAAAATGTAAAAAAGTATTTTACTTCTTCTTCTTCTTTGCGTTCGTTCTTTACGACCAATTTTAATCACTGTGATATGTTTAATCTTTGCCAAGAACGTGTCTACGTTGCACATTGGTTTGGTAGGCCCCTAAACGCATAGACTTCTACACGTTTCGGACATGTGCATCCGATATCAGCCAAACCTCCTTAATCGCCTCTTACGACATGCGTGGCAGGTAACAGTGGCTCTATTCTTTAAACCCCAAATTTGGGCCCCGGTAACCACTCGGGCGAGTATTTTACTTATCAATTGTGTTTTATTACTTACAGCTCGTATAGTATATCATCATAATTTGAGAAGTCAAACTGTATATCTTCTGGTGTCTATGAGCAATGAGACTGTGCGTCTTCTGAAGTTCTTTTGTGGGTTATATAAGTCTATTGTTCCAATTTTGCCGGTGATATTTTTAGCTAATTAAAAGATTTTGCAGCATTTCTTAAGCTCTTTAAGTATATTTTACTGCAAGAAATGCTGAAAGTATGGGAAGCTACATTTTGTTTCTCATTTTATTTTTCTCAACGGCACGATGGTTCTCAGCCATGCGGGCTCCACCTGTGTTGTTACAGTGCCTAATATGGCACCCTTGACTGATGTTTGTCTGAAAGGTTATGTTTCTAATCATCAGTTTCGTTCTTGATTCAGGCGAGCCCTACTTCGAGATATGAGGTACTTGTAATTTATATCTCCAATTAAAGGATTCGGTCTTCTTCGAACACTCCATATTCAAACATTTGTTAACCCCTCATTTTGTGATTTGTATGTGATCCGAATGTGTGGCGTCTGTGGCCTAGGGGTTAGTGACTCTGTCTATTAACCCCGACGTTCTGAGTTCGAATCACGCTGCGGACAGTTTGCTTGCAAATTGTTTCCGTTGATTTTAACAAAAGGACGATGACGCCACCCGTTCAGAAAGCAATGACAAACTACTGAACGTATAAGTGGTGCCTAGAAAATCAACGACTTGTTTACTGTGGTTGATGGCTACGTCCTTTGGGATATGCCACGATTTTAATTTCATGTGATCCGAGCCTAAGAGCGATTTTACGTTGTGTCAGTTATGCGTCTACAAGTAGGCCAGCACATCCGATTTCTGAGACGCTTTTTATTTACTAGGGTAGCTTCCATAGGCCCCTACCTCAGTCGCCTATTACGACATGCCTTGTAGGTCGCAGTGTTACTATTGTTTGCCCCGCTTAAGGAATCCGGTATCAGACGGGTGAAAAAGTATTAAAAAGTCGAAGGATTGACATCATTGCACCAGGTTTTACCCCATATGGCTCGGTTCCTCTCCGCAGAAATGGCACGCTGCCTGCCGAGAGTATTGTACAAAGTACGAACTCCGTAGCTCCAACAATACTCCTAGGGGTCTCTGAAAGAAATTGCATTCGTGAACAGAACGGGGCTGTCTGGATTCGAACCCACGACCTTCGACTAGCAAGATAAAGGGCTTAACCATTCAGCAACAGAGACCCCCGGAAACGGGTTAGGTAGCCTGTAATCCAACCACGAGCCGCGTGCATGCTGACTTTTTATTGGGGTGCTCAAGTTGGCTTCGAACCACAACATTAACACGGTACTTGGTTACGGTCGGTGTCCCAGAACTCTTGATAGATGGTTCCTGACAAATCAAAGCACATGACACTAACATACAAGTCTTTGATTTCTGGTTACTGATACTACTTTTTAAGATAACATGACACATCCATCTGTCGTGTCTGTCTTCTATCTTCAGTTCTATTTGCTGAATGATTCCTTTCATGTGAGTCTGTGTTTGTTAATACTTCTGATTCTCTTCTTCTTCGGCTGCGTTCTCATTAGATTTCGGATTCTCTAATAAAGGCACCCGTCTGCCTCAGATTATCAGCCACGTTATACAGTTTGTCTTGGACGCTGTCTAATATGAGCGATTATTCCAGAAACAGGATCGTCAAGACAAAACAGACTGGCATAACAAATATTTGGTACCAATATCATATTGATTGATAGGATAATTATCATTGCACTGCGGTAAGTAACTATTGGGGGTTCGATCTCTTTCTTACAGAGTAGTATCTCAGCTGCAGTGCACGAACTCTGTAGCACCGGCTAGTCCTCGATGTAATTTTAAAGATGGTGAGGACATTTTTGAAGGAATTTTATTTTTAAATTTTTTCTAATGAATTTTGTCAGTGCAGCGTCTTTCCAGCTTGCTCTCCTCGATTTTGAACTGCCAAGTGTTCTTTTATGTTATCAAATTGAACATACGTTGTATCGTAGGTCTCCGATAGGACTAGGAACTCGATTACACCTACACTGAAATCAGGGATCTCTGGAAAAATATCCAGATGGCTCCACGAGGGAGCAAACCAGCTATCTTTGGTACTACGAGAGATGAACACTTAACGATATTGTCTATCACAGCAGTTCCCAAATTTTGCATTACCGTGGAGCCCTATTTTAAATACATTTTGTTGTCGCAAAGTTTCTATATATAAAAATGGACATGAATGAATTATCTTTGTGTACAACTTTGTAATAGTAAACAATTTTCTCAGGCTGCGGGAAACTTTAAATGATCTTTAATTTTGTCCTGTCAGATAGTTGGACTCCGGTCTGTTCCGGATCCTTTGATTTTGCAGCAGAACTAGTTTATCACTGTTATTATACATATTTTCACAATTTATGTTTTTTGGTTTGAAATGTCAAAGATCATAATATTTCTTCAAGCAGCTTGATGACCTTCTATGAGTGCCTCAGGATCCCCGTTTGCGAAACGCTGGTCTATCACAAACCCCATATAGATCATTTCCAAAACTTATAACATCTCTTGTTATAAAACTCAGATAGTGACTGTATTAAACCCGTGGCTGTTATCTCTTCTATTAACCCTTGAAACATGTTAACCCGCTCTTGAAAGTAACTGACAATAATTCCCAAAACTGTGTCAAGGTAGACCCTTTGTGTGGTTTCTTTAATCCCAGAAACACATTTCCGACAGACGATCTTTGATGTAAATGTCGCTGTAGTTTAACCACGTCTCCGTATTCCAGTTCATTAAGTTAGATCTTTTTATAAGATATCTTTATTCTTTCTTACATCTTCTGTCATAGAAAGTTCTTACATTCTATGTTGTGATGTTTGAAATATACAAATATGAGGTGGTTCGACCAGACCAGATACAGAAACAACCTGAGATGTTGTCAAGGAAGACAGTGGTGGTTTTGCGTGACTACGAGATTCACTATGGAAATCATGGCGGTTACTAAAGCGATGGTTTGGCTGGAATCACAGGCTTTTATCCATGCATGTTTTCTCAGTGACTCAATGAGTATGTTCAGGAAGATTGAAACAGGATTGGTTAGGGAACATTGGATGAAGTCGCTGGGGAGGTCTAAGCTGACAAAGATCACTTTTATTTTTGTGTCAGGAATGCAGGTGTAAGGGGAATGAACGTGCGATAGGCTTGAGGTATGGCTGCTGTACAAAGTGGGCGAGCAATGGACCAGGCTATTATAAATTCCCTAAGGGAGAGAGGACGTGTACATTATTCAAGTGATAGTGGTGAATCTACAACACTAACCAGACTGCAAAAATTCCAAGTCAAGTGTGGTGTAGCTAGACAAGAACACTATGCTGGCAGACAAAGAAGACTATAAGGGTCTCTGTTGCTGAGTGGTTGAGCCGTTTGCCGTGCGACTCGAAGGTCGTTGATTAGAATCCGGACCACGCCGTTCTGTTCACGAGTGCAGTTTTTTCCAGAGACCCCAGGATTGTTGTCGGAGCTACGGAGTTCATGCTTGTGCAATACTCTGCAGGTGGCGTGCCATTTCTATGGAGAGGACCGAGCCATATGGGGTAAAACCCGGTGCAATGAAGTCCATCCTTCAACTTTAAAACCCCCTTTAACAGAAAAATAGTAAACCAACAAAGAACCGTGTTCGTTAGTCACCACACACTGAGAGACATACTGAGGGGGAGATCGGATCACTTATGGACTAATTGGTTTGACGTGCAGTGATAATATCCAACGACTAAACTAAACTAGACACAACCGTGGGTAGGCTGCAGTGATACTAAGTCAATTGGCGTTTAAGGACACAGATACATGTGTATAGTACCACATAAGTAAATAATAATTTAATTAAATATAAAATTAACGAGGATTGTCGTTAGTTTTATATTTAATTAAATATTTGCTTATTTACATTCTATGTTCCAAATTGTAAAAGTTCTTTTCAGTTCCAGTGTCGTTGTCCATTTTCAAAGCTTAGATATCCGTTTCTGAACTAGAAATAATTTCTTTACAAAGGTTGGGTTGCTATCATCAAATGAGTATGGAGTTCTAAGAACGAGAGGTAAAGCACAAAAGATAATGAATTTGTCTTTTCTTTTCTCCAATCGTGTTTTGCCTCACAGCGTCAGGTCAAGAAGAGATTTCTAAAACGGGCCTTTGTGTGCGCTTCGTAGATAGTGTATTTCGTCGCCTCTGTTATCTCTGAGGTCCAACTGTTGCGTGGCCGGCCTTTTACTTTGTACTAATTGTATTGGAGCAATGAATATGGTAAATAAATATATAGTAAACAAATACTGAACCCGGTTACCGAGGAGCAAATTAGAGATGTAAAGAATAATACCACTGTTATGACATGTCGTAAAAGGCAACTAAGTAGGTTGAGGTGGGGCTAGCTAATCCACCCCGTAAAAACACTACATAGCTACTAAACCAAGAGAATTCATAGCTTGCCGTCCAATGAAGAAGAAGGAGACCACACAGAAGGAGACGGAATGTTAGAACATGAGAAGAGAACGAACAAATCTGGAAAAGATGGCATTGGGTAAGCGATCTTGGTAGGCCTTGGTTCCAGACCGATGCCTCCTTAGGGACTAAGGCTGAAGAAGAAGAAAGAAACAAGTATTTGGATATCCGAAAAAAAAAAAGTTTAAAAATACAAAATTCGAAAACAAAACTTTATTTTGTACGGCACCCATTGCATAGCTCTGGAGTCGAGCTTTTCAGATAACATCCAGCTAGCTAGCTCTCCAAACAGAGCTACCCTTATGCTTCAAACCATTAATCATATCAGCGTGAAGGTTAATACAGTGTGTTCAAGATAAAAATAGCCCCATTGACAAATCAAAAGTTACCTATTGCCGTTGTCACTATTTACTATTTAAACCGGTTTTGACAAGTTCGTCCTACGTAATATTTGTTCATCGCCCCTTCCCACACTACAATTACACACCGTCACACAACCTTGACCTATACTACGTCATAACTGAACCTTACATTTTCATAAATAAATGTCAGATTAGTCCATTGATAGGCTACTTTTATCTTCAACACCCTGTATAATGCGATATGCTAGGGCAGTGGCGGTTCGTGATCATTTTTGCTGGTGGGGCCAGAACCATATTTTCGAAAAAATCATTGTTTTTGGGTTAGGTTATATTTAAATATATAAAATAATATATACAGATGTTACACATTATTTATTGGGGCCTGCCCCACTGGCCCCTAATGACGAGCCGCCACTGTGCTAGGGTATGTTCAAATGGCAGAGAACAGAGAGCTTCAGATGCATATTTAAAAAACATGAAGGCAAAGAGACCATGAGACAGACCAAGAAACTAATGACATTGAAATAGTTACTGGAAATAGTAATTAAAAAACATGAAGGCAAATAGACCATGAGACAGACCAAGAAACTAATGACATTGAAATAGTTCTGGAAATAGTAATTAAAAACATGAAGGCAAAGAGACCATGAGACAGACCAAGAAACTGATGACATTGAAATAGTTCTGGAAATAGTAATTAAAAACATGAAGGCAAATAGACCATGAGACAGGCCAAGAAACTGATGACATTGAAATAGTTCTGGAAATAGTAATTAAAAACATGAAGGAAAAAGAGACCATGAGACAGACCAAGAAACTAATGACATTGAAATAGTTCTGGAAATAGTAATAGTGAATTACTTCTTCTTCTTCAAATGCTTCATATCGACCACTTGTTAACCACTATTTGTGATTTATATGTGATCTGAGCCTAAGAGCGATTTTACATTGTGCCAGTTATGCTCCTACAAGTAGGCCTTCCTATCCGATTTCTGCGACGTTTATATTTTCTAGTGTAGCTTCCCTATGCCCCTAGCTCAGTCGCCTATTACGACATGCTTGTAGGTTGCACTGTAAATATTCTTTTCTCCCCCTGAGAGCCCTGGCAACACAGGACGACTAGTAGTCAACAAAGTGAAGGAAGAGATAAAGAAACAGAAATGAATGGAGATGGATGAGATCTGCGACAATGAGCCTCAAAGGCTGGGAAAGCTGAAGAAGAATATTATTTGTTGTCGCTTTTAATCTATTTAAAACAATAAATTATTAAATTTATAATTAAGTTTAATTCATAATTAAACAATTCATAATTATCAGTTCATAATTAAACAATTCATAATTATCAGTTCATAATTAAACAATTCATAATTATCAGTTCTCATCGTGCCGGAGGATCATCTAAAGCAGGAACAAAATATATTCACTCAATTCGATCTTGTGCTTTTTGTCTCCACCTCAAAGTTAGCTTTATACCATCTTGTCTCTCTTCATTGAGAGTTCTTCTTCAGTCTCATATCGTTAAGGTATCCGGACCTTCGTGAGCTGTTAAGGCTTTTTTTTGAGGTCGATGTTACTGAAGTTGTTTGCTTAAATTACAGCGTGGGGTCGCCGAGCCCTCCGACACCTCCCCTCTCCTTTCCCCGTTCAAGTGACCTTTTACAACGTGCGAGAGGCAACTATTGTCAAAATGATAGGTGAAAAACTTCAATCAATCAAGTGCCATGCCTGCCGACGTAGGCGATCTTGTCTCTCCAAAACTCTCTTTGCTTGGTGCATGTAATCAGTTCTGACGTTGATCTTTTGTCGAACCATGATGTCAGGACATCCAACATCTTCTCCTTCTGTTTTCCACGATCTCTCCTTCCCTGATTTTTACATGTTCTCACCAAATGTTCTAAACCTGCTCTTTGCATTATATGTCCGAAGAACCTTGATTGTCTGATTCTTAGTCTTTCTACGCAAGCGAGACATGAACAGTGTATAGCAGACACGCAAGAAAATTAAACCATTTCCACACAAGCTGTCTACGCAGAATATTAAAAATAAACTGTCAGGACAAAATTCCAGAACGCGAAGTCCTCACAAGAGCAAAGATCCCAAGCGTCAACACCCTGTTGCAGAAGGCCCAACTGAGATGGGTCGGTCACGTTGCTCGAATGCCTGATAAACGCATCCCAAAACAGTTGATGTATGGCGAGCTGGAACGGGGCAGACGTTTAGCTGGTGGACAGAAAAACGCTTTAAAGACACTCTTAAAGTGTCTCTGAAATGCTTCGATATAGACAATACGTGCTGGGAATCCCTTGCGCAAGATCGCCAAATGTGGCGCTGTAACAACAAAGAGGAACCCGAATAGCTGAGAATCATCGTATTGTTGAGTCACAGAGAAAACGAGCAGCGCGAACAGACAGAGCACACAACACGCACATGTCTAACCTTGATCATGTATGCCCCCCTTGTGGTCGGGGATTCTGTTCTAGGATTGGACTCTACAGTCACCTCCGCACACACCAGAGAGGTGCAACAGTACACGTCTGAGATTGTTGTCATCATCGCTTGCGATGGACGAATATTAGTCTTTCTACTTTAGAAAACTTAGGAGACAGTGAAACCATTTCGTGACCGCAACTGCTGTGTAAACACAATGCCTACTGTGACCTATAGAGCCCCTGTAGTATAGTTTTGTGTGCATGTACTTACTTCACGAAGGGTTTCATTTCAAACCACAGATAAAGATGGATTTTCTCGATTTTCTATGGACTTTATATGACAAAAAGTAAAATAACTATTATTTTCAATTGAAGAATCTTCGTGAAATGTTACTCTGAAAATTATTATTTTTTTCTTTCGCCCACATGTGAAATCGGGCGTAGTCATGAATATGGCTCCTCTGGCTGAAAGCTTGCTTTTCTTATCATCAGTGGCCATCGTCATTTAGACGAACCTTATTCCGACTTCATAGCTACTTGTAATTTAGATCCCAAAATAAAAGATCAAAGTATCGTATGTAGTACAACCTCATGTGCATATCGATATTTTTTCATAAGCTGGCCTCAAACCAGAACTTTCACAGAACGTAGTCACTAGCCCAGTGTGTTATGAACTTCCCTAACGGAGACCACAAAAGGATATAACAAAGGGAAATGAGAATACCGAAGGAGAATACCGAAGGAGAATACCGTAGAAGAATACCGAAGGAGAATACCGTAGGAGAATACCGAGGAGAATACCGTAAGGAGAATACCTAAGTAGGAGAATACCGAGGAGAATACGGAAGAAGGAGAAAATCATAATCATAAAATTGAATAGTGAACCTCTAACAGAATGATTGAATGAATAAATGAATGATTATGCAAATGAATGATCTGGTTGGATAATTTATAGAATAGATAACATGATTGACAAGACGAAAAGGAATTTAATGAATTAATTATAATATGAATAATTTCATTTACAGTTGGAAGAAAGCTAAGATGCTCGTGGCTATAGATATATGCAGAACGAGACAAATGAGACAGACATATTGTCTTGCCTGTTGCTGTCTATCCCCAGGTGGAAGATAGAATTGGTTGTCTACTCTTGCATTTAAGGGTAGGGATATGAGCTTTAATTCGCGTTATAATGCCAGAAGAGTCGTCATTTTTGTGTTATATCCGCGTTTATGTAGTGTGGTCTTAATATTGTCTATCCATCTTTTCTTGGTCTTCCCTTAGCTCTAGTACCTGATCTCTTTTTATTGTATGCTGTTATTGGTGGTTGGTTGTATTTCATTCTCATTAAACGTTCAAACCACTTCATTTGTTGTCTTTCGATGTATTTGTTCGTATCTAAAATCGATGTTGAATCGATCAATCGATTTAAACAGTTTGGAGTTACCCGTTGTTCAAGTCGAACTGGATGCCTGAGAGGCAGAGTGAGAGGTGTGTTTAATCAGCGAGCCACAGGAACCATCATATGCATACTCTTCGATATCTGTTGGGGAGACTGAGCACCTATGGGTCTGCCCGGAGTGCAATGACGTCAGTTTAGTAACCAATAACCAGTATTCGTATATGATAATAAAATGATATATATATCATCATCATTAGGTGCCGTCTCCACATCGAAGGTTGGCTGCAATGAATCCCCAGCATCCTCTGTCTTTCGCCTTGGTGAGATATAGACATCTGATGGTTGAGAGGATTGTTCAGTGGAAACGGCGTATACTAGTCATATATGTAGGTAAGTGAGTGCCTAGGTAGTTAAGATATATTGGAGGGTAGGTAAGTAGGTTGCTAGAGTGCTAAGTAGATTGGTTGGTGGACAGGTTGGTAGGTAGGCAGGCATGCAAGTATGCAGGTATCTAGGTAGGCAGGTAGGATGGTAAGTAGATAAGTAGATAGGCAGGTAAACAGACAGATAGACCGACAGATAGATGTGGTATGGAGGAAATTCCGTACGTAGGTGTGTTTCGCTATGTAGACAGGTAGGTAGGTAGTTTTTAGGTAGGCAGGCATGCAGAGTATACAGGTATCTAGGTGGCGGAGGTAGGAGTGGTAAGTAGATAAGTAGATAGGCCGAGGTAAACAGACAGATAGACCGTACAGATAGATTGGGTATGGAGGAATCTTCGTACGTAGGTGTTTTCGTATGTAGAACAGGTAGGTAGGTAGTTTTGAGGTATGCAGGGCTAGGTGGTAGATTCGTTATGTTGGTGCGGGTAGGTTAGGCAGTTCGCTAGTTAGATATACGGGTAGAAAGGTAACTCGTTACGTAGAGAGGCAGGAAACCCGTTAGTTGGGTAAGAAGAAAGCTTATTTAGGGAGTAGGTAGATATCTTATTACGTGAGTAGGTAGATATCTTATTGAGTAGGAAGATATTTCGTTAGGTAGGTAGGGATAGCTTACTGATGAGTAGGAGGGTAGCTAGTATGTGGGTCGGAAGTTGGTTTGTTAGGTGACCAGGAAGGTAGTTTTGTTTAGGTTGGTAGGAGAGTAGCGTGTTAGGTAGTTATGAAAGTAGCTTGTTAGATATGCAGGTGGTAGATATGTGTTGTTAGTTAGGCAGGTGGTAGATATGTAGATTGTTAGTTAGGCAGGTGGTAGATATGTAGATTGTTAGTTAGGCAGGTGAGAAGGAAGGTAATTCGCAATGTAGGCATATATGTAGAAAGGTAGATAACTAGGTAGGTGAATAAATGCTAAGGATGTTAGGTTATGTGGTTTGTTGGTTAAGTAGGTAGGCAGTTAGACAGATATTCGTCCCCGCGTGCCCAGCGTGTTCGTAGCGCGTTGGACTACCGGTGACTAGTCCACTGTAAGTGCGGGTTCAAATCCGCGGACTGGCAGAAAAGCTACAGGTTCCCCAGATTTAGGGTGTTCGTGGCACCGAGCCGAAGGGTTACGATGTCCATGACACCGAGCCGAAGAGCTTTCAGCTCAAGTGCTTCCGGATCGGAAAAAGACAGATATTCCTTGTGTTAAGGTTTATGTAGGCATGAAATTTGTTGGGTTGAGAAGTAGGTGTAGGCAGTTAGACAGATATTCAGTGTTTGTGGTAGTGTAGCGAGTTTGATGTGGTGTGAGAAGTAGGTGATAGCAGATATTCTATGTGTTGGTAGTAGCAGTTAACAGATATTCGTTTGTGGTTTAGTATAGGTAGGCAGTTAGACAGATATTCATTAATGACTAATTCGAACTTAAAGTTTGTATTTTCTTGTTTTTCAATCTTCTTGTTAGTTCTTGCCTTTCCTTTTTTTCTACGTTCCTCAATCTTTATTGCCTTTCTTTCATTCCATTTTCCTCATTTTGGCTGAAATCGGATGCACATGTTCTAAACGTGTAGAGTCTATGCGTTTAGGGGCCTACCAAACCAATGTGCAACGTATACACGTTCTTGGCAAAGATCAAACATATCACAAAGAGTGATTAAAATTGGTCGTAAAGAACGAATGCAAAGAAGAAGAAGAAGATTTTCCTCATTCTCTTTTGAAATGATGCGATTATCTTTATTGTATGTCTTTAACTTTCACACTTTCTTTCTGTCAACTCTCAAATTCCTTCCTTATATATTCCTCCTTATCCCTCTATCTCTCTCACTCTAACTCTCTCTCTGTTTCCCTCTCTAGCTTACTCTTTCTATTAGTTCCAAGTGCTCTTGTCTATCTATCTCTTGTTCCTAAACTTAACACAAAAACCGATCAATAACTCACCTGAAGACAAACACCTGGCCTAGATCTGGAAACCAATACCTGTATTATCCTATTGGAACACAACCATAAAAAATAGTAGCATTTGTGAATATCTTTAACGAAACAATGTTAGTTTTTTCCTCGTTTATTGTCACAGTTCACTGCACACAGTACAATGTCATTTTAATAACAGACCAAAATAATAATAATTTTGGTTAGCAAATGTTAAAAAAAATAAATACAGTAAATAGACGTTAAAATGTTAGTTTCTTTAATTTCTAATCTGTCGGTCGGTGAATGAATACAATGATGGCAAAGTTTCTGATCTATCTGCCGGTGAAAGAATTCAGTGATGGCGAGAGGTTCTGTTCGTTACATGAACGACTTTACTAATGCACGTGTGATGTTGTGGTGACACATATGTACTTGGGAACAAACCAATAAGGATTGTGTGCCAAACGGAAAGGTTAGACATTGTACGTATTGCGTTGAGAAGCTGGCAGTCTGATATGCCGCGTGCACGTCTGGATCTATCTCGATCACTAAATGATGGCGAGCTGTTCCTGCCAAGTCTTGAGAATTTAAAATAAGAAACCAAATGAATGGATGAATTTTTCTTCCTCTTCTTTTGTAGTCACACTGCTTGCTACGGCGTTGCTGTTGCCCTGTGTCGTCACACTGCTACCGGGCTGTTGCCCAGTGTCGTCACACTGTTACCGGGCTGTTGCCCAGTGTCGTCACACTGTTACCGGGCTGTTGCCCAGTGTCGTGGTTTTCTGTTTTTGTCTTGGGCTGTTCTGGTGGCTTAGGTGATTGTTATTTTCTTTTCTTTGACAGGATTCTGCTATGCCATCTAACCATCTTTTCGTGGTCTTCCTCTCGCCTTCTTTCCTGATGTTCTGTTGTAGAAGACTTTGTATACTGTTGAGTTTGGATGCATCCTTATTAAGTGGCCAAACCACTTCATTCACCAGTGGTTACGGACCCAAATTAGAGTGTAAAAATAGAACCACTGTTACCTGTCACGCATGTCGTAAGAGGCGACTAAGGAGATTGAAATCTTCTTCTTCTTTTTGCATTCGTTCTTTACGATCAATTTTAATCACTCTTTATGATATATTTGATCTTTGCCAAGAACGTGTATACGTTGCACATTGATTTGGTAGGCCTCTCAAACTTCTACACGCTTAGGACACATGCATCCGATTTCAGCCAAAGATTGCAAATGGGGCTAGCTACCCCACCCAGGTAAAAAAAAACAGTAAATAGCTACAGAAACCACAACCAGGAAAATTCATAGCTCTCCACCCAAGAAGAAGAAAGACACTGCTAGGAGGAGTGGTGTTGGATAGATGGGCTTGGAAGGCCTTGGTTGCAGACCTATGCCTCCTGAGAGGCGAAAGGAGAAGATAAAAAAAACCATGTCATTCTAAGTTTTTCAATGTAATTCAAGCAAGGTTTAGTGTCAACGTTCTTTCTTATGCTGTTGTTGGTGACTCTGTCTTTTCTGATGTTGTTAGTAACTTTTCACAGGCACCAAATTTCACTAGTAGTTATATTTTGTTACTGCGCGTTGCTCATTGTTCATGTTTGTCTGGTAACACAAAGTAGGTATGAAAATCTCTCTTCTCTTGCCTTTTACCCCGGGTTGGGGCATAGTCCCTCAACCAACTCATGCCAAGTCTTCCTATCTCTAGCTATCTCCTGCATCTCCTCCATCTCTTCTTTATATTGTTGATCTCCGCCTCCAAATCTCGTCTCCATGTATTTCTCGGCCTCCCTTCTTTCGCTGTCCCTGGGGTTCCAGGCAAGGACCCTTCTTGTTATATTTCCTCCGGTTTTCGCAAAGTGTGTCCTATCCAGCGCCAGCGTCTTTTTTAACCTGTTCGTTCACTGGAATCTGTCTTGTTCTCTCCATAAGTTCCTCATTTGTGACCCTATCATATCATCTTATTCCCTCTATTCTGCGCAGACACCAGTTGATGAATGTTTGCAATTTAGGTATGAAAATACTGTTTCATCTCTTGTCTAGCTGTCTAGCCTCTCTCTATCTAGTCATCCGTCTTCTGTAAATATGCTTCCTAAATATTTGAATTCTTTCACTAAGTTGATTTTAGTGCCATTGACATGGATGTCTAGATTATTATGTTTTCTCCCATATTCATTATTTATGTATAGTGTAAATCATTTTCATGTCATGATTTATACAATTTTGGTTCACAGTGTCAAAATGTTGTTATAGATCTTGTTCATTCTGATGTATCAGGCACAGATCATCTGCAAAAAGCAGTTCATTTATTTTATCATTACCGGAATTTGACTCTTGAGTTATTTTATCCTCCATATATTGATAAGAGTAGCGTTGGGAGAACACAACCTTGTCTGACACTTGATGAATGGATGAATTGCAATTTAAAATAAAAACACAAACATCTTGAACTAATGTTTGCATATGTTAGTCCTGGGAAGCAACACGCGTAAAAACAAAGTACTGTTAGTTAGTTAGTTTGTTCTTTTCGAGCCAAAGGCGGCACATAGGGCAGAGGTTTTACATCTCCATGTGATACTGTTCTTTGCTAGCAGTTGGAGATCCTGTATGGTTTTACAAAATTTTACAAAATACCAAAATCATTAACGATACAAAGTAACGTTTCGACTACAATGTCTTTATCAAGCAAATTACTATTTTAGGACCGTTAGTAATTGATTGTCTGATTCTATATGTAGTGTGTCGTTTAAGAAGTTAATATCTTCCTGTCTGTTGTATCGTTTACTTGATAACGGCCTTTTGGTCGAAACGTTGCTTTATATTGTTATTGTTTTTGTATTTGGTAAAACTACAGTACTTTGTTATTACGTGTTTCGTCAACGATGGGAACAGAGAGATATGGGTTTGTATGATAGTTAACGATGAGGATAGAGAGTTATGGATAACCATGGTTGTCAACAATGGGACAGAGCTATGGCTATCTTGATTGTCAACGATGAGGACGAGGCTATGGCTATCTATGATTGTCAACGATGAGGACAGAGAGCTATGGCTATCTATGATTGTCAACGATGGGGACAGAGAGCTATGGCTATCTATGATTGTCAACGATGAGGACGAGAGCTGGTTATCTATGATTGTCAACATGAGGACAGACTATGGCTATCTATGATTGTCAACGATGGGGACAGAGGCTGGCTATCTATGATTGTCAACGATGAGGACAGAGAGCTATGGCTATCTATGATTGTTAACGATGGGGACAGAGAGCTATGGCTATCTATGATTGTCAACGATGAGGACAGAGAGCTATGGTTATCTATGATTGTCAACGATGAGGACAGAGAGCTATGGCTATCTATGATTGTCAACGATTGGGACAGAGAGCTATGGCTATCTATGATTGTCAACGATGAGGACAGAGAGCTATGGTTATCTATGATTGTCAACGATGAGGACAGAACTATGGCTATCTATGATTGTCAACGATGAGGACGAACTATGGTTATCTATGATTGTCAACGATGAGGACAGAGAGCTATGGCTATCTATGATTGTCAACGATGGGGACAGAGAGCTATGGCTATCTATGATTGTCAACGATGAGGACAGAGAGCTATGGTTATCTATGATTGTCAACGATGAGGACAGAGAGCTATGGCTATCTATGATTGTCAACGATGGGGACAGAGAGCTATGGCTATCTATGATTGTCAACGATGAGGACAGAGAGCTATGGCTATCTATGATTGTCAACGATTGGGACAGAGAGCTATGGCTATCTATGATTGTCAACGATGGGGACAGAGAGCTATGGCTATCTATGATTGTCAACGATGGGGACAGAGAGCTATGGCTATCTATGATTGTCAACGATGAGGACAGAGAGCTATGGCTATCTATGATTGTTAACGATGGGGACAGAGAGCTATGGCTATCTATGATTGTCAACGATTGGGACAGAGAGCTATGGCTATCTATGATTGTCAACGATGAGGACAGAGAGCTATGGCTATCTATGATTGTCAACGATGGGGACAGAGAGCTATGGCTATCTATGATTGTCAACGATGGGGACAGAGAGCTATGGCTATCTATGATTGTCAACGATGAGGACAGAGAGCTATGGCTATCTATGATTGTCAACAATGGCGTATATATGGATAGAGAGTTTTTTGGTCAACGATGGGAACAACAGAAACAAACAGCTACGCATACCTATGATGGTCAACATCAATAAATACGGCACTTGATGATGATAATGAACTGTTCAGTGGCGGCTCGTGATCATTTTTGTTGGCGGGGCCAGACACAAATTTTCGGAAAAATTATGGTTTAGCGTTGTTATGTTTTAATTTATAAAAAAATAAATACACATTACATATAATGTTTGGTGGGGCCCAGCCCCAGTAGCCCTTAATGACGAGCCGCAAAAGGAACTGTCATATATGTTATGCTATCTTTCATTTGTTTCAGTCATATTTGAACATTTCAACAAAGACTCTTCACTTTCTATTCACTTTTCTTTATCTATTTTAACTGAAGACTCTCCTCGGTAAAGTTATTTATTTTAGTGGCTTGCTGGTTGAGTTCTTAAGAATGCTGGTAACGCCGGGTGACGTAAGAAATAAGTGTAAAAGGAACCCTTTCATACCTCGTGTTATATAGGTCCATACAGTGTTAGGCCTGTATTTTCATAGACCGTCGGCACACGATGGGTGATGTGGTCAGCATCACGCCGCTCGCCTTTACTTTCCCAGAGCATGTCTGGTACCCAGTTGAGGCTGGGTCGACCTGAGAGCCGTCGCGATCGGGAAAAATTCCACGCACATTGCGGGAGCTGAACCCAGACCACCAGCCTTTGCGAAGCGAGTTCACTAACAACTACGCTACAGCGGCTCTCAGAAATAAGTGTAAGGGTTCGAATCCTGTGTTTGATAATTTGTTGTTTGAAATCTCTAATACTTGTACATTGTTTATTTATTAATCATATTCATTAGTTCCTCTGCTCCCCTAGGGTTCTTACATAAAAAACCTTCTTATTCTCATTTTCTCAATATAGATAGAGACTGCAGTAAAACAATGTAGCAATAGTGAAACATGTAATAACAAAGTACCGTAGTTTTACAAAATACGAAAACAATGACAATACACACCAACGTTTCGACAAAAGGCCTTTATCAAGAAAATGATACCACAGGAGTGACGAATTTCACAACACACTACATATATACCACGACAGAGACATAGAAAACTAGTCACAACAGAGATGAAGTGTCTACGCAGAATGTTGGGTGTAACAAGAAGAGACCGGTTGAGAAATGAAGACATCAGGAAAAAAGTGAGTACAACATCAGTACTAGACTTCATCAAGAAACAACAAATTAAATGGTTCGGCCACGTAAGCAGATTACCATCAGACAGTGCACATCAAAGAGCAATGCTGCTCCGATACAATAGGTACAAAGCAAAAGGCCAGCCACGCAAAAGATGGACCTCAGAGATAACGGAGGCGACGAAAGAGACTATTTACAAAGCGCATACTAGGGCCCGTTTTAGAAATCTCTTCCTGACCTGACGCTGTGAGGCAAACAGGATCCGAGAAAGAAAGAAAGAGACATTTCAAGGATTTTCACATTTTATGACTGTTGGAATTTCTCTGTTGTGGTATATATGTAGCGTGCCGTGAAATTCGTCAATCCTTTTGTATCGTTTGCTTGATAAAGACCTTTGGTCGAAACGTTGCTGTGTATTGTCATTGTTTTTGTATTTTGTAAAACTACAGTACTTTGTTATTACGTGTTTCGACTATTCTCATTTTAACTAGTTTTCTCTCTATTTTCCTTGTCTTATTTTGTTTTGCTTTGGACAAGAACGTTGCTAAACAATTGCAACAACATTTTGTTGTTAAATTCTTTGTGACAGTATTGACACCCAAGAGAGAATGAGTTTGCACTCTTCTTCCAAGTGACATGCTCTGTGGTTTGCAGACATTTCACAACACTCATTAAAATACAACAAGTACATCGCCGTAGTTCATTCAGTCCATCTCTTTTATTAACTGTCACTGCCGTTGAGATAACAGAGAAGGTGGAAAACACTATTTATTAATCGTATACAAAAGTCCGTTCTAGAAATCTCTCTTTTGTCCTGACGCTGTGGAGCAAAACAAGATTAGGGAAATGAAGAAAGACTGTCATCGAGGCTGGTATTTTACTCTGAGAGTGTCTTTTCTTCTCTTCCACCATTTACATCTTTATATAATTTATAAGGATGCATGTATGAGAACATATGAGCATGTAGTCATCTTGTGTGTGCTTGTTCTCTCTATCACACTCTCTCTCTCTCCTCCTCTCTCTCTCTCTCTCGCGATTATTATTTTTGGCAACTGTAGTCATTCTTATTGTGATAAATAAAAAGCCGTTGCCACGACGTATTTTTACGTCACATCATTCAGCGTCATTTGGAGCTATGGTGCTTATCCTTAGGTGACGTGTCCGGTTTCAGCCAGCGTTTACTGGGATCGCTCTCCTCCAGCCTTGACTGACCCCAGCCTATCGGCAAGGCAGCAGGTTGTACTTGTTCTAATCCGCTTTGTAGGCAGTTATTCATCTTCTTAAGGCTGTTCTTGATGCCGTCGCTCTCATCTTTTGCATGAGTCTTCCTTTGTGCTATGTACTACATTATACTTTTTCTGTGTGGCTCTAAGTATGAGGCATACAGGGCATTCTTATCAGATGTCAACATTAACTGTTGTTCTTTAAAAAATGGCTCCAGGTGTTCGTGGCTGGAGACAGTGGCTGCTCTGTAATGGGGTTCATTCCGATAAAAAGAAGTCCGATTAGTTTCACACCGAAGACTTCATGATCAAAAATGTATCATGATAATCATCTTCATGATTTATTTCTATTTGTCTCTTATTGTCACACCTGCAGCTCTTCTAAGACACATCATTTCAGTCGTTATCTTCTTCTTCTTGACCTCCATATATGACTGTAAAATCATTGCATCATGTGTGTTTAGATACTATGTAGACATTTGATTTCTACGCGCTTTTTTACTAAGAGTTCCTAACACCTACATCAGTCGCCTCTTACGACATGCATTGTGGTCAAAGCGTTTACTATTCTTTGCTCTCTTCCCAGCCCCGAAACACACGGGTGGATATATATTACTGTGGTATCTGCTTCACATCTGCTAAGAGAAACTAGTGATATAAACACTTATGAACATCTGCACATGCTAAGGCTGCATGAAACAGATTTTGTGATCTCGAGAGAGAGAGAGAGAGAAATGCATTTCACTTGCTTTCTATATTTTTAGTCATTTACCAACTCTCGTTAGCATATTGATGCAACAATGAAATTGAAAATTCATAATTAAAAAAAACCAACTATATAACTTAGAGTTCCCTATTTTATTTATATAAGGGAAGACTGCAGTAAAACTATGAAGCAATGGCGAAACGCGTAACAATAAAATACTGTAGGTTTTATAAAATACAAAAACAATAACATTTCACAGCAAGGTTTAGACCAAAAGGTCTTTATCAAGCAAAGGATACAAGAGAGGTGAAGAATTTATCGCACAACACACAATATGTAGAATCAAACAAGTTCCTAACTATATAAAATTGTAAAATATAAAATTGTTATATATAATAAAAAGTTACGGAGGGAAAGAGAAAGGATAAAAGTGGCCATTCACCATATGCTTTTAAATGAACAAAGAAGAAGAAGAAATGAACATGATGGAATCCGGAAAGATAGATCTTGTAATGACGGGATTAGTCACCGTCGAATAAACAATGGAGTTGGCATATTGTTGTTTGATTCTACAGGGTGTTCAAGATAATTGCAGCCCCATTGACAAATCGAAAGTTGCCATATAACATATCGCGTTGTGTTTATGTACTATTTAAACCGGTTCTGACTAGCTCGTTCTACGTCACATTTGTTCATCGCCCTTCCGCACAACAATTAACACCATCACACAACCTTGACCTATACTACGTCATAACTTTAACCTTCATTATTTCCATACATATATGCCAGATTAGCTCCATTCATAGCTGCTTTAGTTGAACTCCTGTACATGTTGTGTGTGTGCGGAAATGACATTCTTCACCTCTCTTGTATCCTTTGCTTGATAAAGACCTTTTGGTCGAAACGTTGCTTATTGTTATTATTTTCGTATTTTGTAAAACTACAGTACTTTGTTTTTACGTGTTTAGTATACATTTTATTTACACTTTGTAAAGCTGGTGTTTATCTCTGGCTGAATTGTATGTCGTTTCCGAGTTTCATTTGTTCACCTTGTCTAGATTTGTCTTGTTCTAAACTTCAGGAAACTGTCAGACAAACGCAGGTGATATCCATCCTGAAGTTGTCGCGTGAGATGTCGTGTCCGTGCCGTCACTGAGCTAAATGACACGTCTCTTTGGTTTTGAGTGAACAGAGGCGTGGTTAACTGTCCAACACCATGTTGATTCTTGCATGCTAACGTTTGGTTTGAGTTTGTTTCTTAATTTGATATATTACAACTACGAGCAGTGTAATCATGCATGGGGATGGATCTCTGTGACGTAGAGGTTACTTGCTCAGCTCTCGTTCAAAAGGTAGTCAGTTCGCTCCCTCGTGGAGACATCTGGATATTTTTTCAGTGATCCCTGATCTCAGTGTAGGTGAGATCGAGTTCATAGACTTATCGGAGACAAACGATAAAATCAGTAGCGGCTCGTCATTAAGGGCCAGTGAGGCCGTGCCCACTAAAAAAACAAAGGTATAATGTGTATTTATTATTTTATAAATTAAAATATAGCAACTAAAAACCATGATTTATCCGGAAAAAAATGTCTGGCCTAACCAAGAAAATTATCACGAACCGCCACTGGATAAAATGTAGGTACCGTGTTCAAATTGAGCACATAAAAAACTCTAGCATTTCAAAACCTAGAAGAGCAGGATGAAAAGTCGCTGCCCGGGAAAAATTCATTAGAACAGTAAAAGTCTACAAATTCAACATCTTTTAAATGATATCGGGTAAACTCGCCTGTGCTACAGAGTTCGTGCACTGCCGCTAGATCTTCCTGTGTAAGAAAGAGATCGAAGCACACATGGTTACTCATCGAAGTTTAATGATGATAGTCCTATCAATCAATCAATCAATCAATCAATCAATCAAAGCAGGGCACATTATTGAGACATTCATGTACCTTTTGTAGGTAACTAGATGTTACGTTTTTGAAATCTCTGCATAATGCAGAATGCTGTGTAACAAGAAGAGACCGGTTGAGAAATGAAGACATCAGGAAAAAGTGGGTACAACATCAGTACTAGACTTCATCAAGAAACAACAAATTAAATGGTTCGGCCACCTAAGCAGATTACCAACAGACAGTGCACCCCAAAGAGCAATGCTGATCCGATACAATGGTACGAAGCAAAGGCCGGCCACGCAAAAGATGGACCTCAGAGATACAGAGGCGACGAAAGAGACTATCTACGAAGCGCATACTAGGTCCCGTTTTAGAAATCTCTTCCTAACCTGACGCTGTGAGGCATACAGGATTCGAGAAAGAGAAGAAGAAGACTAGGTGGCACTTCCTAACAAAATGACAGTAAACGTTAGTTTTTAGACTCATTTTATTTAACATTAATTTAGGTTATGTCTATCTAAAAGAGGCACAGGGGCGTAGTTGTTAGTGAATTCGCTTCTTAGCCGGGTGGTCCAGGTTCAATTCAACAGTGGGTGTGGAATTTGTACGGACCGTAGCGGCTCTTAGGTCGTCCCAGCATCAATTGGTTACCAGCAAAAGCACTGGGAAGTAAAGGCGGCCGGAGTTATGTTGACCACATCCACCATCGTGTGCCGACGGTCATTGACAAAATACGGACCTAACACCGCATTACCCTAGATAACATTATCATCAAATAGCTTGTCCTCATCAGAACTTAGCCACCCCAACAGTCATCCAGAATTTCTCTGTCTCTGATATGACAAATGTCCCGCCTCTGCAGCTGTCATGTTCAAACCATCAGTTACATCCTGAATCCATCTTCTCCGTGGTCTTCCTCTTCTTCTCTTTGCCAGAATGTCTCCTCCTATTAAAAAAAGATGCCTTTACTTTTACTTACTTTTGGTATATCTAAAAACAAAACAAATTGTAGCACATTGACTCCTTTGTTGTATAGCAAGAAAACAATAACTAGCCATCGTTATAGATTAATTCGTGCATGGTTTGAACACATTCCAAAATAAATGTTTAATAAATGTAAAATTCAGGTCTCTGTGTATTTGCCGTTCATCGCAATCAATCATGATAGGTCTCAATGCACTACGATGTCAGCAACATAATCATTTGACTTCCTCATTTGTACTTTTACGCTGGCTGGAGTCACGAAACTTCACTCATGCGTGCATTCTGAGTGATTCATTGAGTATTATCCGCAGTGGCGGCTCGTCATTGGGGCAGGGGCCCACCAAAAAAAAGTGTAATGTGTACTTATTACTTTATAAATTAAAATATAACTCAACCCAAAACAATGATTTTTTTCGAAAATTGTTGTCTGGCCCACCACCAACAATGTGCACGAGCCGCCACTGTTGATCCGCAAGGTGGAGGCTGGTTCGGTGCGCAGGCTATGTACTGAATCACTACAAGCGTCAACAATTTGCAAAATCACATTTATCTTCGTTCCGGGAACATGGTGTCGTTGAATGAAGAGCTGGCTCTGCCACCAAAGCAGGCGGCCAGCCAATGGATAGAGCTGATATTTTGAACGCCTCATTAGAGCGTGGGGCAAAGAAGATTTTTATTTAAACCAATCCACGTCAACTACTAGATTGCAGGAGCTGGGTTTGAAGATTGAGTAGAAGAGAAGAACAGCATAACAGGAATATGAGTAGGCTCATCAATCAAAATCGAACTGGTACGGTCAGTCGCTGGACACTGTTGGAGATATTGCGAAGGAGATCGAGCACCTATGGACATGTCCGGAGTGCAATGAAGATATTCCAAACTGAAACTGAAACTTTTATGTTTATAAAGAAAACGTGAGATCGAAGGCAAAATACATAGCGAAGAGAAGTACACCGATTTCTGTAGCACAAAATCGTTCAAACTTTAGGAAATTCTGAAAACAATTTTTCAGGTCACATGAAACTTGCGTTCCACTTTTGCGAGATTAATGAGTATTTTTTTATTGATCTAACTTCCAATTATTGAATCAAATATGCAAAGAGATTGATTAATCAACATCGAACTGGCGTGTTGGGCTGCTGGACGCTGCTGGATTTGTACGGCTATGACCGGAGTACATTTAGACATGTCCGGAGTGCTATGATGATAGTCCTCATATAACGGATAACTGAGAATTTATTTTTGACACAATATAACGAATTATTAGAATATATATATTTTGTTGTAAATTATATTTAACAATTTCTTTTCTTTTTTTATCTCCGAACCTGTTTTACTCCACAACGTCAGGATAAGAAGAGATTTATAGAACGAGCCCTTGTGTGCGCTTCATAAATAGTCTTAAGTTGCCTCTGTTATCTCTGAGATTCACCTTTTGCGTCGCCGGTCTTTTGCTTTTATATCCATTGTATCAGTGCAACATTGGTCTTTGAGTTGCACTGTTTGTTGGTAATCTGCTTATGTTTAATTTGCTGAACCTTTTAATTTGTTGTTTCTTGATGAAGTTGAGTACAGACGTTGTACCCAATTTTTCCTGATGACTTCATTTTTAACCCGGTTTCTTCTCGATACTTCCAGCATTCTGTGTAGACACTTCATCTCCGTTGTGACTAGTTTAACAGAAAGGGTTATCAATATTAGTAACACATGTCAACATAAACATGGACTCAGTGGCGGCTCGTGATCGTTTTTGTTGGTGGGGCCAGACACAAATTTTCGGAAAATCATGGCTTTGGGTTAGGTTATAATTTAATTTATTAAATAATAAATACACGTTACATATTTTTATTGGTAGGGCCCGCCCCACTGACCCTTAATGACGAGCCGCCACTACATGGACTCATAGAATAATGTAACATTGCAATAAAGTTTGAAATGTTCGCTCTATCAAACAAATATAAAATTCTGCTCACTATAACAATAATTCCTGATTTCCTGACTAAGCTAGACAGTCTTGTGTTAGAGAGGACTGTGTGCATTGCAAGAAGTTTGAGTCTCAAGCGTTGAGCTGAAGATGACAGTCTCTAATAGAATTTGGCTGAGAGCGTTATATTTTAATGGAAACAAGAATGTTTAGTAGGGTTAGAAAAGGTCAGAGAGTACATCAACACAATAGGATAAATTAGTTGTAAAAAATAAACTGTCAATAGCCACAGCCAACAATAATATTGGGCCGTATAACTGAACGGGGAAACCATGACCTATTTTGAGTTGGGGGAGTGGTGGGGGAGGCTGGAATGTATATATGTATGAGAGAACACTGGAAGCTTTGTGCAACTTTACTCAATTCTATGATGAAAATATTCATCATCATCAGGTGCCATCTCCACATCAAAGGTTGGCTGCAATGAATCTCCAGCATCCTCTGTCTTTCGCCTTGGCATTGCACACTGCCAGACTGTAACCTGTTCATTTCTTAAAGTTTACCTCCCACTTATCTTTCGGTCTTGCTCTTGCTCTTCCCCCCTCAACTTTCCCCTCTAGAAAAATATTCATAATACTGATATTCCTTATTGTTAAACTTAACTTGTAACATAATATAACTTCGATTTAGCACGTTGTGTTGATTTTAACATGAATTCGTCTATGTACAACACTACTGGAATGTGAGGTCACGTGACCGGTTGTAGTCTTATTTCCTAGACATTTTACCTTAGTCAACCGGCCGTATGAGTTTATAGTCGGCTGTGCACATAACAAAGAGAGAATATTATTGTAAGAAAATAAACAGTAGATGCTGATTGTACAGGATAGCTTATAGTACACTGCGTTGCAGATACTATTAACCTCTTCGCCCTTAAGAGCCTATACGCTGACTAGGGCCGTGTCGTGTTATGATGCAGAGAGGCAGTTGCATCAGGTGGAACCGTTAGGGGGGCGGCACAAGCAGCAAAATCAAAATTACAATTGAAGGTTATTTAAATAAAAAAAACATTCAAGGTGCGACATTTCGAAGACTTACATCATACTGAGAAAATATACTGCACGGCCCTGAAGCTGACTCGCTGTACTTTTTAATTAAGATGACGCAAGACCAGTACACTGGCTAATTCAGTATATTTTGCACCAGTAGCGGCTCGTTATTAAGAACCAGTGGGGCCGGGCCCCACCAAAAGTAATGTATAACGTCTATTTATTATTTTATAAATTAAAATATAGCAACCAAAACCATGATTTATCCTGGAAAAAATGTCTGGCCCCATCAACAAAAATGATCACGAGCCGCCACTGTTTTGCACTATTTTGATGTTTGGTGGGGTACAATAAATTACGCAGTGAAAGAGACAGAATAAAAGTGGCCATTCACCAGATGGTTTTTAATGAACATGCTGGAATCAAGTAAGATAGATCTTGTAATGACGAGTCACTGTCGAATAAACAATGGAGTTGGCAAAATCCACTCTACGTGCGTTTTGTGGATTTTGAGAAGGCTTTTTGACAGCAGCATGCATTGATGCATTTGAGATGTGGATATATAGAAGAATAAACAGAGTTTCATGGACAGAAAAACAGACAAATAAACAAGTTTTAGGAAAACTAGGCATGAAGAAACAATTATTAGAGAAATAAAATTCAGACAAGTAAAGTATTTTTGGCACATAAAAAGGCATGACACCATGATAAAACATTTACTAGAGGGAAAGTTGAGGAGAAGAGCAAGAGGAAGACGAGAGATAAGTGGGAGGGAAACTTTAAGAAATGGACAGGTTACAGTCTGGCAGTGTGCAACACAGGCGAAAGACAGAGGATGCTGGAGATTCATTGCAGCCAACCTTCGATGTGGAGACGGCACCTGATGATGATTTGACAGCATAGATAGGCAATCAATATTGAACATCTTGAAAACTATAGTGAACCAGGGAAGTCTGTTAACATCATCTAGCAACTGTATGATGGGTTTGTTTGCCAGGTTATCTACGATAGAGAACTGTCCAAGGAGTTCCAGGTCACTACTTGTGTCAGACAAGGATGGCTGCTGTACCCCTCCTCTTCTTGTTTGATATTTGATTGGGTACCACGCATGATATATGCCAGGTCTGAAATATGCATTCAGTGGACACATATCTCAACATTAGTGTACCTGTCTTCGCAAAAGATCTTGTCTTGTTCTCACACAGGCTACAAGACATACAGGAAAACGTGGATGCTCTGGCAGAAGCGGCGCAACCGGTCGGTCTTATAATCGGACAAGAGAAAACAAAAGTACTGCAAAGCAACAACATAAAGCAAGATCGATATTAATTGAGGGAAGGGATATAGAAGATGTTGGTTAATTTATCTACCTTGGAAGTAAGATCAGACAATTAGGAGGTACAGATGATGACATCAATGAAATGATTAGGAGAGCACGTCACGTCTTTGCTATCCTGCACACAGTGTGGGAATCTACTGCCATCTCCACGAAGTCAAAGCTCAAGATATTCAGCACATATTTTACATCTTTTTTCATATGTACGGTTCCAACTTAACTGCAACGGGTCACCCCATAATCGCTCCGTTCCTGTGCCAACAAAAATCACACGAAATGCTAATAACTGTGAAATGTCTCCTGTGTGAACTAATTCCAGAATGAACCAGTCGTCTGTGTTATTGTATGGTTCGGAAATGTAGCGAGTCGCTAAGTTAAAACTAAAAAAGATTCAGAATGTTGTCAACGAATATCTTCGGCGGATTCTCAGGCTAAGATACAGGGTGTTCAACTTAAAAGCAGCCCCAGTGATAAATAGAAATTTGCCAGGTACGCATTGCATCTCGTCTATTTACTATTTAGACCGGTTCTGACTAGCTTGTCCTACGTCACATTTGTTCATCGCCCCTTCCGCACTACAATTACACACTATCACACAACCTTGACCTATACTACGTCATAACTGAACCTTCTCATTTCCATACGTATATGCCAGATTAGCTCCATTCACAGGCTGCTTTATCTTGAACACCCTGTAGTATGCCAGAGTTGCAAACACAGATCTGTAGATAACAACAGAACAGGAACCAATGATGACCCAGGTTAAGAGGAAAGATGGCTATGGGTCAGACACACCTTGCGGATGACACAGTCAATTGTCACTAGACAAACACTTGAGTGAAACCCACAACGAAAACGGAAAAGAGGACGTTCTAAACAGACCTGGTGACAGAGTCTTCGTGAGAAACTGAAAGCCACTGGACAATTCATGGGGTGAAAAAAAAAGAAAACAGGAAGAGACCGGGAAAAGTGGTGAACAACTTGTGAGGTCGTATGCTTCACAATCTGCGGAGAGGAATACGTAAGTACGAAGTGAAATAGTAAAGTAAGCTGACACTTTCAGTTAGCCAATAGGGACGGAGTACAATAAGAACGTCCTGAATACAAGACAGGCTGTACTCTTAATTTGTATTTTTCGCTTCGCAACAGAAACTATTTTTTAATAGAAGAAAGTAGTATTGTAAGAAGAAAATGATATTGAGAAACAAATAAAAGTCATAAACACATATGATAATAATAATTCCTCTCGTACAGTTATATGTTACATAGTAATTTCTCCATACCGCTCTATCCTGAATTCGTTTCATAAATACATATGATAATAATAATTCATCTCGTACCGTTATACGTTACATAGGGCCTGCAAGTAATTTCTCCATACCGCTCTATCCTGAATTCGTTCCATAAATACATATGATTAACTGTTATAAAAACACTAAAGTGTGACAGTGTTTCATTGATTGATTGATTGATTGATTGATAGGACCATCATCATTGCACTTCGGAGAGTAACCATATGTGCTACAATATATTTCTTACACAGGAAGATCTCAGATGCAGTGCACAAACTCCGTAGCACCGGCGAGGGTCCTCGATGTAATTTTGAAAATGAGCATATTTTTGTAGGAATTTAATTTGTAATATTTTCTAATCAATTGTGCCCGGGCATCGGCTTTCCAGCCTGCTCTTCTTGATGTTGAACTGTCAATTTTTCTTTTACGTGCTCAAACTGAACACGGGACCTACGTTTTATCGTCCGTCTCTGATAGGACTAGGAACTCAATCTCACCTACACTGAAATCAGGTATCTCTGGAAAAATATCCAGATGGCTTCACGAGGGAACGAACCTAATAACTTTGTCACGAGAAATGAGCACCTAGCTTCTACACCACAATGACCCTGTTACTTCATTACATACACCAGCAGCCTTGACATACATAACATAACGCATATAAGATAACAGATCACCGAGTGGTTACCGGGGCCCAAATTTGGGGTGTAAAGAATAGAACCACTGTTACCTGCCACGCATGTCGTAAGAGGCGCTAAGGAGGTTTGGCTGAAATCGGATGCCCATGTCCTAAACGTGTACAACTCTATGCGTTTAGGGGCCTACCAAACCAATGTGCAACGTATACACGATCCTGGCAAAGATCAAACATATCACAAAGAGTGATTAAAATTGGTCGTAAAGAACGAACGCAAAGAAGAAGAAGAAGATAACAGATATTAGGGCATTCAGCAGATTGCATCTGAAGGGGTAACAACATTTCCCCGAAACACATTTTCGAAACATTGTTAATAAAGGTTTAACCCAGAAACACACCGAGAAGAAAATCAATTTTCTCTAAAGTCTCCAAGTCCTCACTTTTACCATATCTACTCCTTTCCTGAACTATCTAAGAACTGAACTTTCTTTCACAAATGTTAATTTGGCTGCACGATGTTTCGCTTGAATTGAGTTCTTCGCATGGCTAGATAATCTATTTGCTTAGTTTAGTCAACTGAAAGTATGAAGCGCAACGGAGAACGAGCTGATGGCAACAGAGCGAAAGATTGGACGGTGGTATGATTAAAGTTCTGGTGTCTGTGATAAAAATAGAAAAGTGGATTTCTCATTTGGCTCTCTACAGTGACGGCTCGTGATCATTTTTGTTGGTGGGGCCAGACCATAAATCATGGTTTTTGGTTGCAATATTTTAATTTATAAAATAATAAATACACGTTATACATTATTTTTGGTGTGGCCCGGTCCCATGAGCCCTTAATAACGAGCGGCCACTGGTTCTCTAGTAGTTGACACAATGATTGACAGTTAAGCTGTGGTTACAAGACGTTTTGGGTTCGTTGCTTCGAGAACAGTTTGGTGCAAATGTGCAATGAAGACAATCGGGATAATTTTCAAGAGTCCTCTTATCTTAATGTAGGTGAAGTCGAGTTCCTAGTCCTATCGAAGATGGACGATAAAAACGTAGGACCCTTGTTCAGAGAATAGATAGAATAGAACCCTTGGCAGTTTAAAATCGAGAAGAGCATGCTGGAAAGCCGCTGTCCTGGCAAAATTCATTAAAAAGGATTAAAAATAAAATTCCTATATAAATATCTTAATCATCTTCAAAATTACATCGCGGAGTTCGTGGACTACATCTGAGATCTTGCTGTGTAAGAAATATATTGTAGCACACATGGTTACTCACCGAAGTTCAATGATCATGGTTCAATCAAACAGGGCACAATAGGATAAGGTACCATCTGTTCAACTTGCACAAGATAGGCCATACTGACAAATGTACATGTAGCACAAGCAAGATGACAGAGAAACACATATTGCAAGAGTGTTCAACATACAAGTAACAGAGTAAACACACATGGTCAACCAGTCCAAGACAAACTATATAGAGATGTACACAGACTCCAGTTGACCACTAACTACTTTAGTAGTATACAAATCAATGTCAGTCCAAGACAAACTATATAGAGATGCACACAGACTCCGGTTGGCCATTAAATACTTTAGTAGTATACAAGTCAGGGCGGCTCGTCATTGAGGGCCAGAGGGCCCTCCCACAATAACCGAAAGGAGAATAACTTCCCGGAATAGACAAATAATAGTAAATACTTCAAACACCATGATTTTTCCGAAAATCTGTGTCTGGGCCCACCAATAAAACTGACCACGAGCTGCCACTGATACAAGTCAATGTCTGAAACGATGAAAGAAGAAGCAATGTAATCTATTTGGTTCCTAGATTTGTATATGGTGTGGCCCATGTATGTATTCGTTCATTGATTGATATGAACAGCATTATTGCACTTCGTTGAGTAACTATGCGTGCTCCGATCTCTTTCTTACACAGGAAGATCTCAGCTACAGTGCACGAACTCCGTAGAATCGGCGAGGATCCCCGATGTAATTTGGAAGATGGTGAAAATATTTTGTGGGAATTTTATTTTAAATCTTTTTTTAACGAATTTCCGACTTTCCAGCGACTTTCCAGACTGTTCTTCTCGATTTTGAACTACCAAGGGTTATTTTACGTGCTCAAATTGAACACGGGACCTACGTTTTATCATCCATCTCCGATAGGACTAGGAACTCGATCTCCCCTACACTGATATCAAAGATCTCTGCAAAATATTCAGATTGCTCCAGGAGGTAGTGAATATGGTACCTTTAGCACGAGAAGCGAACACCTAGCCTCTATGACACAGAGGCCCCTCCAGCTAAGTATAAAGAATATCAAGAGAAAGGGCTGACTTTAATGTACCGGATTTGACCTAATATGGCTAGGTCCCTCTCTTCGGAAATGGTACACCACCTGCCGAGTGTATTGAGAACTCTATAACCCCAGAAACAATCCTAAAAGGTCTGGAAAAAATTCACTTCATGCGGTCACAACATATGTTGTTTAAAATTGATTTTTACAATAAGGAATACAACAGCCATCTTTGAAGTTGACTGATCGTTATGTACGATGAAGTCATCATTATAATATGCCTACAGCTTAATGCATTATACAGGATACTATCTCACAGATAAATCTACTTCATCACGACAATAATGGCGTTTAGCTCTTGGATATATGTACTCAGTGACGGCTCGTCATTAGGGGCAAGTGGGGCAGGGTCCCACCAAAAATAATGTGTAACGTGTATTTGCTTTATGAATAAAAATATAACCTAACCCATAATCATGGTTTTTCCGCTAATTTTGTCTGGCCCCACCAACAAAAATGATCACGAGCCGCCACTGTGTGTACTTCATCACAACATTAAAGGCGATAAGTAGACTGGCACGTCAGTGATGTACGAACATATGGAGTTGACAGAAAAGATTACTTACATTGGGTTCTTCCATTACAACAAGACTGATATAGAAGCAGAGATACAACAAGACTGATATAGAAGCAGAGATACAACAAGACTGATATAGAAGCAGAGATACAACAAGACTGATATAGAAGCAGAGATACAACAAGACTGATATAGAAGCAGAGATACAACAAGACTGATATAGAAGCAGAGATACAACAAGACTGATATAGAAGCAGAGATACAACAAGACTGATATAGAAGCAGAGATACAACAAGACTGATATAGAAGCAGAGATACAACAAGACTGATATAGAAGCAGAGATACAACAAGACTGATATAGAAGCAGAGATACAACAAGACTGATATAGAAGCAGAGATACAACAAGACTGATATAGAAGCAGAGATACAACAAGACTGATATAGAAGCAGAGATACAACAAGACTGATATAGAAGCAGAGATACAACAAGACTGATATAGAAGCAGAGATACAACAAGACTGATATAGAAGCAGAGATACAGAACCTAGTAAATAAAGAACACCCGACCAGGTGATATTGTAATAGCGAAACACGTAAAAACAAAGTACTATAGTTTTACAAAATACAAAAACAATAATGATACACAGCAACATTTCGACTAAAGGGCCTTTATCAAGTAAAGGATACAATAGAAGATAAGAAATTAACTTATTAAACTGCAAACGATCGTATCGATACGATCATTGGAAGCCACAGAGATGTGGTTTTACAGAAGAATGCTGAAAATTCTATGGACAGCAAAGAAAACCGATAAGGAGGTCCTGTACACAAAGAAACCTTATCACAAGAATAAGAATCCGATAATCAAGGTTCTTCGGCCATATAATGCGAAGAGAAGGTTTAGAACATTTGGTAAGCACAAGAATAAGAATCCGATAATCAAGGTTCTTCGGACATATAATGCGAAGAGAAGGTTTAGAACATTTGGTAAGCACAAGAATAAGAATCCGATAATCAAGGTTCTTCGGACATATAATGCGAAGAGAAGGTTTAGAACATTTGGTAAGCACAGGTAAAATTCAGGGAAGGAGAGATCGTGGAAGACAGAGGGAGAACATGCTGGTTCGACACAAGATCGACGTCAGAACTGAATACATGCACCAGGCAGAGAGAGTTGTGGAGAGACATGACTGCCTACGCCGGCAGGTATAGCACTTGATTGACACGGCAGACATAATATACATATAATTGAATAATAAATCACCAACTTCCCTGAAAGGACAGTTAGCGATTTATTGTCTAATTATGTTTGTTATGTCTGACGTATTAGACAAATATTAACAAGGTCAACATCATAACTTTACTCTGTTCCTTATATATGAACATCAACATACAGACAATCAACCTTCCAATTAAAATGTTGATAAACCGCGGATGTTGTCAACGAGAGTGACAGAGAGAGAAAGAGAGAGAGAGAGAGAGAGAGAGAGAGATAAAGAGATAGAGGGAGATAGAGAGATAGAGAGAGAGAAAGATATATATATATACATGTATATATATATATAGAAAGATAGAGAGAAAGAGAGAATAGAGAGAGAAAGAGATGAGAAAAGATTGAACGAGAGATAGGAGATAGATAGAGAGATAGAGAGATAGAAATAGAGAGGATATATATATATATATATATATATATATATAGAGAGAGAGAGAGAGATAGAGAGAGAGAAAAAGAGAGATAGAGAGAGAGAAAGAGATGAGAAAGATAGAGCGAGAGATAGAGAGAGAGAGAGAGAGAGAGGAAGAGAGAGAGAGAGAGAGAAAGATATATATATATATATATATATAGAGAGAGAGAGAGAAAGATAGAGAGAGAAAGAGAGATAGAGAGAAATAGAGAGAGAGAGAAGATAGAGATGAGAGAGAGAGAAGAGAGAAGAGAGAGAAAGAGAGAGAGATAGATGGAGAGAAAGATATATATATATATATAGAGAGAGAGAAAGATAGAGAGAGAAAGAGAGTAGATAGAGAGAAGATATATATATATATATATATGAGAGAGAGAAGATAGAGAGAGAGAAGAGAGATAGAAAGAGAGAAAAGAGAGAGACGATATACAAACCCACATCACTTGGGTACAATGCGCTCATGACCATTACGTATTATTGCTGCTTCTCTCATTGATGGAAGGAAAATATATCAATTTGTCAAGTGTTTGAAGACATCGATAAGCTTAGAACGAAACTGAACTTAAATTTCATTGTATTATTTATAACATTATGTCACTGTTGACCTAAGGAGACCCTGAAACGAACTTTCCTGAGAGAGGTAGGAAATGTCGGTCTCAGTTCCATGGAGGAGATTGAGCGAGTTGCCCTGGATAGAGCGATAGGGAGAAATTACTTGCAGGCCCTATGTAACGTATAACGGTACGAGAGGAATTATTATTATTATTATTTATAAGCTCTACAATGTCAGGTTAATATACCATATTGTTACAAAGGTATCCGGTTCGCTCCCTCCTGGAGCCATGGAGATATTTTTCCAGAGATCCCTGATCTCAGTGTTGGTGAATTTACGTTTCTAGTCCTATCGGAGACGGACGATAAACCGTAGTCTCGTGTTAAATTTAAGCACGTAAAAGACCCTTTGACAGTTTAAAATCGAGAAGAGCAGGCTGGAAAGCCGCTGCCTGGGTAAAATACATTAGAAAGGTTTTAAAATGAAATTCTTACAAAATATCTTCACAATCTTATAAATTACATCGGGGATCCTCGACGGTGCTACGGAGATCGTGCACTGCCGCTGAGATATTCCTGTGTAAGAAAGAGATTGGAGCACATATGGTAACTCACCAAAGTTAAATGATGATAGTCCTATCCATCAATTAACCAATCACACCATATTGTTTTTATTAAAGACATATAACAGTTCTACCTGCTAGTATTTGATCGACGACATATTTGGTGTATCTATATTTCCCGCTGAACATTTGAACACATGACTAGAGTATAGTAAAACTGCTTTACAAGCGTGCAATCTGGTGGCGGGGAATGAAGACAGTGAACCCTACCTTTCCTGCTAAATCGTTAGGCAGCTCAGAGAGTTTTCCTTTTCTCTAGCGCATGGGTTGCCAAAGTGGGCGGTGCCGCCCCCCAGTGGGCGATGAAGTCTTTCAGAGGGGCGATAGTGGGCTCAGAAGCATTTGGGGGAGTTTGTTTTCGTGATTTTGCGGATGAATAATCATACAAACTTGGAATTCTGCATTTTAATTCATATTATGTCCATTTTACACGATCCACATTTTCATCAATTTTCTATTTCATGCATATATATATATATATATATATGACAGAAATTTATAATAATTTTCTACGTCAAAGTGAAAATAGAGCAAATATATATGTGTGTGTGTGTGTGTGTGTAAGGGGAGGGCGTTGACCAACTGTTATAATGTGGAGGAAGGGGGCGTTACATAGTTTACGTCGTGCAAAGTGGGCGGTGGGCCGAAAAAGTTTGGGAATCTATGCTCTAGCGTTAGGACAATCCAATTCCGGTTCTTTCCTGGAGTGTGTAGAAAGCCGACAGACACAGCAGCTCGTCAATGCAGTTTATACATTAATACTTCATAGTTTTGGATCGAATTGCAAGATACGAAGTCATAGTTTAGCGTTGAAGAAGACATATTATGTTATTCTATGGTCCACACTAACACTATGTGACATAACTCATTTGATTCTCTCTCTTTCTCTCTCTCACTCTCTTCTGTCACACTACATACACACCCCACCTACCGACATTAATTAATAAAGAAAGATAACCCATGCATCCTTAAAAACGAACTTGGTTTTTCGCGGTTATATCCCTTGTACCGTTGAAATCTTTCTTCTTCTTCTTTGTCGTCACATGCTACGGTTGTTGCCCAGTGTCGTGGTTTTCTGTTTTGTCTTGCGCTGTTCTGGTGGCTTGTGTGATTGTTATCTTTGCTCTTTCACAGGATGCTGCCACGCCATCTAACCATCTTTTCCGTGGTCTTCCTCTTGCCTTCTTTCCGATGTTCTGTTGTAGAAGACTCTGTATACTGTGGAGTTTGGATGCATTCTTATTAAGTGGCCAAACCACTTCATTCTTTGTTTATCTATATAATTCAAGCACGGTTTTGTGCCAACTTTATTTCTTATGCTGATGTTGGTGATTCTGTCTTTTCTTGTGTTGTTGGTAACTTTTCTCAGGCAACGCATTTCACATGTAGTTATTTTTGTGACTGCGCTTTGCTCAATGTCCATGTTTGGCTCTGGTAACACAAAGTAGGTATAAAGTTGAAATCTTTAACGATATCAAAAAATCACGTTCAATACTAGAGACTATATAACTGTTATCCTTGTTTGAAATACTATTTCCTCTGTATAATGAGTTGTTGATCCGTTTCTCAATTGTCTAGAGCTATAGAGTTCGTGTTTTCGAAAGTTCGTAGCATTTTTGACCTCACCGTTGGAGCCATATAGAGAAACCAGGTGCAATGATTTCAATCCTTCCATCACGTGGGAGAGTTAGTTTTCTATCTTGTACCAGGTTTGTTGCGCTTGACGTTGTCAGTCCATGCTTTCGAAGGTACTCTGAGATGTTATCTATCCATCGTGTTCTTGGCCTGCTTCATGCTCTGCGCCCTGAGTGTCGATTATTGTAGGCATGTGATGGTAGTAAATGTGGTTCCATTCTCATTATATGGCCGAACCACTTGATTCTTTACTTCTCGATGTACTGTATGCATGGTATAGTACCAGCGATGCTTCTGATATTCTCGGTTCTCACTCTATCTCTCATTGTAACGTTGACAGCTTTTCGTAAACATCTCATTTCACATGTTGTAATCTTTCTTTCTAGTGTCTTAGTCAGGGGCTATGGTTTGGCACTGATAGCAGAGGAAAAAATATGTAGTTTATCAGTTGTCATTTGACTGCCATGTTAATGCTTGGATGTTTTAATAGTGGTGACAGTTGGTATGTCACTGCGTTTGCCTTCTGGTATCTAGTCTCGATTTCTCTGTCCATCTTTCCATCTGCTGTGAATATACTTCGAGATATTTGAATTCTGGAGTCAGTGTTGTAGTTTTACTTTATTCACATATATGTTTAAAAAAAGTAAAACTACAACAGACTCCAATCTATTCATTATTGATGGTAATAGAGATTTGATAGTAACAATAATAGCCAGCATTTAGGGTCTTATAGTACTCATATATATCTATATCAGGGGGGGCTCGTGATCATTTTTGTTGGTGAGGAAACACAAATTTTCGGGAAAAATCATGGTTTGGTGTTGTTATGTTTTAATTATAAAATAATAAATACACGTTATACATTATTTTTGGTGGCCCAGTACCAGTGGCCTTAATGACAAGCTACTACTGATCTATATATATATATATATATATATATATATATATATATATATATATCCATCTAGCTCCGTTATACGTTACATGTAGCCTGCAAGTAAACTCTCCATATCTCTCACCCTGAGCAACCCACACAACCTTTTTCATGGGAACTAGTCTGATATTTCTTGCCTCTCTCAGCAAAGTTTGTTTCAGGGTTTCTAGGTATCCCTCTTTCTTAAACACTTTACCTCTCACGTGTGTAATTTACACTTCTTAAAACACAATAACTTAATGAATGCAATTTTAACTAACAGATAAGATATTAACTTAACTGACACGATTGGTAATGTCATCAACATCAACAACAGAAGGTTGACTTTACTTTCAAATGTTTCTCCGCCCGAGTGGTTACCGAGGCCCAAATTTGAGGTATAAAGAATAGACCTACTGTTACCTGTCACCATGCGTCGTAAGAGGCGACTGAGGAGGTTTGGCTGAAATGCAGTGTCCTAACTGTATAGAAGTATATACGTTTAGGGGCCTACCAAACCAATGTGCAACGTATACAGTTCTTGGCAAGATCAAACATATCACAAGAGTGATTAAATTGGTGGTCAAGAACGAACACAAACAAGAAGAAGAAGAAATGTTTCTCTAGTACTCAACTAATGTTGGGTCTGCCTATCGATCGTTCACGTTTCATTTTCTCTAATCGTGTTTTGCATCACAACATCAGGATAAGAAGAGATTTCTAGAAAAGGCTTTTTATGTGTGTGATTTATAAACAGTGTTTTTCACTGTCTATGTTATTTCTTAGATCTACATGTTGCGTTTTACATCTTGTTTAGTATCCACTGTTTCACATCTTGTTTAGTATCCACTGTTTCACATCTTGTTTAGTATCCACTGTTTTACATCTTGTTTAGTATGCACTGTTTTACATCTTGTTTAGTATGCACTGTTTTACATCTTGTTTAGTATGCACTGTTTCACATCTTGTTTAGTATCCACTGTTTTACATCTTGTTTAGTATGCACTGTTTTACATCTTGTTTAGTATCCACTGTTTTATCTTGTTTAGTATCACTGTTTACATCTTGTTTAGTATCCACTGTTTTACATCTTGTTTAGTATGCACTGTTTTACATCTTGTTTAGTATGCACTGTTTTACATCTTGTTTAGTATCCACTGTTTCACATCTTGTTTAGTATGCACTGTTTCACATCTTGTTTAGTATGCACTGTTTTACATCTTGTTTAGTATGCACTGTTTCACATCTTGTTTAGTATCCACTGTTTCACATCTTGTTTAGTATGCACTGTTTTACATCTTGTTTAGTATCCACTGTTTTACATCTTGTTTAGTATCCACTGTTTCACATCTTGTTTAGTATCCACTGTTTTACATCTTGTTTAGTATGCACTGTTTTACATCTTGTTTAGTATGCACTGTTTTACATCTTGTTTAGTATGCACTGTTTTACATCTTGTTTAGTATGCACTGTTTTACATCTTGTTTAGTATGCACTGTTTTACATCTTGTTTAGTATGCACTGTTTTACATCTTGTTTAGTATCATTTTTACATCTTGTTTAGTATCCACTGTTTTACATCTTGTTTAGTATGCACTGTTTTACATCTTGTTTAGTATCCACTGTTTTACATCTTGTTTAGTATCCACTGTTTTACATCTTGTTTAGTATCCACTGTTTCACATCTTGTTTAGTATGCACTGTTTTACATCTTGTTTAGTATGCACTGTTTTACATCTTGTTTAGTATGCACTGTTTTACATCTTGTTTAGTATGCACTGTTTTACATCTTGTTTAGTATGCACTGTTTTACATCTTGTTTAGTATGCACTGTTTTACATCTTGTTTAGTATCCACTGTTTCACATCTTGTTTAGTATCCACTGTTTCACATCTTGTTTAGTATCCACTGTTTCACATCTTGTTTAGTATCCACTGTTTCGAAGTAACATTCCTCTTTGAGACGCACTGTCTGTTGGTAATTTCCTTATGTGGCCGAACCATTTAATTTGTTGTTTATTCAGTACTGATGTTGTACCCATTTTTTCTCTGATGTCTTCATTTCTAAACAGGTCTCTTCATGTTCCTCCCAGCATTCTGCGTAGACACTCTATCTTTGTCGTTACTAGTTTTTTCTCTCTATTGTTTGATGTCCGCTTTCAGGTTTGACACTCATAGTATAATTTTGAGAGAAAGATTGTGTTGTACAATGTTGCTCTTTAAGTATTCATAGTGACATGTTTGCATTTCAAATTGGTACCATTTTCCTATTGTATAATCTAATGTATGCTCACAGACGCCGGTCATCTTGCACAGAACAGAGGTTTTCAAGACAGCAGTCATAAGAGTCAGGTTCCGGAAGGAACAAGCTACTTAATGATGTTCATAGAATTATGAAGAGATTTCAACAACCTACCATTCTAAGGTGAGAAAAGACCACCCCCTCCCACACTCACTGTGGTATTTCTTCTTCTTCTTCTTCTTCTTCTTCGAGCGCTCCATATCGACCACTTGTTAACCACTATTTGTGATTTGTATGTGATCTGAGTCTAAGAGCGATGGTACGTTGTACCAGGGTTTAAGGGTTTAAAGCCGAAGGATTGACTCATTGCACTGGGTTTTACCACGGCTCGTCCTCTCGCAGAAATGGCACGCCACCTGACGAGAGTATTGCACAAAGCACGAACTCCTTGAGAGCCGCGGTAGCGTAGTTGTAGTGAACCTCCTCTCAAGGCTGGTGGTCTGGGCTCAGTTCCCGCAGTGCGTGTGGAATTTTCCCGACCGCGACGGCTCTCAGGTCGACCCAGCCTCAACTGGGTCCAGACATGCTCTGGGAAAGTAAAGGCGGCCGGCGTGATGCTGACCACATCCCCATCGTGTGCCGACGGTCAATGAAAAATACAGGACTAACACTGTATTGACCGAGGTATGAAAGGTTCCTTAACTTTTTTTTTACGAACTCCTTACCCAGCAACAATCCTAGGACTCTGGAAAAGCTGAAGTCGTGAACAGAACGGCGCGATCCGGATTCAACCCACGACCTTCGACTCACAAGGCAAAGGGCTTAACCACTTAGCCACAGAGACCCCAGCACATCCGATTTCTGGGCACTTTGTATTTACTAGGTAGCTTCCTAAGCCTCTACCTCAGTCGCCTTGTAGGTCACAGTGTTACTATTCTTTGCTCCCGGAGGCCCGACAACACACGGGCCAAACTGTAGTATTTCTTCTTCTTCTTCTTCTTCTTCTGCGTTCTCACTAGATTGGGATTTCGGATTCTCTAATAAAAGCAGCCGTCTGCCTCAGATTATCAGCCACGCTATACAGTTTTGTCTTCTGCGTTCTCACTAGATTGGGATTTCGGATTCTCTAATAAAAGCAGCCGTCTGCCTCAGATTATCAGCCACGCTATACAGTTTTGTCTTCTGCGTTCTCACTAGATTGGGATTTCAATTCTCTAATAAAGCAGCGTCTGCCTCAGATCATCAGCCACGCTATACAGTTTTGTCTTCTGCGTTCTCACTAGATTGGGATTTCGGATTCTCTAATAAAGCAGCCGTCTGCCTGAGATTATCAGCCACACCATACAGTTTGTCTTCTGCGTTCTCACTAGATTGGGATTTCGGATTCTCTAATAAAGCAGCCGTCTGCCTCAGATTATCAGCTACGCTATACAGTTTGTCTTCTGCGTTCTCACTAGATTGGGATTTCGGATTCTCTAATAAAGGCAGCCGTCTGCCTCAGATTATCAGCCACGCCATACAGTTTGTCTTGGACGCTAGTGTAGTGGCCGCCTCTTTCTTCTCAAGTTTGCATACAGGGGCAGTTCTGTAGGATAAGCCCGTTTGTCGACCTCTACCACAGTAAGTTTTGGCCACCCTCGTGATGGTAGGTCTGACATTCTTACTGCATGGCTAAATCTCGAGGCAGATTGGTGACCGTAGAATCCGTTATCCCATTTCTCATTGTGAGGTGTCGTTGTACTTGCTATGCGCCTTACAGTCTGGTGCATCCGTTTCTGCAAGCATTTGTTTCGGGTTAACATTCCTAGCGGACGCATGCATCGATTTCAGCCAAACCTCCGTAGTCGCCTCTTACGACATGCGTGAGAGATAACAGTGGTTCTATTCTTTACACCCAAATTTGGGCCCCCATAGCCACTCGGTGACTGTAGTATTTGCTAATGGAGGCACGATCCTATAAAGCAAGTAATCGCTGCTCTCACTTTATTCAAATTGTTATTATTCTGATCTTTCCCTTTCTATCTGTAATTGTGTGTCTCTCCTTCCTCGTCATACTTTTGAGTATTACAACACTCATACACAACTATCACCATAGTCACACAATTATAACAATACTCATTCACAACTAACACCACAGTCGCACAATTATAACAACACTCACTCACAACTAACACCACAGTCGCACAATTATAACAACACTCACTCACAACTATCACCACAGTCGCACAATTATAACAACACTCACTCACAACTAACACCACAGTCGCACAATTATCAGTTATCAGAGGACTATCATCTAGCCTCCGGAGATGTCCATAGGTGCTCCAATCTCCGCCTCAGCAAATCCAGCAGCGTTCATCGGCCCAACACGCCAGTCCGATGTTGATTAATCAGTCTCTTTGGTATGTCGTTCTTTACAGGCTGCACCAATCTTGATACCCATCTCTCTCAATCTGGTCAGCGAGTGGGACTAGCAGTCCTGAAACTCTTCTGTTCGAAAAGACTTTCGCAGTGCGTTAAGAATGTCATTTCGGTCCATTGCAGCTCCCTCGGATACTGTGGCCATACCAGCCAATCTGTCAGCTCGTTCATTACCCCTGACTCCTGCGTGTCCAGGAACAAAAATGAAGGTTATTTCTTTGATCCCAGTCTGTGGCAGTACCTCCACCCAGTTCCGTCTCACCATTCCTGCTTTCAACTTTACGAATCCATACTCATGGAGTCACTGAGTATAAAACACGCGCAGAAGTCATGGAGATAACAACCACGTCATCGCCTCTGTAACGCCCTGTACCTCCATCGTCAAACTACTTGTGGTTGTTGCGTAGGCCCTACTGGCCTTCCTATTATTTTCCTCCTGAGCGTCAGAAAAGCCCACGCTCAGCGTTGTTGTCCGAATGACTGAACCATCGTGTAGATTATAATTCACAATTATAACAACCATTACAACTAACACCACAGTCGAACAATTATAACAACACCATTCACAATAACACCACAGTCGAACAATTATAACAACACTCACTCACAACTAACACCACAGTCGCACAATTATAATAACACTCACTCACAACCAGGCCCGGTTTAACCACTAGGCGAACTAGGCGGCCGCCTAGGGCGGCAAATCTCTAGGGCGGCACTAAAAGCAACGAAAAATAGAAATATTAAAAAAATTGTCACCTTTTAGTAATAAATGGATTGAATATTTTTGTTTTTAGTGGAGTGACGCCGACCTTTAAACATGGAATTGTTAGTTTTTAATTTTTAGTTAATTTATATTAATATTTAAAGTTTTATTGCAATATACAGTAAACCCTCGTTAACACGAACTCACTTAACACGAACACCCGGTTAACAAGAACAAAAATGTGGTCCCGTCATAAATGTCTATTTCTTATCAGTAAATAACACGAATTTCTGTGTACCACGAATCACGAACTGTATTTTAGTCCCTCCGCCAATTTTATCTCATTTAACCTGAACTTCCAAAGCTTCACAATGTTTGTTGTCACCTTAAAAGCCTTTCATTGTTAGTGATCAGAAAGGTAACACTAACAGTTTCATTTACCTGTGGGATGCCCTTGAGTTTGAGATAGACGGCGAGATAGGTCATAGCCTGGCTGTGGATAGGTGGAGACATTAATATGTACACAAAGCATTTTCGGACAGCTGGGAAAAGATTAATGCGTCCCCGGAAGGTGCGATAGCAGATCTGTCGGAAGTAAATTTGTCGTTTCAGGATTCGGTTACATCGTAGAAGCTCTGGGTACTGTATTTTTATTACAGGTAAGAGAATTTTATAGCCAGAACACCCAATTAGAAGAAAAGTATGGTTTTGGGCTGGAAGGGGGTGGAAGGAGAGAAGGGAGGAACAGAAAGTGAAAATGAAAGTGAAATTCCAGTTGATAAAAATCTGGTGAGAAAATGTTCAGATAGGACGGAAAGTTAGATAGTCAGTTGAAGAGTCATGTCTAAGAGGAAGCATTTCGAAATCAAAATCTGGCGTGTAAATATAATATAAATATTGAAAATTGAAAATAAATTAAATATTTGAAATTCGATTGTCGTCGACTGGCTACTTAAATACTTTAGGTAAGATATTTAGTTCTACTTTTGTACAACGTTATATTTAAAATCATTTGATTTAAGTATTTAAATTTGTATATGTAAATTGTAATTATTTTATTTATATTTTGTTTATTTTACAAAAATGAATTAAAAATATAGAAAAATAGTAGCTAAATCATAATAAAATTTTATTTTGCAGTTTCCGTCGTTATTTCAATCCCCATGGCAGAGAAAACGATTGTCTGGTGCACAGTATCGTAAACGACGGGCTGAAAATGAAAAAGACGTAACAAAACAAGGAGACTCGTTGTTAAAGTATATTTGTACACCGCACAGAGACGAAGGTAGTCCAGAGGAGTTAAACAATCAAGCCGAAGCAGACAAGGAAGCGGAGAAATCCGATGAAATGACAGTATCAGAAGAGTTTGAACCACAAAATGAAATGACGTAAGCACCAAGAATCAAAATCTGAAGTGCATAAAATCGATAATTTCACTGGTTTATATGTTAACTATGGCGATCCTGCTACTTGGACCAAATTTGATGATCATATGCGACAAATTTTGATAGAACATGGACCAGAACAAGTCGAGCAGTTTGATTTTCCTAAAGACAGTATGCAAAGAAAATTCTCAAAATTCATTACAACCGCAGGCTTGTCAATGGAAAAACATTCGCAGACATTGGCTGCAGTACTCTTAGTAATGACTCTGTTTATTGCTTCTGCTGCAAGCTGTTTACCAGTAGCACAATAGGTGCACCATCTCTTTCTGATAAAGGTTCACATGATTGGAAAAACATGTCCGCAATTCTATCAGGACACGAGAAAAGCGGTGAACATCTAGTGAATTTTCAGTCATGGAAGGAACTTGAGCTGCGACTGCAACACATGAAAACAATTGATGCAAACATTTGCGTCTCATAAAAAAAGAAGAACAGTATTGGCAGCAAATCTTGAAACGGCTGATTGCTTTAGTTCGAGTTCTTGGCATGCAAAATCTTGCTTTTCGTGGAACACATGAGCAACTGAACACTTCTAATAACGGGAACTTCCTGAAATTTGTGGAATTTCTAGCTTTGTTTGACCCACTTATGGATGAGCATCTTCGAAAGATTAAAGACAATGAGACACATGTACATTATCTAGGCAAAGACATACAAAATGAACTGATTCAGCTTTTATCCAATGCAATCAAACACAAAATTCTAGCATCTGCTCGTGAAGCTAAGTACTTTTCAATAATTCTAGATTGCACACCAGATGCTGGTCATGTTGAACAAATGGCCATGACCATTCGTTTTGTGGATGTGATTTCAAATCCAGAAAATGAGATTGCAGCAGCAGCATCTATAAAGGAACATTTTTTGGATTTTGTGCCTATAAAGGAGACAACTGGTGCTGGTATGACTGAAACTATTCTTCGGCAGTTAGAAGAGATGTCTTTATCTATCGAAAATTTACGCGGTCAAGGATATGACAATGGCAGCAATATGAAGGGAAAAGACAATGGTGTCCAGCGAAGAATTTTAGATGTCAATCCCCGAGCATTGTTTGTTCCTTGCTGTGCGCATACCTTGAATTTGGCTGTTAATGATGCGGCAAAATGTTGCTTAGAAGCAACAGCTTTCTTTGATTTAGTGCAACGTGTTTATGTATTCTTTTCTGCATCAACTCGTCGTTGGGAAGTTTTAAATCGACATGTTTCTAATCTCACTGTTAAACCACTTAGTGAAACAAGATGGGAAAGTCGAATTGATGCTTTGAAACCTCTTCGTTATCAGCTTGGTGATATCTACGATGCTCTGGCAGAGATTGCGGATGACACAAATTTAACAGGAGCATCTGGTAATACATCACGGACAGATGCACGGGTTATTGCAAAAGCCATTTCTAGTTTTAAGTTTGTCGTTTCTCTGGTTGTGTGGTATGACGTTTTGTTTGAGATCAACATGACTAGTAAACAACTTCAGGCAAAAGAATTAGATATACGTGGCGCCATGAATCATCTGGATGAAACAAAGAAGTTTCTCGTAAACCACAGAAATGACACGGAGTTTAAGAAAACATTGGTAGATGCAGCTGAAATTGCAGTCAATTTAGAGATACCAGCACTTTTCGAACCCGAACCAACCCGTATCAGAAGAAAGAAGAAACAATTTGCATACGAAGGAGATGACGACGAACCTATTCGGGATCCAAAAGACAAATTCAAAGTAAACTTTTACTTGGCTGTTCTTGACACGGCAATACAATCGGTTGATGAAAGATTTACTCTGATGCAAAAATTAGTTCTGTGTTTGGTTTCCTCTATGATGTTTACAGTTTGCAGAATAAAACTAGTAAGGAAGTTATGGAACATTGCTTGAATCTTGAAAAAGCTTTGCAACATGGAGACTCCAAAGATATTGATGCAGTTGATCTAAGCAGTGAACTGAAAGCCATTTCAAGACGAGTTGCAAGGTGTGCATCGCCACATGATGTACTAAACTTTATATTGAAAAATAATCTAACAGATAGTGTCCCCAACACTGTTATAGCTCTGCGAATTCTCTTGACACTTCCAGTTTATGTGGCTAGTGGTGAGCGAAGCTTCTCTAAGCTCAAACTGATAAAAACATATTTGCGAACGTCCATGCTACAAGAAAGACTTGTTGGACTAGCTACTCTGTCAATTGAACATGACATTGCCAAAGACATTGAACTGATGGAACTCGTTTCTACATTTGCTAAAGCAAAAGCGCGAAAAATAAAGTTTTGAAATTACATTACCGAATATTACTATATATAAACGAATATACCATTATATAGATTATACATGTTCTATTCTATTCTTCTTCTTTCTATTGAATGCAAATACGAATTAAAACAAAAGGCACCATAGCATTCCTTTGTGAAAGTTAATATTAATTCAATCTTAGTTGCCGCGGGAGCGCAGTGCGAAGGTTCGCCTAGGGTGCCAAATCTCTGGCGCCGGCCTGCTCACAACTAACACCACAGTCGCACAATTATAACAACACTCACTCACAACTAACACCACAGTCGCACAATTGTAAGAACACTCACTCACAACTAACACCACTGTCGCACAATTATAACAACACTCATTCACAACTAACACCGCTGTCGCACAATTATAACAACACTTGGTCACAACTAACACCACTGTCGCACAATTATAACAACACTCATTCACAACTAACACCGCTGTCGCACAATTATAACAACACTCATTCACAACTAACACCACTATCGCACAATTATAACAACTGCACATATTTCTGAAATTGAAAGAAAGAAAGCATATTTTATTAAAAGCATATAAAGCCATATTAGTTTAGTTGAATAGTCGTATCATCATCCCTGCACATCGAACCAATAGTCCATATGTGCTCCTCTCGCCCCCTAAGTACGTCTTTCAACGTGTGGCAACTAACGCCACCGATTTTTTGTTGGTTTATTATGACGAGCCTAGAAAATCAAAAACAACCCGTCACCACACGTTGATGACAAACACTAAGAACAACTCCAGTACAGATGCACGAACTCCGTAGCACGGGCGAAGGTCTTCAATGGATGGTATTCTATTTGCATAATTCACTGAAGACATACATTTTACTGTAGCAATATTTGGATGTGAATCATGAACACATAACACATGTATTAAAGAACAAAATCATATTGTTTGAAACAAAGTGCTTCCAATAAATGTTTTGAATGCTCTAGACAATTTAAATTGTAATAAAAAATATATATAAATATTCAACAAGACTTTAGCATCGAGAAAGATGAACTCGTAAACAGCATCATGTGCCAGAAACTGAAATATTTTGGTCCCATTAAACACCACATTGGGACGGATTAGCGTAATGCATAAGCGTTCGTCTGTCGTCTCGGACACAAGAGGGTTGCGGATTCAATCCCCCACTTGGAGTTCCACACATAAGGAATTGATCATCCTACCTCCTGCACACTAGGGTATAGAAATGTGAAGTATACTAACGTCATACTCAAAGGTAGAAAAAAAGCTATGTCGAAATGTATTTTAAACGACACAGTAATTTGGAAAGAACAGTAATGAAGGACAAGGTTCAAGGAAGACAAGGAAAGGAAACTGCCAAGAAAACAGTGACAAAATGACATTCAAGAAAACTTGACAACTTGTAAGGGAGGTGAGAGAATTTGCTTCAGATTAAGTGTCTTTCACGCGTGCTATGATGATAGCGACGTTCTGGCAAAGACCTAACATGCTATATGATTTTGGCCTGAAGGAGAAAGTCTACCATTAAGAAATCAGAAAATGCATGGCAACTAAAAATGGTTATCGATTTTCTTACAAGGACTGACAGAAGAATTGTGTTCTTAAATGTTCAGAAACATGAGAAGGAAACGTCGTTTTGATGTTCGACGTCAAAATACAGATTACAAATTGACTGCCTACTGGCTAGACATACACATTTCAATGTGCAATTAAAAAAACAATTTGTTAGGAAAAAACAGTGTATACAATGATAATCATTTCGACACATCTTATTTTGGACATTTATTTCGATACAAATTATTTTGGATATTAATTACGATGCTATTTATTTTGGACATTTTTTTCGATACAAATTATTTTGGATATTAATTTCGATGCAATTTATTTTGGACATTCATTTCGATACAAATTATTTTGGATAATCATTTCTATATAGCTATTTCGTTGACTAAAAATAACTTTTCTTGATCAAACAGATTAAGAATTATTTTACTAATTTAATTCATAATTTTTCGGTAACTTTGACAAAAATGAGATAGGAGAATACTTGATTTATTCAGAACATTGTCAATTTAAACTTTCGATTTGATTGTTCAGTGAAGTTTTTGAGTGAAGTTTTTGATGTGAATTTTCATATAGGTCTTTAGTGTGAATGTCTACTAGAAATTTTATGTATTTTTAGTGAAGATTTTTATTTGATTGTTCAGGGAAGTTTGTGATGTGATTGTTTAGTGAAGTGTTTGATGTGATTGTTTAGTGAAATGTTTGATGTGATTGTTTAGTGAAGTATTTGATGCGATTGTTTAGTGAAGTGTTTGATGTGACTGTTTAGTGAAGTGTTTGATGTGATTGTTTAGTGAAGTGTTTGATGTGATTGTTTAGTGAAGTATTTGATGTGATTGTTTAGTGAAATGTTTGATGTGATTGTTTAGTGAAGTGTTTGATGCGATTGTTTAGTGAAGTGTTTGATGCGATTGTTTAGTGAAGTGTTTGATGTGATTGTTTAGTGAAGTGTTTGATGCGATTGTTTAGTGAAGTGTTTGATGCGATTGTTTAGTGAAGTGTTTGATGTGATTGTTTAGTGAAGTATTTGATGTGATTGTTTAGTGAAATGTTTGATGTGATTGTTTAGTGAAGTGTTTGATGTGATTGTTTAGTGAAGTGTTTGATGTGATTGTTTAGTGAAGTGTTTGATGCGATTGTTTAGTGAAGTGTTTGATGTGATTGTTTAGTGAAGTGTTTGATGCGATTGTTTAGTGAAGTCTTTGACTTGATTGTTCAAGGAAAGATTTGATGCGAATTTTTAGCAAAGTGTTTGATGTGATTGTTTCATGAGATCGTTGATGTGAATATTTAGTGAAGTTTTTGATGTGATTGTTTAGTGAAGTCATTCGCTTTATTGTTGTAAATAAGAAAGATGTTTTTAATTTGCTTTGTATGTTGAGTAAAAAATTACTATTCAATGTGTTTGTTTTCAAAATTAAATATGATAAAAAAATGATATAAAATAATTTTACATAAAGCACGAATACATATAAGCTAGCTAAAAATGAAGCAGAAAAGAGGTTTTAAATATGTTGAGAGATATGGGTTAAATAAAATCGTGTCTTGATCAATTAAATCGATGCGGGTCTTCTTCATTTGAGGTTTTCTTTCATTAAGCATCTGTTATAATGAGATGAGTTCCGGATGTCAGGAGTACAGCATCAAGGTTCTTGGTACTTCTTCTCTTCCGAGTGGTTCTGGGACATGCTCCATTGCACGCATTGGCTTGACAGATGCTGACGTAACAGTGAACGTAGACTGTGTTGTTTTGATTGACAGGGGCTGCAAAATTGAAGGCCTGGCTGCTGAATCGGAACTGTCTAATGGAATATCTTGGTAGCACTTTGACAGCAGGACTAGACGAACATCTGTTGAGTATAAGAATTAGATGTGTTATGAATGCAGAGTTATGGATAGTTTTATTATTCATTCCTGGGCTACATGTGGTTCCTTATTTCTACTCACCTGATGGGGTCTCAAAGTGAAGTATTTGATGTGGTTCTTTAGTAGAAGTATTTGATGGTATTCTTTAGTGATTTGAGTGGTTCTTTAGTAAGATTTGATGGTACTTTAGTGAAGTATTTGATGGTATTCTTTATGAAGTATTTGATGTGGTTCTTTAGTAAAGTATTTGAGGTATGTGAGTTTGGTATTTTATAGTATTGATGGTACTAGTGAGTATTTGATGGTATTCTTTAGTAAAGTATTTGATGTGTTCTTTAGTGAAGTATTTGATGGTATTCTTTAGTAAGTATGATTTGATGTGGTATTCTTTAGTGAAGTATTTGATGTGATTCTTTAGTAAAGTATTTGATGTTATTCTTTAGTAAAGTATTTGATGGTATTCTTTAATGAAGTATTTGATGTGATTCTTTAGTGAAGTATTTGATGGCATTCTTTAGTGAAGTATTTGATGTATTCTTTAGAAGTATTTGATGTTATTCTTTAGTAAAGTATTTGATGTGATTCTTTAGTGAAGTTGAAGTATGTGATGGTATTTTTTAGTGAAGTATTTGATGGTATTCTTTAGTGAAGTATTTGATGATATTCTTTAGTGAAGTATTTGATAGTATTCTTTAGTGAAGTATTTGATGTATTCTTTAGTAAGTATTTGATGATATTCTTTAGTGAAGTATTTGATGTTATTCTTTAGTAAAGTATTTGATGTGATTTTTTAGTGAAGTATTTGATGTGATTCTTTAGTGAAGTATTTGATGGTATTCTTTAGTGAAGTATTTGATGTGGTTCTTTAGTGAAGTTGAAGTATGTGATGTGATTTTTTAGTGAAGTATTTGATGGTATTCTTTAGTGAAGTATTTGATGGTATTCTTTAGTGAAGTATTTGATGTGATTCTTTAGTGAAGTATTTGATGTGATTCTTTAGTGAAGTATTTGATGGTATTCTTTAGTGAAGTATTTGATGTGATTTTTAGTGAAGTATTTGATGGATTTTTAGTAAAGTATTTGATGTGATTCTTTAGTAAAGTATTTGATGGTATTCTTTAGTGAATTATTTTATGGTATTCTTTAGTGAAGTATTTCATTTGAATGTTTAATAAAGTATTTGATAGGTTTATAAGTTCAGTGAAGTATTCAATATTCTTATTTGATCTGTTAGATATTTTTAAAAATAACATATTATACAAATAATCAAAGTAAAATAACTACTAAATATTATAAAGAAGGACTAAATAAAACAAGAAATGACTTACCCATTAGTAATAAGCAAGAAATGGTTGGTATCATTAGGGTTAGAGGATGGGGTAGCTTCACATTGGTGCACTCGGATGCCGGTGTTGTTTTCAGTGTTGCTTTGCGTAGACACTTCAAAGAATATTTCTCTATTAATTGGAACCTATTATTAAGGAGAAAATAAAGATATTCGTTTAGTTTAGTTTAGTCGTCGCATGATCATCAGTGCACGTCGAACCAACTAGTCCATAAGTGCTTCGATCTCTCCATCAGTATTTCTCTCAGCGTGTGGTTTTTGATGGTAGCCCTTGGTTTGGTAGCCTTTAAACGCATATACTTCTACACGTTTAGGACACGTACATCCGATTTCGCCCAAACCTTCTTAGTCGCCTCTTACAAAACGCGAGCAGGAAACAGTGGTTTTATTCTTTACACCCCAAATTTCGGCCCCGGTAACCACTCGGGCGAAGTAGTGTTTTTTTTTCTTTTTCCGATCCAGAAACACTTGAGCTTTTCAGCTCTTCGGCTCAGTGCCATGGACATCGTAACCCTTCGGTTCGGTGTCACGAACACCGTAAATCTGGGAATCTGTGGCTTTTCTGCCATCCCGCGGAATTGAACCCGCACACACAGAGGGATAGTCACCCGTAGTCCAACGCGCTACGAACACGCTGGGCAGACGGGCGTAGTGTAGTTTTAAAAAGTACAAAACAATAACAATACTGAGCAACGTTTCGACCAAAAGGCCTTTATCAAGCAAAGGATACAAGAGAAGTGGAGAAACTCACATCTTACACATCTCAGAACATATAGAATCAGACATCTATGAAATCTATAGTAATGTCTATATTGAAGATAAATGATGATGGTGTTGATGAGAATGATGATGGGGATTGTGATGGTGCTGTTAGTGGTGGTAATAATGATAACGGTGATGCTGCTGATGATAATGATGATAACGATGAGGATGATGACGATGATTGTGGGTTAATGATGGTGGTGATGTTGATAACACTTATGATCATTATTATGATTAATGTTTGTCGTTAATGATTATGATGGTGATGATAAGGCTAATGATGATGATGATGAGGAGGAGGAGGATGATGGTGAGCATAATGATTGTTGTTCATGATGATCATAATAATAATGATGAGGAAGGAAAATGAGGGTGAGAATAATGATAATGATGGTGGTGATAATGGTGATGATGATTATAATGATGATGATGAGGGTTAGGATAATGATTATAATGATGTTGATGATGATGACGATACTGGTGATGTTTTTGATGATGAAGATGATGCTGATAATGACAACGAAATTGAATATCGTATACAATGACAGTAATACCTTGATTGGGTACTCAGTTATTTCTTCTTGATAGAGAGCAGTTTTAAACTCTTTTATTTGGAAGCTTGCTGTCCGGTCGTCGTTTTTTTGTATAATAGGCTCCTTAGATACAGTCTATATAAGATCATAGTAAGAATGTTGAGGGAAGGTGACAGTGAGTGACTGAGTGGAGGTGTGGAAAAATGACTCCGTGAGTGACTGAGTGGATGTGTGGGAAAAAAGGAGCCAGTGAGTGACTGAGTGGGTATGGGGAAGCTTGAGTTAGTGAGTGACTGAGTGAGTATATGGAAGTGTGAGTGAGTGAGTGAATAAAGGGGAGTGTGGGCAAGAGTGGGAGTGAGGAAGTGGGAGTCAGTGAGTGATTGAGTGGGTGTGTGGAAGTGTGAGTAAGTCAGTGAATAAGGGGTGTGGGAAAGAATGGGAGTGAGGAAGTGTGAGTCAGTGAGTGATTGAGGGTGTGTGGAAAAGGAAGTGAGTCAGTGAGGGACTGAGTATGTGAGTGGAAAAGTGAGTGCATGAGGAAAAAACTTAACTAATTAACAGATACGATATAAAATTAACTAACAGATAAAATATTAACTTAAGTAACTAACAGATAAAATATTAACTTAAGTAACTAACAGATAAGATATTAACTTAAGTAACTAACAGATAAAATATTAACTTAAGTAACTAACGGATAAGATATTAACTTAAGTAACTAACAGATAGGATATTAACTTAAGTAACTAACAGATAAAATATTAACTTAAGTAACTAACAGATAAAATATTAACTTAAGTAACTAACAGATAAGGAAGAAACTTAAGTAACTAACAGATAAAATATTAACTTAAGTAACTAACAAATAAAATAGAAACTTAAGTAACTAACAGATAAAGTATTAACTTAAGTAACTAACAGATAAAATAGAAATTTAAGTAACTAACAGATAAGATATCAACTTAAGTAACTAACAGATAAGATATCAACTTAAGTAACTAACAGATAAGATATTAACTTAAGTAACTAACAGATAAGATATCAACTTAAGTAACTAACAGATAAAATAGAAACTTAAGTAACTAACAGATAAAATAGAAACTTAAGTAACTAACAGATAAGATATCAACTTAAGTAACTAACAGATAAAGTATTAACTTAAGTAACTAACAGATAAAATAGAAACTTAAGTAACTAACAGATAAAATATTAACTTAAGTAACTAACAGATAAAATAGAAACTTAAGTAACTAACAGATAAGATATTAACTTAAGTAACTAACAGATAAGATATCAACTTAAGTAACTAACAGATAAAATATAAACTTAAGTAACTAACAGATAAAATATGAACTTAAGTAACTAACAGATAAAATATAAACTTAAGTAACTAACAGATAAAATAGAAACTTAAGTAACTAACAGATAAAATAGAAACTTAAGTAACTAACAGATAAGATATCAACTTAAGTAACTAACAGATAAAGTATTAACTTAAGTAACTAACAGATAAAATAGAAATTTAAGTAACTAACAGATAAGATATCAACTTAAGTAACTAACAGATAAGATATCAACTTAAGTAACTAACAGATAAGATATTAACTTAAGTAACTAACAGATAAGATATCAACTTAAGTAACTAACAGATAAAATAGAAACTTAAGTAACTAACAGATAAAATAGAAACTTAAGTAACTAACAGATAAAATATTAACTTAAGTAACTAACAGATAAAATATTAACTTAAGTAACTAACAGATAAAATATAAACTTACCTTGAAGGCGGTATGAACGCTACTATTGTGTTGGACCGTACACTGTAAGGGAACCGAGTAACTTGGAAGAAACTCTACCAGGCTAGTGTCATTGATGGTCTGCAGATAAGAATGTAAATTAATATATATTTTTCAATGCTTGTGTATTTTAAAGTGTAACATCTATGTGCGTGTTATATCTGTGTATGTTGTATATGTGTATGCAGTATGTGTGTGTGTTCCATATGTGTTTGATGCAAACACAGGGTGTCTCTGTGGCCGAGTGGATAAACCCTTTGCCTTGCGAGTCGAAGGTCGTGGGTTCGAATCCGACCACACCGTTCTGTTCACGACTGCAGTTTTCCCAGAGACCCCTAGGATTGTTGCCGGAGCTACGGAGTTTGTGTTATGTGCAATACTCTCGGCAGGTGGCGTGCTATTTCTTAGAGAGGGACCGAGCCATATTGGGGTAAAACCCGGTGCAATGAAGTCAATCCTTCGGCTTTAAACCATTTAAACCCGTTTGTGATGCAAATGTGTGTTTGATGTGTCATGTTGTGTTTGCATGTACATGTTCCATGTTTGTGTGTTTCGTATGTGTGCTGTATATATCTTTGTTTTATGTATGTATATCTTCGATATTTTTTTATGTGGTCATTGATTGGGGTGGTACAAAAATGTTGCAAAGGTGCAACCGGCATCGACTTTGAGGAAATCAAACAAATGAAATATCTTTAGTTTTCAGCTGATAATGTCTTGTTAACTAAAACCAACTAATAAATACAAAGCAAACCAGACAACTTATCACCAAAATGCTTCATCTTTGAATACCGAACTGCAGATAAGTTACAATAAGAGACTTGAAATAAAGTCACCTGGAGAAGTAGTTCATTTATTATGTTGGAATCTAAAATGATTTTTTTTTAACAGACCAGTTAACCTATTTGGGCAGTAATTTTGACTGCATGAAGGTGGACAAAAAATGTATGCTACGAATTGTTAATGCAATATCAGCTTTTAAAAATCTAAATAAAATATAAAACGCAAAGTTCTGTAGCTCTAAAACTAAATTACAAATTGTAATATTGGTATCAATCCAAAGATAAGATAGTGAGAGTTGAAAAAGAATAAAGATATAGAAAGTAAGTTGGATGCAGTAAAAATAGAGATCTGTAAAAATAATGAACACAAAATGGTCCCAATTCAGGAGACGTGATGAAATTAGAGAAATGTCTAGTCAACCACTAGTTTTTTGTTTTTGTTTTTTTTCCCGATCCAAGCACTTGAGCTTTTTCAGCTCTTCGGCTCGGTGCCATGGACATCGTAACCCTTCGGTTCTGTACCACGAACACCGTAAATCTCGGAATCTGTGGCTTTTTCTGCCATCCCGCGGAATTGAACCCGCACACACATAGGGATAGTCACCCGTAGTCCAACGCGCTACGAACACGCTGGGCAGACGAGCGTCAACCACTAGTAACAACCGTTAAAAGAAAGAGAAGATGGAGAAATGTTAAATATACTTTGAGAGGAAATAATTAAAGAATGACAAAATCGGCATTGAAGTAGAAGATAAATGGTTTAAGAAAGATGTGACGTCCTAGAGAAACCATGGAACGAACTTTACTGAGAGAGGTGAGATATATCGGACTTACTTCCATAAAGAAAATTGAACGAGTAGACGAGGATAAAGCGGGATAGAAAAATTGCTTGTAGGACCTCGAAACTATTGGACAATCTTAATGTATTTCGCTGGAAATCTAAATTGTTCTATGATCTTCCACAGACGATGTCCATTATAACATTCGATCTATAACTTTGACTTAATATAACCAACAAATAAACTAGTATATCCAACATTCGATCTGAATACTAGATGTACTGTCTTCAATGTGCTTAACTACAATGTGATGTTCTGTGAAAGAAATGAAACTCGTCACTTCTGTTATATCCGTTGCTTGATAAAGGCCATTTAGTCGAAACGTTGCTGTTTATTGTTATTGTTTTTGAATTCTGTAAAACTACAGTACTTTGTTTATACGAGTTACGCCATTACTGTCTACAACAATAGTAACTACTACTGCTGATATGCTACTTACCAAATGAACAGAGATCTCGTTTTGAACATAACTTATGCCATCGTATGAGGTCAGGGAAGTCCCGCACGATGTGTATGGGAACGAAATCACATAATGTGTTCCGTTGTTCTGCAGTTGGCATGTTGGGTCTTTCAAAGTTAACTGTGAATAAAACAGAACAATCAATAAAATGTCATGCACTTTTTGGGGATTTTTTTCCGAAACGTAATAAAGGATTTTAAAGCCAAAGGATTGTCTTCATTGCACCGGGTTGTATTCCATATGGCTTGGTCCCTCTCCGCAGAAATGACATGCCACATGCCGATAGTATTACACAAAGCAGAAACTCCATTGCTCCGCCAACAATCCTAGTTTTTTCTGGAAAGTTCACGGACTGATTTCCTTCATTGGCTATGGGCATGCTATGGGGATGCGGCAATATCACGCTGACCACCTTTACTTTCCAGGGCTTTTCTTGTACCCAATTTAGGCTGGGTCGACCTGAAGGATTGTTACGGTCAGAAAGAAATCCGACCCCAACTGTGGAACTGCACCCGGATCACACGTCTAAGAAGCGAGTGCACTAACCACTACACTATCGCGGTTCTAAATCTCAGATAGGGATTTGAACATTTCAAAAACACCATATTCACAACAGCAGACTGAGTTATAATCTGTTTAACCCCTTCAATCTGTTGAGCTAATAAACGGGCTCTCGGTATATTTTAACATAACGCAAAGACAGTATGCTAATTAATTCAGTAGGAAAAACAAATCGGGACATATCCTTTACATGGCTTCACCATCAGCCACAGTAAACGAATCGTCGATATTCTAGGCACCACTTAAACATTCAGTAGTTTGCCATTACTTTCTGAACGGTGAGGTTTATTTTTACCGTTCGTAAAAGTCCACGCGAACAAATTTGCTTCCAAACTGTCTACCGAAGAGTTTGAACCAGGTATACTTGGATTGTGATGGAGCTCACTACCGCTTACGCTACAGATGCCCACTATTCAGAATACGTTACGTTATAAGCTCTTCGGAAGGTCAGACAAAATTACGAAGCAAAAAGGTTAATATACTGCTAAATAAAAGGTTAATATACTGCTAAATAAAAGTCTGATAAGTTATAAGACTGTGGTCCAGACAAATTGACGGCTGGACATCTTGGACAGAAGTGCCCCTCATTTCAGAAACAGAAACAACTTGTTCATCACCAATACTGTTGCAGACAAATATAATTGGAAATCTGGACGACCTGAGATTGTACACTGGCCTCTTTGAACATGCTCTAGTTGTCTGCTGATAGAGAACTGGGTGGAAGAATTACTAATTCCGTACTAACTGCCACAGTGTGTGCCAATATTGTCTATTAAAAGAACCTAATTGCCGTACATTACAACAGGCATTGTTCCTTGTAGAATTAGTGCTAAATTCACATCAACGCATTGTGGTAAAATGTTATGTTTTAATCTACAGCAAAATTATCTATTTCTACATCGTGGTCCATCGAGAGTTTGATAAAATTTGTTAATTGGATTAAATTTATATATTTGTCTAGCTGAAAGTTTTGAGAAAGAAAAAATTATGATTTGCCCACATCGTGTTTTTCATTTCGGTTGTGAATGCGTTAAAGGTTTTAAAAAAGTCATGTATGTTGACACACATAGTAAAATATGTAAGCGAGAGAAAAGAAAACCGAAGCTCATATAAACATATCCGGATTGCAATAAAGTTATTCGAAGCTGAACTGAAAGAAATACTTACCACTGAATTCGGAGCTAGATAGACTGGTATAAACACGTTCATGGATGACAAGGCACATTCAAAGTCATGATCTGTTACCGAGGCGTGGTCTGGGGGTGTCGATCCAGTGTTATTAGAACTATGTGGTTGTGCAGTCGTTGGATATCTTCCCCCTGTTGTAACTGTGGTTTCATCTGTTGTAACTGTGGTTTCATCTGTTGTAACTGAAGTCGTGGTATTTTCGACTGGAAAAAGTTGGATGGAAAAATGTTCGAGATATGTTAAATGTTTCCATGTACATACAAGACATACTTATAACATTTTTTTAATGTGTCAAAAATTAAAGTTCCCTTGAATGTCGTCGCTGTACATCTTTGCTTCCAGAACCTAGAAGCTTTAGACCTAGAAGCCAGAAAAATTATATTAGTTTCTCTCGTCGATTGGGTTGGGGGGTAAAATGATTGATGATGATGATTTATGAGTGATAGATCGCAGAGTGATCGCATGAACGCAACATTGCTACTATTATTTGTCAACACAAAACGTGCATACTTACCAAAGTATGTTCTTGTACTATTGAAATAACAGCAACAACAAAAAACACAATTTAGTGATCTCACCTTGTCTAATCAACTTTACCTATATTCCGTGACTCATATCTTACAGATAAATTACTACCCATATTAAGTACTGCTAGTGTAGCTTGAACTCAGCAATGCTATTCTGTAGGTTGTCTTCTCTTTATAGAGTTGTCCTCGCAGCCATTATGTTGTCCAACAGAACAGAATCAAAGTGTAGTAGGAACTGTTATTTTGAAACCCATCCTAAAATTTAACAAAATATTGAAGACCACATTTATAAATAGTGAAAGTGACACATTAAGCATGTCTATGAGCTGTTATTTAACACATTATCTACCAAATGCTGCAGACGGTGTCAATTTGCCTGTCCAGCTTTACCATGTACCTTGGACTGTGAAACTTATAATGGGAAACTTGTTTATAATGACTTAAAAAGGGAAACTTGTTTATAGTGGTTTATAATGGGAAGTCTGTTTTAGTCGTTATAAAGGACCCCTGTTTATAGTGGCTTATAATGGAAGCCTGTTTATAGTGTTTATAATGGGAAGCCTGTTTATACTGGTTAATGGAAGCCTGTTTATAGGTTTATAATGGAAGCCTGTTTATAGTGGTTTATAATGGGAAGCCTGTTTATAGTCGTTTATAATGGGAAGCCTGTTTATAGTGGCTTATAATGTCTAGATTGATTATAGTGGTTGTAACAAAGAACGAACAGTCATTAACTTGTGATGTAGTTAGTGACAGACTCAATAACAAAGAACCAATGGGCATTAACTTGTGATGTAGTTAGTGACAGACTCAATAACTAAGAACGAACAGTTATTAACTTGTGATGTAGTTAGTGACATACTCAATAACTAAGAACGAACAGTCATTAACTTGTGATGTAGTTAGTGACAGACTCAATAACTAAGAACGAACAGTCATTAACTTGTGATGTAGTTAGTGACAGACTCAATAACAAAGAACGAACAGTCATTAACTTGTGATGTAGTTAGTGACAGACTCAATAACTAAGAACGAACAGTCATTAACTTGTGATGTAGTTAGTGACAGACTCAATAACTAAGAACGAACAGTCATTAACTTGTGATGTAGTTAGTGACATACTCAATAACTAAGAACGAACAGTTATTAACTTGTGATGTAGTTAGTGACATACTCAATAACTAAGAACGAACAGTCATTAACTTGTGATGTAGTTAGTGACAGACTCAATAACTAAGAACGAACAGTCATTAACTTGTGATGTAGTTAGTGACATACTCAATAACAAAGAACGAACAGTCATTAACTTGTGATGTAGTTAGTGACATACTCAATAACTAAGAACGAACAGTCATTAACTTGTGATGTAGTTAGTGACATACTCAATAACTAAGAACGAACAGTCATTAACTTGTGATGTAGTTAGTGACATACTCAATAACTAAGAACGAACAGTCATTAACTTGTGATGTAGTTAGTGACAGACTCAATAACTAAGAACGAACAGTCATTAACTTGTGATGTAGTTAGTGACAGACTCAATAACAAAGAACGAAAATTTACTTGTGATGTAGTTAGTGACAGACTCAATAACAAAGAACGAACAGTCATTAACTTGTGATGTAGTTAGTGACATACTCAATAACTAAGAACGAACAGTCATTAACTTGTGATGTAGTTAGTGACAGACTCAATAACTAAGAACGAACAGTCATTAACTTGTGATGTAGTTAGTGACATACTCAATAACTAAGAACGAACAGTCATTAACTTGTGATGTAGTTAGTGACATACTCAATAACTAAGAACGAACAGTCATTAACTTGTGATGTAGTTAGTGACAGACTCAATAACAAAGAACGAACAGTCATTAACTTGTGATGTAGTTAGTGACATACTCAATAACTAAGAACGAACAGTCATTAACTTGTGATGTAGTTAGTGACATACTCAATAACTAAGAACGAACAGTCATTAACTTGTGATGTAGTTAGTGACATACTCAATAACTAAGAACGAACAGTCATTAACTTGTGATGTAGTTAGTGACAGACTCAATAACTAAGAACGAACAGTCATTAACTTGTGATGTAGTTAGTGACATACTCAATAACTAAGAACGAACAGTCATTAACTTGTGATGTAGTTAGTGACAGACTCAATAACAAAGAACGAACAGTCATTAACTTGTGATGTAGTTAGTGACATACTCAATAACTAAGAACGAACAGTCATTAACTTGTGATGTAGTTAGTGACATACTCAATAACTAAGAACGAACAGTCATTAACTTGTGATGTAGTTAGTGACATACTCAATAACTAAGAACGAACAGTCATTAACTTGTGATGTAGTTAGTGACATACTCAATAACTAAGAACGAACAGTCATTAACTTGTGATGTAGTTAGTGACAGACTCAATAACTAAGAACGAACAGTCATTAACTTGTGATGTAGTTAGTGACAGACTCAATAACTAAGAACGAACAGTCATTAACTTGTGATGTAGTTAGTGACAGACTCAATAATTAAGAACGAACAGTCATTAACTTGTGATATAGTTAGTGACAGACTCAATAACAAAGAACGAACAGTCATTAACTTGTGATGTAGTTAGTGACAGACTCAATAACTAAGAACGAACAGTCATTAACTTGTGATGTAGTTAGTGACAGACTCAATAACTAAGAACGAACAGTCATTAACTTGTGATGTAGTTAGTGACAGACTCAATAACTAAGAACGAACAGTCATTAACTTGTGATGTAGTTAGTGACAGACTCAATAACTAAGAACGAACAGTCATTAACTTGTGATGTAGTTAGTGACAGACTCAATAACTAAGAACGAACAGTCATTAACTTGTGATGTAGTTAGTGACAGACTCAATAACTAAGAACGAACAGTCATTAACTTGTGATGTAGTTAGTGACAGACTCAATAACAAAGAACGAAAATACTTGTGATGTAGTTAGTGACAGACTCAATAACAAAGAACGAACAGTCATTAACTTGTGATGTAGTTAGTGACATACTCAATAACTAAGAACGAACAGTCATTAACTTGTGATGTAGTTAGTGACAGACTCAATAACTAAGAACGAACAGTCATTAACTTGTGATGTAGTTAGTGACATACTCAATAACTAAGAACGAACAGTCATTAACTTGTGATGTAGTTAGTGACATACTCAATAACTAAGAACGAACAGTCATTAACTTGTGATGTAGTTAGTGACAGACTCAATAACAAAGAACGAACAGTCATTAACTTGTGATGTAGTTAGTGACATACTCAATAACTAAGAACGAACAGTCATTAACTTGTGATGTAGTTAGTGACATACTCAATAACTAAGAACGAACAGTCATTAACTTGTGATGTAGTTAGTGACATACTCAATAACTAAGAACGAACAGTCATTAACTTGTGATGTAGTTAGTGACAGACTCAATAACTAAGAACGAACAGTCATTAACTTGTGATGTAGTTAGTGACATACTCAATAACTAAGAACGAACAGTCATTAACTTGTGATGTAGTTAGTGACAGACTCAATAACAAAGAACGAACAGTCATTAACTTGTGATGTAGTTAGTGACATACTCAATAACTAAGAACGAACAGTCATTAACTTGTGATGTAGTTAGTGACATACTCAATAACTAAGAACGAACAGTCATTAACTTGTGATGTAGTTAGTGACAGACTCAATAACTAAGAACGAACAGTCATTAACTTGTGATGTAGTTAGTGACATACTCAATAACTAAGAACGAACAGTCATTAACTTGTGATGTAGTTAGTGACAGACTCAATAACAAAGAACGAACAGTCATTAACTTGTGATGTAGTTAGTGACATACTCAATAACTAAGAACGAACAGTCATTAACTTGTGATGTAGTTAGTGACATACTCAATAACAAAGAACGAAAATACTTGTGATGTAGTTAGTGACAGACTCAATAACAAAGAACGAAAATACTTGCGATGTAGTTAGTGACAGACTCAATAACAAAGAACGAACAGTCCTTAACTTGTGATGTAGTTAGTGACAGACTCAATAACTAAGAACGAACAGTCCTTAACTTGAGATATAGTTAGTGACAGACTCAATTTAAAAAAAAATAATATAATCAATAGTATAGTAATTATAGTCACCATGCCTGCACTCTCATTGCGAACTTACTATGCATGCCTCATCGTGGAATTTGACTCCAATGGGTTTCGGAGCCTAATGTGTACCTTATTTTTCTTTGTTTTCTTTTGTCCTTCTCTGCTTTTTTTGCAGTTTAGACATGGCAGGTTTAACTGATGATCGGTTTCCGAGATAGAGCACGCTCCGTCGCTTGATATGCTGTGGTATTGTGGAGTTTTAAGATGTCTGTAACTCCATCAACCCATCTTTTCTTGGTCTGCCCTTTCTTCTTTATGATTCAATTTTCAGGTTGTACGCTTTTGCAACTGGTGTATTCGGTTCATTCTGACCAAGTGGCCAAACCATTTGAGTCTCTGTTTTTCAATAAATCTAATAGCAGGTGTTGTTCCGACTGTTCTTCTAATTTCCTCATTTCTTATATGGTCTCTTCTTGTTTTATTTACTGCTTTCCTCAAGCATATCAAAGCAGTCTGTTCCTCACCATGGGGAAATACTAATGGCTACTACATCCTGATGTTCATTTCTCAATTATATCTTTTTATATCTTGAAAGATTGTGTAGCGGCTGGCCGAATGAATTAGAGCTCGGGTTTCCAAGGTTCAATCCCCGATAAGGCCAAGAAAACCCAGTAAGCTATGACAGCCTCCTCTACAACCTATCAGTTTGAACATCATGCTACAGTATAACTAAATAGATGTGATAATATAGGATGGTATTTTTTTGTTAGCAAAATTTTACCAGTATCCCAGCTGTACAAATGTGTGTCCTAATGGACAAAATGCACGCATCCTCTGTAGTTCTAAGGAAGACAGATGAATACTGGCTTGACCTGAGGATAGAGAAAACATACGTACAGTTTTCTAACGACTTGACATCCATTGTAAAAACGCATCGTATCATAAAGTTACTGCATATGCTAGCCCGTATTTTGCTGGAGCTCGTATCGGGAGCGGAGAGTACTAACGCTGCGACCTACAAGACAAGTCGTAATAGGCAACAGAGGTAGGGACCTAGGGAAGCTATCCTAGTAAATAAAAAGCGTTGCATAAATCGGATGTGCTAGCCTACTTGTAGGCGTATAACTGGCACAACGTACACTCGCTTTTAGGCTCAGATCACATACAAATCACAACGGTTGGTTAACATGTGGTCGATATGGAGCGTCCGAAGAAGAGGATATGCTGAGATATCTTACACGTCATGAGGCTGTCACTCTTCTTACACGTCATGAGGCTGTCACTCTTCTTACACGGCATGAGGCTGTCACTCTTCTTACACGGCATGAGGCTGTCACTCTTCTTACACGGCATGAGGCCGTCCTCTTCTTACACGCATGAGGCTTACTTCTTACACGGCATGAGGCTGTCACTCTTCTTACACGGTATGAGGCTGTCACTCTTCTTACACGGCATGAGGCTGTCACTCTTCTTACACGGCATGAGGGTGTCACTCTTTTACGGCATGAGGCTGTCACTCTTCTTACACGGCATGAGGCTGTCCTCTCTTCACGCTAGGCTTACTTCTTACACGGCATGAGGCTGTCACTCTTCTTACACGGCATGAGGCTGTCACTCTTCTTACGGCATCAGGCTGTCTCTTTCACGGCATGAGCTGTCACCTTCACGGCATGAGGCTGTCATGGATCATCTGTCTTCTGGAATGCCATATTATACTACTGCTTAAATATATTTAATACATTTTAATACATTCTATGGATAAAAGCGACATCATCAATGCTCTAAGTGAAAATATACGTTCTGAAGACTTCAGCGAAAAAGATAATGGGTGTTTTCTATCTCAGTTGCGCAAGTTATGTATACCGATAGGTGCGTTAAGACGGGAAAACCATGTGAGAAACACCAGTAGATACATTAATCAACACAGAACGGGAGTTGTTAGTCTAAACACACTAATATACATGCTTGGGAGGAGATCGAGGTAATTATGGACATGTCCGGACGTGCGATGAAAATGATCCTCTAATTCATGGGTTTCCAAAATTTTTCGGCCCACCGCCCATTTTATACAGCACAAACTTTGTAACGCACCCTCCACATTACAACAGTTTGCCAACGCCCCCACCACATATATACATGCTCTTTTTTCTATTTGACATAGAAAATTGATATATATATTTCTGTCATACATGGTCAATTTTCAAATGGTTATATACATGAAATAGAAAATTGATGAAAAACTGGATCGTGTAAGATGGGCATAAGATTAATTTAAATACAGAATTTAAATTTTAAATGATTATTCAATCGCAAAATCACGAAAATAATTTATTTTAAAATATTTATTATTAATCACTTCTTTAAGGAGCCACCGACCCCTATTCGCCTGAACACACCCCACATTCTTCTGAACCCACTATCGCCTCCCTAGAATGTTTCAGCGCCCACATGAGGGGGGAGCGGTACCGCCCACTTTTGGAAACGCTGCTCTAATTATTCAATGAAATAACTACATTACCATATATGTCATATGTGTATGAACACATCAAACGATATGAGTTCCTAGAGAAGATAATTTTGGAGAGAATGATGCCTGGAAGAAGAATGAGATAAAAACCTAGAAGACGATGGGGGCAGGATGTCATTGACGATCTGAGAATAACTGCTGCGGACGCTGATCAGCTTGCACAGAATAGAGAGTTTTTCAGGACTCTTGCCATGTGGAGCCAAGTTCCGGAAGGAACAAGCTATTTGATGAAATATTTGAAAAAATCGTCGCTAGAGTCACTTGCACATTTCAGGACATTCTAAGTACCAAGATATTCTGCCTATTTATGTTAATTATAATGTTCCGTTGTGGTTAATACTTTGTATTATATGTAATGAGCTCACGCCGGTGCTACAGGGTTCTTGCACCGTTGACTGGTCCTCCAGCAGATCAGACAAGAAAATATGCATACAAAAGAAGAGGTAGAGGAGAGAAGAGAAATGGACGTCTCTTTCAGTCGATGCTTCACAAGATCCAGAAGGGCAGGTTTCGGTATGAGTGGATGTCGTCTATAGAAGTTTCTAACCTCCAGCGGCTTACGTGGATATACTGTCCTGGGCATGCGGGTGTTTACGGTAATGAGAAAGCGGACAGGCTTGCATCAACAGCATCGATTGTTGGGGAGTTGAAGATGGATAAGGGAATGTTCTTCGGTCTCTTCGCGACTGTCTGTTGGATGAGGACACTAAAATCGATGTTGAATCGATCAAGCGATTTAGGCAGTTTGGAGTTACCCGTTGTTCAAGTCGAACTGGATGCCTGAGAGGCAGAGTGAGAGGTGTGTTTAATCAGCGAGCCACAGGAACTATGAGTATGCATACTCTTCGATATCTGTTGGGGGACTAAGACTGAGCACCTATGGGTCTGCCCGGAGTGCAATGACGTCAGTTTAGTAACCAATAACCAATAACCAATTTTCAAGCATTTTAAACTGGCCATCTTTTTTTGAGGATGTGACAAACCATTATGTTGTCTTCATGCATCTTGTTGTAGTTGCATTGTATTATTCCCACAACCCTCTCGCTAAGTGTCTTTACATATTTTACCGTAAACATACTGACATGTATCAACTTTAATATCCTCTTATATAAGCACTCAGATCTGACCACGCTACAGTATAGTTTGCTAGATGTGATACCAGTGACGGCTCGTCATTAAGGGCCAGAGGGCCGAGCCCACCAAAAATAATGTGCAACGTGTAGTTATTATTTAATAAGATAAAATATAACCTAACCCAAAGCCATGATTTTTGCGAAAATTTGTGTCTGACCCCGCCAACAAAAACTATCACGAGCCGCCCCTGTACGATACTATAAAGGAATGTTTTCTGTTTCTAACATCTTACCAATTTCTCATCTAAACGGATGTGTGTCCTATTTAGTTCCCAGTACGACTACATACTCTATTAATAGAGTCGGTGGTGTCAGTACTGTCCACCGTTTGTAGATATCGGGGAGCATCTGACTGATGGTTGTGGAGGCGTAGGCCGCCTGTGGGTGATTGCAATAATACAATATTACAATAATAATATTAAATAATAATAATTAATAATAAAATTAAATGCAGGAAAATGTAATTTTGACTAAATGTACAACTAAACAAAAAGTATTGCACTTAACAAATTATAAACAGAAACATCATCATCATCAGATGCCGTGCCGGCTGGCGCAGGCGTTCATGAATTTCCACAAATCTCTGTCTCTGATGTTTGCTATTAACTCAGATGTTGACGCTCTACCGTGCCATGACGTCAGGCTATCCAAAATTTTCTCTCTCGGTCTTCCTCTGTCTCATCTACCCTCGATTTTAACGGTTGTCACAATGTGTTCTATACCTCCTCCTCATTACATGTCCGAAAAATGATGACTGCCTCTTTCTTATATTGATGATAAGCTTTCTCTGTGTCTTGATCTCATTCAGCACCTCAACATTAGTCATTTTAGCAGTCCATGGGATTCTCATCATTCTTCTCTAAAACCACATTTCTGTGGCCCTCAGAGATTTTTTCTATCTGTGTGTTCATTGTCCATGACTCGCATCCGTATGTCAGTATTGTTTCTATTGTAGCACTGAATAACTCGCATTATGATCGCATTATGATGTAACGAATACAACATGAGAATAAACATCGACAAAACCGAAGTACTGACATTCGCCAGACAGGAAAGCGCTACCAATATCGCCATCGACAATCGCCCATTAAAACAAGTAAAAGACTCTACGTACCTGGGGAGCATTTTTTCAGCAAACGGAAGAATAACTAATGAAATTCAACACAGATGCAACAAAGCAAATCAAATGATAGTACAAATGTCGCCAATTTTAAAATGCAAACACGTCACCATGAACACAAAAAGAGCAATGTTCAACACAATCTTTCTCCCCATATTATGCTACCAGCGCCAAACCTGGACGCTGACAACAAATGATAGAAAAAACTAGTCACGACAGAGATGAAGTGTCTACGCAGAATGCTGAGGGTAACAAGAAGAGACCAGTTGAGAAATGAAGACATCAGGAAAAAGTGGGTACAACATCAGTACTAGACTTCATCAAGAAACAACAAATTAAATGGTTCGGTCACATAAGCAGATTACCAACAGACAGTGCACCTCAAAGAGCAATGCTGCTCCGATACAATGGATACAAAGCGAAAGGCCGGCCACGCAAAAGATGTACATCAGAGATAACAGAGGCGTCAACAGACACTATCTACGAAGCGCACACAAAGGCCCGTTTTAGAAATCTCTTCTTGACCTGACGCTGTAAGACAAAACAAGATTGTAGAAAAGTAAGAAAGAAAGGTAATAATAATAATAATTTTAAAAAATTAAATCATAATTACCATTAATTTGAAGTCACCAAAAGATTTAAATCCATGATCACCATTTTCGAAGAAACGTGATAATAATCGACTGAATTCACGACACTTGTTGCATATTTTACTGCAGCTTTTATAGCAAGCTAAACTACCTTATATGACGAACTAGACGGATATGGTTTGTTTTACAATTGAAGTTGACATCTTGGCCATAAAGCTAGGAGCGCAGACTATAACCCAGCACACGTTAAGCTTGGCTGTTTTAAACCATAACATTTGACAGGATCTTTATTCAAACACTTATACCAGACCAAGTGCATATAAATAATACTTGATAACGTTCCTGTTTGTTATCTACAACACAAAGTTCACGTATCTACAGTCTGAATCAAAATCCTAGAACAGCGTACTTAGAAATCGGATGTACTGTCAGGGGCGGATTTAGAAACATGCTGAGTGTTAGTTTTGTTATTGTATTATTCACTTTTGCTTGCTTATGTGATACCATACATACGTGTCTGTGTCCTGAAACGCCAATTTATTACGTATCACTGCAGCCTCCCTCGGTTTTCTCCAGGTCGGATCTGATCCGCTCTGATCAGATCAGATTTTTTGGTTTCCGCATACCCAATTTAAACAAGAAGGCATTGAAGTGAGAGGCAAAGGTTCAAGAAATAAAGGTTACTCTAGGGAAACCCTGAAACGTGCGTTACTAAGACAGCCGCCGAGATATAAATGAAATGAAATGCCCCGTAGTCTTTTCTTACGGTAGTTTTCTTCTTCTTCTTTGCGTTTGTACTTTACAACCAATTTTAATCACTCTTTGTGATATGTTTGATCTTTGCCAAGAACGTGTATACCTTGCATATTGGTTTGGTAGGCCCCTAAACGCATAGACTTCTACACGTTTAGGACACGCGCATCCGATTTCAGCCAAACCTCCGATTTAGTCACCTCTTACTACATGCGTGGCAGGTAACAGTGGTTCTATTCTTTACACCCAAAATTTGGGCCCCGGTAACCACTCACTCGATTTTATACAGTAGTGTATGAAATGCCTGTCACTATCTACTGTCTATTGTCTATTCCCAGGTGGAAGATGGAGTGGTGTCCACTCTTGCTGTTAAGCGTAGGGATGGGAGCTTTAATTTGCGTTCTAGGGCCAGATGAGTCGCCCTTGTTGTGTTGTATCCATGTTTATGTAGTGTGGTCTTGATATTGTCTCTCCATCTTTTCTTGGTTTTCCCCTTAGCTCTAGTACCCGATCTCTTTTTATTGTATGCTGTTATTGGTGGTTGGTTGTATTTCATTCTCATTAAATGTCCAAACCACAGCATTTGTTGTCTTTCGATGTATTCGGTGCATGAAGTTATGACCACTCTGCTTCTGATGTCCTCATTTCGTAGTCTGTCTTTCCTGGTGACTCCAGCTGCCTTCCTCAAGCATTTCATTTCAAACGTGGTGAGCTTTCTGTGGTGTGTTGCTGTAAGAGACTAAGTTTGGCACTGGTAACAAAGTGTTGGTAGGAAAATACTTTTTATCATCTGTCTTTTCACTTCCATCTTGATCTTTGGGTGTTGTAGTAATGGTGTCAGCTGGTAGGTCACTGCATTTGCTTTTTTGACATCTTGTGAAAATGCTGCCTAAATATTTGAATTCAGAAACTTGCTTTACTCTGTTGTTATCTATTTGTATGTTTGCTTGGCTTGGTGTTCTGCTGATTTTCATGGTCTCGGTCTTTTGTTTGTTGATTTTCATGTTGTGCTTCCTACATGCTATTAGCAATGAATTCATGTGATGTTGTAGCTGATCTTCATCTTCATACATTACACTTTGGTCGTCTGCAAAAAGCAATTCGTTGATTTAGTTGTTTAATTGGTCGTCGTGATCATTGTTTATGTCAATAAGGTCATTTTCGCACTGTGCCTCTTTCACTATTCTGTCGATATATATGTTGAAGAGAAGAGGTGAGAGCACACAACCCTGTCTTACTCCTGATTTTGTTTCGAATGAGTCTGTCATTCCATCTGTTGTTCTTACCACACTGTGGCTATTTGTGTATATTGCTCCGATATTGTCTAGCAGTTGTCCCTTGATCCCATAGCTTTCTAGTGTTTCCAAATCAATACTTCTATCTAATCTGTCAACTCCTATTGCTAAATCCATGTGTGCAGGAGGTAGAAATGCTAATTCGTTTCTTCTGGTGGGGAACGTCAAGTGTTGGATGGAACCAACAACTATCATGTGTCCGAGTCGATAAGCGAACTCTTTGCTTTGCGATAATCCGTCCCACAAACTTTTCCGTAGCCTTCTCAGACCTTATGGTATGCAATGAATGTCACTTAACATTTTCAGAATCTAGTGTGCAGGAGGTAGGAAGGACAATTCCTTTTCTCACATGGTGAACGTCGAGAGTGAGATTGAACCCACAACCGTACTACTGCCTTGTAGTTTGATTGGGGACAATCAAAGGCTAGAGGAGCAAACCGTACACAAAACTGGACGGGTGAAATAACCAAGTTGTTCATAAAAAGACCGGTTAGCTGGGCAGAAAAGGCTCATCAACCCGGGAGGGCAGGTCATCTAAGGGTCGCTGCCCTAAAAGAAAATGACAACCTACTGCCTTGCATGTATGGCTGGAGACAGCAAAGGGCTAATGGAGAGCGAACCCAGTAAACGCTGGTTGAAACCGAAAACATCACCGAAGGATAAGCACCATAGCTCCAAATGGCACTGAATATTGTGAACGTACACCCGTTCTTGGTGCTAGGCTGTTTATATATCACATTAGAATGATAAAAACGGCATTAAGAACGATCGAGAGAGAGAGAGAGAACAAACAACCCTCTTGTATTCGAGTCAATAAGCGAATGCTTATGCGTTACACTAATCCGTCCCCCAGCTGAAAAATATAAGACTCAATAAAACTGAAGGGTTCAATTGTTTGCAGGTCCTATGTACCGTATAATGGTATGAGCAGTATATCAGTTATTTGCAGGTCCTATGTACCGTATAATGGTATGAGAAGTATATCAATTGTTTGCAGGTCCTATGTACCGTATAATGGTATGAGAAGTATATCAATTGTTTGCAGGTCCATATGTACTGCGTACGAATGGTACGAGAAGTATATCAATTGTTTGCAGGTCCTATGTACCGTATAATGGTATAGAGAAGTAATTATAAAATTTTAAGCTACCACATATGACCTCACAATCCGCGGGGGTCTCAACAATTTTCAGAATTTGTTTTGATGACTACATTTTTTCCCCAGTATATGGAATTTCAGTTTCAAATTCTCCCCCATTGATTCTCCTGGCAACCCCATCAAGCCCACAGGAAGTAAAGACTAAATTCCCGACAAATTAAGTTTCATTTCAATTTTCCCAATGTAGAAACAATTTAACAGTTATTCTTATGACTGATGGTAACATATTGTTCAGTAGAAATGTATTTTCACTGCTAAATAAAAGTAACATTCAACTGAGACCAGCAATGTCTTAACATAAAATGTTTGCATTTAACATCATCATGTGCACAAAAGCGTTCTTCTTCTTCCTCTCTTCCACCATTTACTTCTTTATAAAGTGTTGCCGGGGTGAAACGTAGTGATCTTGTGTGTGCTTGTTCTTCTCTTCCACCATTTACTTCTTTATAGAAGTGTTGGGGGTGAAACGTAGTGATCTTGTGTGTGCTTGTTCTTCTCTTCACCATTTACTTCTTTATAGAAGTGTTGGGGGTGAAACGTAGTGATCTTGTGTGTGCTTTCTTCATCATTTACTTTATGAGTTGCCGGTGAAACGTAGTGATCTTGTGTGCTTGTTTTAAGCCTTTGTAAGCTGATATTTATGTTCGTAAGGCTGTTCTTGATGCCGTCACTCCATCGTTTGCGTGGTCTTCCTTTTGCTTTGTACTCATTATACTTTTCTGTGTGGCTCTCTATGGTAGGCAATACCAGGGCATTCTTGTCAGGTGTCCAAACCATTTAATCTGTTGTTCTTTTATGAATTGCATACTGGTTTCACATCCAGTCTTCTTCTGATTTCTTCATTTCTAATTTTCTCTCTTGTTGTCACACCTGCAGCTCTTCTAAGCGTTATGATGCGTTAAGATACATTTTAAAACAATATTCATCACTTCGTTTTTAGTAAATCGAGAAAAAGAAAGATTATTATTTTTATTAATAAAAGTAATCTTGACTCGGCATAAAAACAAGAAAAATTAAATATTTCGGACACATCAAATGACGTGAGTGCCTAAAGAAAATAATTTTGGAAATAATGGTGCCTGGAAAAAGAACGAGAGGAAGACCTAACAGACGATGGATGCAAGATGTCATTGACAATCTAAGGATGACTGCTGCTTGACGGTGGCCAACTTGCACAGAACAGAAAGTTTTTCAGGACTGCTGTCATGTGAGCCAAGTTCCGGAAGGTACACGCTACTTGATGATTTATGATGAATCTCGACTATTTTATTTTACTAGCTATTTTTAAGTCAAATTACTTCTTCAATTTTGTTTTAAGTCTTGCTTGTAATTAGTATTGTAATCTATGATAGAGAGATCAAGACAGTCAAACGATGGTTATGCACTGAATAGATTCATTAATTTAATAATAAACTGTATTGTTCACTTTGATCAAACGTATTGGTGAGAGGACACATCCTTGTCTGACACCAGATGTAACTTCTAATATTTCGCTATTAAATAATACAAGGCGTGCTAGTATTTGCTTTCAAGTGTTGTGAGAACTTCTGGTGTAATTTTATTTACAGTATCTTCAAAGCTTCAAATAGCTTAGAGCGCTTAGAGATGCATCATCATCGTAACATATATCGTTTACAGGACGTAGCCATAAACTACAGTAAACTAGTTGTTCGTTTTTCTGTTCAACACTTATACGTTCAGTAGTTTGTCATTGCTTTCTGAACGGTGTGGTCTATTTTACTTTTTGTAAAATCCACGGGAACGAATTTGCTCTCAAACTTGTCCACCGTGGGCTTTGAACCAGGTACGCTTGGGTGGTGATCGAGCTCACTACCACTTGAACTACAGACGCTTAGGGATTACAAAATCTAAAACCTATCCAGTGTACAGTATACTATAACTCATTTCGTACCAACTTCCGCAGTGTGCACCAAGATTAACTATTAACAAATCTAAACTGCCCCACAATGCGCTAAGCAGTTGGTGTTAAATTTACATCTACGTATTCTGATCCAATTTAAGGTTTTTAACTATAACAAAAGCCCGCCTGCCCAGCGTGTTCGTGGCGCGTTGGACGACGGGTGATAAGCTCCCTGTGAGTGTTGTTCAATTCCGCGGGCTGGCAGAAAAGTCACAGGTAATCCAGATTTACGTTGTTCATGGCACCGAGCCGAAGAGCTGAAAGGTCAATGCTTCTGGATAAAAAACAAACACCAAAAAACAATAACAAAGCTGTTTATCTCTACATCAAGGATCGAACGGGAGTTTGGTAAAAAAAACAAAATTAATTGCATGAAAATATATATTTTCAAATTGGAAAATGTGAAAAAGTATTAATTCGGTCACATCATGTTTTTTTTTTTCAATTCGTTAGTGACAGTTAGTTAGTCTTTCCTCTTGGGCCTGTGGCGGCGCATAGGGCAGAGGTCATAGCTCTCCATGTCTCGCGGTTCGTTGCTATCTGTTTTAGGTCTTTAATGTTTAACCAATTTTAGAGATGTCCTTAGAATTAAACAAATTTGAACGAATCATCGATTCATTTAGAGCCTAAACTGTTTCTCAAACAGTGGTGATTTTTACGATGACGACTGATAACTGAAGTTAGTTACGTTGGTTATGTATAGATTTCATAGCGTGTTCAGTCATCCATTATACTAGGTTATTGAGCTTGCACAGCGGGGGAACGTGGAAAAACATAGTTTCATTATTTTGAGAAAATGAATATTAGTAAAAAAAAACCGGATCATAATTATTTGCTTATTAAAATACGCGAGACAATTTTCATTTTCCTCCTTTCCCATCATGCAAAACATAACTTTCTTTTAATTCTTTTATTCAAAATGTAACTGAATATACAATTCAAAAACAAAAATGTTAATTAACCCTTTACATACCATGAGTCATATTGGTGAATACGATGTTAGGCCCGTAGTTTTCTTTAACTTTCCGAGCACGGTAAATGACAGCCAACTACTTTTCTTCCCAATGTTTCTCAGAGATGGTTGTATTCAGAACAACGCTTGTTGCAGAGCTAGGAAATGGGTATAGTAATAAATACAGGTTTGTGGTTCAAATCCTGTATCTGGTATATTGTTTTTTTTCTCCCAGAGATCCTTAATACTGGTTTACTGTCTATTTATTTGTCATAATCATTGGCTCCGGTGCTTCCCATGGGGTTCGTTAATTTTTTTCCGATCCAGAAGCACTTGAGCTTTTCAGCTCTTCAGCCATGGACATCGTAACCCTTCGGTTCGGTGCCACGAACACCGTAAATCTGGGGAATCTGTGGCTTTTTCTGCCATCCCGCGGAATTGAACCCGCACACACACAGGGATAGTCACCGTAGTCCAACGCGCTACGAACACGCTGGGCAGACGGGCGGGGTTCCTTAATTAAAAACTCTTTATTCACTCAGATACCAAATTGAAAATGTGTCGACTTGAAAACCGTTATAGTCGGAATAAGGTCCAAACGTAAATCTGAAATATCAAGCAAAACTGGATAGTCAAGTTTGTCATCGACAAGTAACTTGTCCCTTCTGGAACTTGGCTCCCATGACAGCAGCCCTGATAGACTCTATGCTGTGCAAGATGTCCGGCGTCAGTAGCAGTCATTCTCAGATCGTTAATGACATCCTACACCAATCGTCGTCTAGGTTCTCCTCTCCCTTCTCTTCCAGGCACCGTTAATTCTATAATTATCTTCTCCGGGCGCTCATGTCGTTTACTGTGTCTGACATATTAATTTTCTTTTATTTTTATGATCTTTAATAACCAACTCACTTTAATATCAAGCTGTTGCAGAAGAGAAGCATTGTAGCGTTAATCTTATCTAAATGGGGGTCTCTGTGTCTAAGTGGTTACGCCCTTGGCTTGCTAATCAGAGGTCGTAGGTTCGAACGCGGATTTTCATCATCAGTTTCGCAGTGCATTTTTTTCGCAGAGACCCCTAGGATTGTTGCCGTAGCTACGGGGTTTGTGCTTTGTGCAATACTCTCGACAGATGAAGTGCCATGTATGCGGAGAGGGACCGAGCCATACTGGGTAAAACCTGGAGTAGTTAAGTCATTCCTTCCGCTTTAAAAACTCCCTTAATCTTTATCTAAATATGGTATTGTTTCGAGCAATCTTTGCTAAATGTTTTTAAGTAGTTACATCTTAAAGTAGTTACAACATTTAAGTGGGTCGTGGTTTCGTGTGGAGACCAAGTTATTCTGTTGACTAACCCGGATTTTAATTCTTCTTTTGCTTTACGTAAGACTCGCGGTAGGTGGCGTGCCATACGGGAAATGCAACCTATACAATTGTCAATCCCTCGCATTTAAATCTATTTTGGTTTTTATGAAATTTATGAACCGGATACACTAAGTACCGACATTGTGCAACAATGTATGATTCAGTTTACGATTTGGTTTGCTAAGATAAGTTGTTGATAAAGTAAGAAATCATATCAACAAATGTATTATTAGCTCTGAAGTCGGAAAAGGCCCGATGCTTCACGCTATACCAGGCGCACTGACTACGTATGAATTCATAGCGAACAACAAAGAAGAAGAAATGTATTATACAGGGTGTTCAAGATAAAAGTAGCCCGATTGACTAATCAAAGCCTGTAAATTGGGCTACTTTTATGTTGAACACCCTGTATAACGTAATTACAAAATCCAGCAAGCCAACAACATTACATACCAGCTTACCCCAATTTTGAAACACCAGCTATTCCAGTAGTGACTAAAAGACAGATAAACACTTAACACTGTGCTACCAGAGCCAACCATGGGCACTGACAAAAGAACAAGAAAGGAAAATTTCCACATGCGAAATGAGATGCCTGAGGAAAGCAGTAAATAAAACAAGAAGAGACCATATAAGAAATAAGGAAATTAGAAGAACAGTCGGAACAACACCTGCTATTAGATTTATTGAAAAACAGAGACTCAAATGGTTTGGCCACTTGGTCAGAATGAACCGAATACACCAGTTGCAAGAGCGTTCAACCTGAAAATGGAATCATCAAGAGGAAGAGGCAGACCAAGAAAAGATGGGTTGATGGAGTTACAGACATCTTAAAACTCCACAATACCACACCATATCAAGCGACCGAGCGTGCATTATCTCAGAAACCGATCATCAGTTAAACCTGCTACGCCTAGAGGCAAAAAAAGCAGAGAAAGACAAAAGAAAAGAAAGAATAATTACAAAAATAAGGAATAAATTCTCTGCTGTTGTAAAGGAACGAAACTATAGAATGAAATTAAGGAAATATAAAAACGTTCGTTGACTAGGGATTACGTATCGTCAATGTCATTAGTAAAAGATTTCTTCTTTTTCTTCTTTGTGTTCATTCTCTATGACCAATTTTAATCACTCTTTGTGATATGTTTGATCTTTGCCAAGAACGTGTATACGTTGCACATTGGTTTGGTAGACCCTAAATGCATAGACTTCTACACGTTTCGGACATGTGCATCCGATTTCAGTCAAAGTTTTTACAGATGAAATACGTATTGTTCATTAATACTGTAACTCAAAATTTTGTTTAAAATAGCCAAGAACATCAATTTTTTTTACTAGTGTTTACATTATTCTCAGATTTCTTGCAAAAATAAAAATAGGTTTTAATTTGTCACTGCCAATATGATTGTATTTAGGGAACAGTGATGTTATAACGTTAATAGTGAAAACGTCGTTTTTTTCGATTGTTCTTTGGAACTTAAAGTTAATTCGGTCGAGGTGAGGTGGTGTGGGGAGGTGGAGGAGGGGGGGTGGAATACAGGAAAAAGTGGGGTTGGGGAACGAGAGTCTTGCCTTGTCTTCAAAAGGGTGCCAGCTTAGAAAAAGGTTGAGAGCCATTGTTCTAATACGAAGGAAACGATATTATTAGTCATGGTATACCAGCCATTTTGAAGATGTTAATTTTAGATAAATCAAGTGGATACTGGATACTTGCTTGATCAGCACAGAGATAAGAAGAAGAAACTAAAAGTCATATATTTTGTGTTGTAAATTTTAAATCAACTAGCTCAAGTGTTGGTGTTTTTACTTTTTGTTTGTTTGTTTCGTTCGTTCTTCTCAGCCATTTTGATCATTCTTATTGCGATATATAAACCGCATGTGCCAAGTACGAGTAAAACGTTGCGCCCCAGTTAAGCCCCGACTAGCAGAGCGGTGTCGTGTTATGATACAGAGAAGCGGCCGCGTCAGGTGGCACCGTAAGGGGGTGGCATAAGCAGCGAAATCATATCCACAAATGAAGGTTATTTTAAAGAAAAAAAAATATTTAAGTGGCGGCATTTCGAGGACTTGCAGTTCTTCTGTATGGGTCAGAAACATGAGAACAACTAAAACAATAGCGCATAAATTGCAAACATTCATCAACTGGTGTCTGCGCAGAATAGAGGGAATAAGATGATATGATAGGTTACAAATGAGGAACTTATGGAGAGAACAAGACAGATTCCAGTGAACGAACAGGTTAAAAAAGACGCTGGCGCTGGATAGACACACTTTGCGAAAACCGAGGGAATAAAATGTAACAAGAAGGGTCCTTGTCTGGAACCCGCAGGGACAGCGAAAGAAGGGAGGCCGAGAAATACATGGAGACGAGATTTGGAGGCGGAGATCAACAATATAAAGAAGAGCTAGAGGGAGCTGCGGGAGATAGCTAGAGATAGGAAGACTTGGCATGAGTTGGTTGAGGACCTATGCCCCAACCCGGGGTAAAAGGCAAAGAGAGAGATTTCGAGGACTTGCATCATACTGAGGAACTATACCGCACGACCCTGCCTACTAGTGTAGGACGAGCGCATCCGAAACCGAAGTTTTCGGTCTTCGGTGCTTTTGCTTACTTTTATGCGTTTACTTATTTATTATATAAACTCATTTCGTCGTTGACAAACTATTTGTGGCGAGTTTGAAGGGAACAGACGTTCAGCTGGAGGACAGAAAAAATCGCTGTAAAGACAATCTGAAAGTGCCTCTGAAATGCCTCGATATAGACATACCTGCTGGAAGTCCCTGGCGCAAGATCGCCAAATGTGGCGCTATAACAGCACACGAGGAACTCGCATAGCTGAGAATCGTCGCACCGTTGAGGTACAGAGAAAATGAGTTTCGCGAAAACGACAGAACACACAACACCCACATATCTAGCCTTGATCATGTATGCCCCACCTGTAGTAGGGATTGTGTTCTAAGATTGATTGGACTCTACAGTCACCTCCACACACACCAGAGAGGTGCAGCAGCACACGTCTGAGACTGTTGTCATCATCGCTTGCGATGGACGGATACTACTATTATTATTATTATTGGTGACAAATTATTCTTATCAACAATTTACTCACAAAGATAACAAACAAGACACTGTTTTATGTTTGTGATATTTACACTTATTAACCAGATAAAATCTCGACAGTATCAGTGGTGTATACTGGGCAGTTAACACCACTGTTGTCACATAAGAGATACGCTAACAACTAAAGCAAATCTCATAAGAACGATTTTCTGGCCAACACTATGTTACCAGTGTCAAACATGGTCAATAACAGCAGCTAAAGAGCGAAAATTATGACGACAGAGATGAGGTGTCTTGAAGAACTGCAGGTGTGACAATAAGAGACAAAATTAGAAATGAAGAAATCAGAAGGTGACTGGATGTAAACCAGTTATGCAATTCATAAAAGAACAACAGATTAAATGGTTTGACACCTGACAATAATTCCTGGTATCGCCTACACAGAAAGCCACACAGAAAAGTATAATGAGTACAAGGCAAGAGGAAGACCACGAAAAGATGGAGCGACGGCATCAAGAACATGAATATCAGCTTACAAAGTGCCTTAAAACAAGCAAACACAAGATCACTACGTTTCCCCCCAACACTTCTATAAAGAAGTAAATGGCGGAAGAGAAGAAGAAGAAGAACCAGATATAACTCTGAATTCTCTTTGTTTGCATGTTTACATTGTTTTGTAAATTGTCATATTTTCAAAGAGCTCCAACAGCAGGTGCTGCGGAGTTTGTGCACTGTCGTCTGGTTCACCAGCAGATCAAGTGAAATGTGCACATAGAAGAAGAGGTAAAGGAGAGAAGAGATTGGACGTAAGATGCAGGCTGGACAAAGACGGTTTAGAAGGAAGACCATCCCTCAAGTATCGACAAGTTCATCATCATCGAGTAGCCTGTACTGAGCAGAACTTTACCATCTTAACAATCCTTTGGAATTTCTCTCTCTTATAGGCCAGATGTTCTATGACTGCAGCCGTCATGCTCAAACCATCCTGCATCCATCGTCTCCGCGGTCTTCCCCTTCTTCTCTTTGCCGGGTTGTCTTCTTCCATGATAGTCTTCTTCGGCCCTTCATGTCTCTTTTTATGTCCAAAATACTTCAATTTTTTCATTCTTATTTGTAGCATCAGCCAGTTTTCGTTGATTTTCTTTCTGGATAGATATATTTGTTCTCTTCTCTGTCCATGATATACAGAGAACTCTTCTGTAATACTTATATTCAAAAGCATATATATGTTTTTTTTAAATATATATCTACAAATTAGCCACTGGAATTGTAGAAGTTCAAATCAACGAACACTGATTGTACCTAGCTGGTGCATGGTTTTAGCTGGTACCTTGGCTGGTTTATGATTTTGACATCTTCATGATTCAGGAAACAAATTTGCAGCAGATTATAGTCATCCAGTGTCCAGGCTTCAAAGGCTATTCAACTCACAGAGAACCTCATGGAGGACAAGAGCAGGCTATCTATGTGAAGCATGGTCGTCCTCATAACTGTCATGATACATATGATTCTTTACCTGGGGGTGTGGAATTACAGGGGATTCAAGTACCATTTTGTGATCAGGTATGGTGAATCTATAATGTGTATGCCAATGTGGATCAACTCCATACTGTATATAAATGGTATTTTCTTGAGGCACTATCAGACGTTCTTGGTACAAAGTTTCTTGCAGTAGGAGATTTGAAAGCTCGAGCGAGATATTTGCGACAACTACCAGCAGCATGACTATTGAAGTCATGGTGGTGACAAAAATCCCTGGTGTAACTAAAGCCAGAATATATAATATATAATAAAATAATGAATATAAAATGGAACGAATTCAGAAGAAGTGATGAAATCAGAGACATGTATGGTCAACCATAGTGACAACTGTTATAAGAAAGAGAAGATGGAGATATGTTGGGCACACCTTGAGGAGAAATGATCAACGAATATCAAAGCAGGCATTGAAGTGGGATGCAAAGGGTTCAAGAAAGAGAGGTCGACCTAAAGAGACCCTGAAAAGAACTTTGCTGAGAGAGGCAGGAAATATCGGTCTCAGTTCCATTGAGGAGATTGAGCGAGATGCCCAGGATAGAGCGGTATGGAGAAATTACTTGCAGGCCCTATGTAACGTATAACGGTAGGAGAGGAATTATTATTATTATTATTAATATTAACTAAAGCCACAAACATTCACTCATGCAGACGTGCTGAGCGACTCTATGAGCATGATACGGAAGGTCAGGACCGGTTATGTAACTAATACATAATGTAACAATCCAGATACTTACCTTCATCTTTGTCCAAGGTCATTCTGGGGTGAAGAGCAATGAGAAAGCAGATGCGTTATCGATCATTGCTGCAATCGAGAATAGGCCTTCTAACGACAAATGCGACATCATCAATGCCCTAAATGAAAAGACGCTCTGAAGATTTCAACGAAGAAGATAAGGGGTATTCTCTATCTTGTTTGCGCAAGCCATGCGTGCCGATAGGTGAGGCAAAACGGAAAGATCATGCGAGAAACCCAAGTAGATACTAAAGCATAACTGGAAATGTTTTTCTAAACACACTGAAGGAGTGCTTAAGATGAGATCTGAGCAATTATGGACATATCCGATGTGCGATGAAGATTATCCAATAATGAACAGTGTACAAACTTAGTTTTAAATTTTTCAAAAGGAAATTTGATGATATACAGTAACTTTTGTAGTTTGTAGATACATAAATTTACTTTTATGACAAGCAAATAGAATGTGAAATCATAAATTATGAACTGGTAAGATCAAATTGCACTTTCGTAAGGTTAACAACTAATTTGATAATAGAACCTATCAAGACGCAGTTTGCGGTACGTGATCAAAAGGTACAGAACCACCGGCGCAGGCTGTAGCATTTGGTAACTAATGTGTTAATATGTTTAACATCTTATCTTTAATTTTCGCGCCTGAGTTATATAAAAATAACTTGTCTTTGAGTGATCGAGGTGAGAGAGCCGTACTTGGCCAAAAGGTACAGAACCACTGGCGCAGGTTGCTGTATTTGATAAATAACGTGTTAACTTCTTATCTTTAATTCCCCCTAAGTTATAAAACAATAATTGTGTTTGAGTGGTCGAGGTTAGACAAAAGGAAACAAGGATTGGATCTTGCACTTCACACGTAATAGTATATGTGCTTGCGTAAGATTACAGTCTACGTTCCATTAGATCCGAGTGTAATGAATTTGAAATTAAACATTTACATACAACGGTTCTAAATGTTTAAAATATAGGGGTGTCACATATGCAGCTTAGAAGAAAGGTTTTGATTTGATCCTTTCTATATAATTATCTCGCCCGTGTGTTGCTGGGACTTGCTAGGGAGCAAAGAGAAGTAACACTGCGACCAACAAGACATGTCGTAAGAGGCGACTGAGGTAGGGACATAGGAAAGCTACCCTATTAAATAAAAAGCGTCGCAGAAATCGGATATGCTGGCCTATTTATAGGCGCATCCTCTTCTTCTTCTTTATGTTCCTACTTTACGACCAATTTTAATCACTCTTTGTGATATGTTTGATCTTTGCCAAGAACGTGTATACCTTGCACATTGGTTTGGTAGGCACCTAAATGTATAGACTTCTACACGTTTAGGACACGTGCATTCGATTTCGACCAAACATCCCTAGTTGCCTCTTACGACATGAGGGGCAGGTAACAGTGGCTCTATTCTTTACACCCCAAATGTGGGCCCCGGTAACCACTCGGGCGTGTAGGTGCATAACTGGTACAACGTAGAATCGCTGTTACGCTTGGATCACATACAAATCACAAAGAGTGATTAACAAGTGATCGATAAATAGATTTCGAAGAAAAATAAGTATATAATTATCTAATTTTGTTTTCGGAGAGATTCTGTGGTTAAGAGTGCAAGTCCTTTCTTGTGTTCCGAAGGTTGGAGGTTCGAACCGCGACGTTCTATTCACGAATTCATTTTTTACAGAAACCCCTAGGATTATTACCAGAGCTACGGAGTTTGTGCTTTGTGCAATACTCTCGGTAACTGGCGTGTGATTTCTGTGGGGAAGAAACGAGCCGTATGGGGTAATTCCCAATGAAGTCAATCCTTCAGCTTGAGAATCTTCTTCTTCTTCGAACGTTCCATATCGACCACTCTGTGTGATTTGTATGTGATCTGAGCCTAAGATTAATTGTACGTTGTGCCAGTTATGCGCTTACAAGTAGGCCAGCACATGAGACTTCTGCGATGCTTTTTATTTACTATTGTAAAGTTCTTATGTCCTACATCAATCGCCTCTTACGACATGCTTTGTAAGTCTCAGAGGTACTATTCTTTGATTCAATTACGGGCCCCGACACCACACGGATGTAGACCTTATAATTGATGTGGACTTCCTGTGCCCAAGATTGATGCTGGTGGTTGTGTCTGTGACCATGCGCTATCACGTTCATGGAAACCATCAGCTTGCATATCCTTTGACATCTGCTGGTGGTAGTTGTGAGAAGGTGAAAATGAACACTTATGTGTCTGCCAGTAAATTTATGATGTCAGTCTATTGTCTATTGTCTATTCCCAGGTGGAAGATGTAGTTGGCTGTCCACTCTTGCCGTTAAGCGTAGGGATGGGAGCTTTAATTTGCATTCTAGGGCCAGATGAGTCGCCCTTGTTGTGTCGTATCCGTGTTTATGTAGTGTGGTCTTGATATTGTCTATCCATCTTTTTCTTAGTCTTCCCTTAGCTCTAGTACCCGATCTCTTTTATTGTATGCTGTTATTGGTGGTTGGTTGTATTTCATTCTCATTAAATGTCCAAACCACTGCATTTGTTGTCTTTCGATGTATTCGGTGCATGAAGTTATGCCCACTCTGCTTCTGGTGTTCTCATTTCGTAGTTATGATGTCAGTTCAATAATTAAATAGAAAATACTGATTTGTGAAAGAGAGCAGCACATTCGTATTGGTTATTGGTTCCTGGTTATTGGTTCCTGGTATTTGGCTCCTGTTTATTGGTTCCTGGTTATTGGTTTCTGGTTATTGGTTTCTGGTTAATGGTTCCTGGTTATTGATTCCTGGTTATTGATTACTGTTTATTGGTTATTGATTCCTGGTTATTGGTTCCCGGTTATTGATTCCTGGTTATTGGTTCCTGGTTATTGGTTATTGATTCCTGGTTATTGGTTCCTGGTTAATGATTCCTGATGATTGATTCCTGGTTATCGATTCCTAGTTATTGGTTCCAGGTTATTGATTCCTGGTTATCGGTTCTTGGTTATTGGTTCCTGGTTATTGGTTATTGATTCCTGATTATTGGTTCCTGGTTATTGGTTATTGATTCCTGGTAATTGGTTATTGATTCCTGGTTATTGGTTATGATTCCTGGTTATTGGTTCCTGGTTATTGATTCATGGTTATTGGTTCCTGGTTATTGGTTATTGATTCCTGGTTATTGGTTCCTGGTTATTGATTCCTGGTTATTGGTTCCTGGTTATTGATTCCTGGTTATTGATTCCTGGTTATTGATTCCTGGTTGTTGATTCCTGGTTATTGATTCCTGGTTATTGGTTCCTGGTTATTGGTTTCTGGTTATTGGTTCCTGGTTATTGGTTATGATTCCTGGTTATTGGTTAAGGTTATTGATTCCTGGTTATTGGTTCCTGGTTATTGGTTATTGATTCCTGGTTATTGGTTCCTGGTTATTGATTCCTGGTTATTGGTTCCTGGTTGTTGATTCCTGGTTATTGGTTCCTGATTATTGATTCCTGGTTATTGGTTATTGATTCCTGGTTATTGGTTTCTGGTTATTGGTTCCTGGTTATTGGTTCCTGGTTATTGATTCTTGGTTATTGATTCCTGGTTATTGATTACTGGTTATTGATTACTGGTTATTGATTCCTGGTTATTGATTCCTGGTTATTGGTTCCTGGTTATTGATTCCTGGTTATTGGTTACTGATTCCTGGTTATTGGTTCCTGGTTATTGATTTCTGGTTATTGGTTCCTGGTTATTGATTCCTGGTTATTGGTTCCTGGTTATTGATTCCTAGTTATTGGTTCCTGGTTTTTGGTTCCTGGTTATTGGTTCCTGGCTATTTATCCCAGATCTCAGTGTAGGTGAGATCAAGTTCCTAGTCCTATCAGAGACGGACGATAAAACGTAGGTCCCGTATTCAATTTAAACACGTAAAAAAACATTTGGCAGTTTAAAATCGAGAAAAGCAGGCTGGAAAGCCGCTGCGCAGACAAAATTCATTAGAAATAGTACAAAATAAAATGTCTTCAAAAATATCTTCACCATCTTTAAAATTGCATCGGGGACCCTGGCCGGTGCTACGGAGTTCGTGCACTGCCGCTGAGATCTTCCTGTGTAAGAAAGAGATCGGAGCACACATGGTTACTCACCGAAGCGCAATGATGATGATCCTATCAATCAATTAATCAATTGCTATTACAATCTTTTACTCTTTCTTTCCCTCCAGACCCTCCCCCTCCCCTCCCCTTTGTCATCCTCCGTTTTACCAAAATTTTTCCCTGTTTTGCTCTCCTTCTCTCTTCTCTCACGCACCGCGCTAACTATTTTTCACTCTTTTTACTTTGGTAGTTTCTCTCTCTCTCTTTCTCTCTCTCTCTCTTTCTCTCTCTCCATCACATTGTCTTCCTCCTTCTTTCTTATAATGCTTGATTTTGCAATTTCTTAATCTTATCTCACGCACCGCGCTCACTATTTTACACTTTCATGCACTCTCTCTCTCTCTCTCTCTCTATCTATCTATCTATCTCTATCTATCTATCACACACACACACTCGCCAACACACTAATTATATAGTTTATATATGTATAAGACTATTATATACTAATAGTAATATAAATTTGTCTTCCCAACTATCCTTTGGTGGTTTACAGACGGGACAGAAGTCTTAAGGATATGTTGGTACACAGTCGCCTTAAGTCTAATATCCAGAGTCATTTTGGTACTGCCCAGTGTGGCCGTCGGCGTTGCAATACGTGTGCTTATGTAATACAGACTCGTACTGTATATTTTCCTTTAGCCACGTTTGTTATTGAAGATGGTTTCACATGCGAGTCCCGCAATATAATCTACGCTATCATTTGCAAGCGGTGTTCTAAGGCATATATCGGCGAAACAGGCAAAATGCTAGGTGACCGCTTCGGCCACCAACACTTACGCGATATACGCCAATGCTCTGTGACCCCTGTAGCCACTCATTTCAATGGAACTGAACATTTGGGTGCTTGCGACGTCCAGGTCACTGCCATCCGATCATGTTCATCTGATGCTCGTAATCGATTTGCTCTGGAGAATCGCTTTATTTCTTGATATGGTACCTTGCAACCTCATGGACTCAACGCTCCACATTCCTATGCTTCTTAGTACTTTCTCTTCTCATGCTCTATATTTTATATGTGTATATGTTAAATGTATATGAGTCATATATTTACTTGATTTTTGTATTGTTTCTCTTATTTTTCCACTTACAGTTTTTCTGTATTTATTTCGTTATTCGTTTTAGTCACATATTTTTATTCGTTTTTAACCGTTGCTATATCTTTGTTAAAGTCTATATGTAATGTTGTGAGTTATCCGTTAGGTTTGTTGTATCGTTTTGCTTGATACAAGTCATTTTTGGTCGAAACGTTGCTGTGTATTGTCATTGTTTTCGTATTTTGTAAAACTACAGTAGTTTGTTATCACGTGTTTCGCTATGTGTAAGACACGAACCACGCACAGGTAAGAAAAAAACCACACGAACAGAACAGCGAAGGAAAAAACGCAGCGTCTATAGTATTTGCTGATATAATTTAAAACCTCTTGTCACCACAGACTACACATGTAATCTACGTACAGGATCTCACGTCTTAATCGTATATCAAAGACAGAGGGGAATATAATCGAAGCATTGTATACAGTGTGCAGTTCGCACTGATGGTGGACACAGCGACTGGTTTATGGTTGAAACCGGAGTAAAGCAAGACTGTATTCTATCTCCGCTATTGTTTGGAGTGGCCATTGACTGGGTGATGCGAAAATGTTGCAGGGGCGAAACTGGCATCGATTGGGTAGAAAATAGTCAACTAGAAGATTTGGATTTTGCAGATGATATTGCCTTGTTAAATAGAAACAACCAAGATATGCAAAGAAAAACAGACAACTTGTCATCTATAGCATCAAAAGTTGGACTGCAGATAAGCTATGAAAAAAAATATAATGAAGACACCTATGGCAAGTAATGCAGATATCACACTGGAATCTAAAACGATAAAAATAACAGAGCAGTTCACCTATTTAGGTAGCAATTTTGATTGCACAGGAAATGTTAAAAAGAAATTATGATACGAATTGGCAAAGCAACATCAGCTTTTAAAAGTCTAAATAAAATATGGAACTGCAAGTTATGTAGTATTAAAACTAAATTACGAATTTTCAATTCAAATGTTGTATCAATCCTAACATATGCTAGCGAGAGTTGGAAAATGACTAAAGATATAGACAAGTTGAATGCATTTGAAAATAGATGTCTGCGAAAAATAATGAATATAAAATGGAACGAATTCAGGAAAAGTGATGAAATCAGAGACATGTCTGGTCAACCACTAGTGACAACTGTTATAAGAAAGAGAAGATGGAGATATGTTGGGCACACCTTGAGGAGAAATGATCAACGAATATCAAAGCAGGCATTGAAGTGGGATGCAAAGGGTTCAAGAAAGAGAGGTCGACCTAAGGAGACCCTGAAACGAACTTTGCTGAGAGAGGCAGGAAATATCGGTCTCAGTTCCATGGAGGAGATTGAGCGAGTTGCTCAGGATAGAGCGGTATGGAGAAATTACTTGCAGGCCTTATGTAACGTATAACGGTACGAGAGGAATTATTATTGTATACAGAGTTCGATGCATGGTAAACTTTTTGACAATCCCGCGATATATAATTTTTTTTGCTCAACAATGGGGTTAGTTATGTACATGATGTTGTAAAGTCTCACAACACTTCATATGTAGATCAGCTTGAAAAATTGAAGTACATGACGTCATCAAAAATGTGCTACAACAAAAGTAGTGAAATTAGTCACAATAGTTACTGCTATGGTCTACTGTTGTTCTTGGTAAACTAGAAAGAGCAAATGAAATATTTATTATAGCAGATGTTGAAAATATCCACCATGGACTTCAAGATATGTCTGTACAGGTTTCTTCATATTGTTAAAAATTCTTTCTTCAGTTGAAAACACCATTATGCTTTGAGTGAAAACAATTTACCCCAGCAGACAACAGTAATTCACTGCATATTGCATCACAATTGACTATGGAACACATTTTTTTATTCCATCATGTACTTTGTTTTTTACATTTATTCTACATATAAAGTGTTGTGAGACTTGACAAACACCACGTACTTATACTATTAGTTAGTTAGTTAGTTTGTTCCTTTAGTGCCAAAGGCGGCACATAGGGCAGAGGTTTTAGATCTCCATGTGATACGGTTCTTTGCTAGCAGTTGCAGATCTTGTATGGTTTTACATCCCAATAGTTTACTTTCTTGTTGGATGGTTCTTCGAGGAGTGGTCTTTGGTCTTCCACGTTTTCTTTTCCCAACTGGTGACCACATAAGGACTTGTCGATTTAGTCTCTTTTCGTCTGATCTAAGCACATGACCTAAATATTTCCACCTTCGTTTCCTTATAATATTTGATACGGGTTGTTGGTGTGTTTTTATCTCTCACTGTGTTGTTAGAAACGAAATCACTCCATTTGACTTTTAATAATTTTCGTAGACATTTATTCTCAAAGCTGTCCAGTTTCTTATCAATTTTCTTTGTTGATTTCAACTTTCACAACCGTAGGTCAGTACAGGAATCACACATGACCTAAATAATTTAACTTTTGTGCATATACTAAAGTCTTGAGACACTATTATTATACTATTAGACATTTGATTAAATCTGGCCGTTGACTCGCTTGTGAAGAAAGTCATAAAGAAAGAAATGCAGGCATTAGAAAGGCACGTACCTATGCAAAGGAGTATTTTTTTTTTAATCAGGTTTTACGGCAGGAAGAAAAGACCGACTTAGAAATAAAGACATCAGGGAAAAATGTGAGTACAACATCAGTACTAAACTTCAAGAAACTTACTTACTTCTTAATCCCGTCATGCCTAGTGACACATGGGGCTTCAGAAAGGACTTTCCATGCTCTCCTGTCCGTGCAACCTTCAGCGCAGATCCCCACGTCAGAGATGCGGTGTCCAGTTCCTCTTCCATCATGCGCCTCCATGTTGTCCGTGGTCTGCCTTTCTTTCTCTTTCCTCTGGTGTCCAAGTGAGGGCTATCCTTGCAGGCATTTCTTGTCTCATTCTCATAACATGTCCGAGCCATTTCCATCTTCTCTTTTGAGTATGTCATTCATTGCCTCTTGTCTTGTGTCTTGGAGTAGTTGGTTATTGGATATTTTTACTGGCCAAAAGATTCCCAAGATTCTGGGAAGACAAGAGTGGTGGAAAACTGACAGCCTGCTAGTATCTCCTTTGGTCATCCTCCAACACTCCGATCCGTAGAGCAAAACTGGCAAAACAATGCTTTTATAGAGTTTAAGCTTTGTGGTCCTATTGTAGATTTTGGACTTCCATACTGGTTTCATTCTGGCAAAAGCGGTTCTGGCCTTACTTAGACGTGATTTTATATCTTCCTCTGTGCCACCATTTAGTGTCAGTACGCTACCAAGCAAATGGAAGAATAACTAATGAAATTCAACACAGATGCAACAAAGCAAACCAAATGATAGGGCAAATGGCGCCAATTTTAAGATGCAAACACGTCACCATGAACACAAAAAGAGCAATGTTCAACACAATCTTTCTCCCACATTATGTTACCAGTGCCAAACCTGGACGCTGACAACAAACGATAGAAGAAAACTAGTCACAACAGAGATGAAGTGTCTACGCAGAATGCTGGGTGTAACAAGAAGAGACCGGTTGAGAAATGAAGACATCAGGAAAAAGTGGGTACAACATCAGTACTAGACTTCATCAAGAAACAACAAATTAAATGGTTCGGTCACGTAAGCAGATTACCATCAGACAGTGCACCCCAAATGCAATGCTGCTCCGATACAATGGGTACAAAGCAAAAGGCCGGCCACGCAAAAGATGGACCTCAGAGATAACAGAGGCGACGAAAGAGACTATCTACGAAGCGCATACTAGGGCCCGTTTTAGAAATCTCTTCCTGACCTGACGCTGTGAGGCATACAGGATTCGAGAAAGAAAGAAGAAAGACGCTACAAGATATGTAAACTGCTCAACCCTTTCCAGTGTTTCATTTTCTAACATTACTGGTTGTTGGATTTCACTGTTTGTCATAATTTTTGTTTTTCCTGTGTTTGTTTTGAGGCCTACTGTCTTTGCCGTGCTGTGAAGTATTGTACTTTTCTCTTGTATATGTTCATATTTGTGTGACACCAGGGCTATATCGTCTGCAAAGTCCAGGTCCTCAAGCATCTCGAAAGGGGTCCATCTTATTCCTCTTGGTGCTTGTTGTTTTATGGCATTTTTAGCACCCAGTCAATTGTAATACTAAACAAAAGAGAAGACATTACGCATCCCTGTCTTACACCAGATTTTACTGGGAATGTTTTGTTGGAATTCTTTAGGTTGCAGGAGAAATCTTTATAGAAGAGGGCTATGATGTTGACAAGCTTCTGCGTACGCCGTATTGTCTCAGTATCTTCCATAGGCTGTCTCTGTGGACGCTGTCGAATGCCTTTTCAAAATCTATGAAGTTGATATATATAGTCCTTTGCCACTCGCTACATTGTTCTAAAATGTTACGCAGGGTAAATATATGTTCATTTGTTCCTCTTCCTTTCCTAAATCCTGCTTGCTCCATTCGTAGACACTTGTCTACTGCTTCTTTTATTCGCATTATGACAATTTTGCAGAATATCTTACTTGGGATTGAAAGCAACGTGATTCCTCTCCAGTTATTGCAATCTGTTAGGTCTCCTTTCTTGGGGATTTTCACCACAGTACCCCTAGTCCAATCCTTAGGCAATTCTTCTTTCTCCCAGATATCTGCAAACAATGGCTCTAATATGTTTGCAGCTAAGATGGGATCGATCTTGAAAGCTCTGCTGTCATTTCATCATTTCCCGGTGCTTTGTTGTTTCTCAGGGATCCAATAGCTTTTACTATTTCTTGCTTTTCTGGCAATTTGAGGTTGATATCAATATCCTGTGCGGCCGGTGGGATATCCGTGGATGTTCAGGATCAGGTCTGTTTAGCACATCTTCAAAGTGGGATGTCCATCTCATATCCTGCTCCTGCTCTGTTGTCAACAGTTGTCCTAGACTGTTTCTGACTGGCATGTTATGTTTGTGTCTTTTACCTCCGCATAATTGTTTGGTAATCTTGTACAGTGTGTGCAGATCATGTACTTTAGCAGCCTTTTCTGCTATTTCTGCTGTCTTTTCCATAAATTTTCTCTTGTCTGTTCTAGCACTTCTTTTACCATTTTGTTTAGTTCTGTATATTCTTTCTTGCCTTATCTTTTTGACGTTCTGATCTAATGCTATTGATGAGATTTTTTTTTTTCCTTTCGCTTTTGGATGTATTCTAAGGTCTGGCCACTTATCATCTCTTTATGTTGTCCTTTACTGGTTCCCAGTACCCTACTGCTAACTATTTTATATGTGCCTTTTATCGCATTCCATTTTTCTTGGATACTTTCAGTTGGTGTTGTGTCTGACTGCTCTGACAGGATTTGAAATCTGTTCTTTAGTTCCACTATATATTTTGTAGCAATCTCTCTGTCTTTTAATAGGTTAACATTAAAGTATTCTGTTCTTGTCTTGGCTTGTATATATGTTTCTTGAGTTTGAGCCTGATCATGGCAACGACAAGGTGGTGGTCGCTGCCCACGTCAGCTCCTCTTTCACCTTTACATCAAGTAATGTCTTTCGCCATTTGCTGTTGATCATACAGTGGTCTATCTGGTTTTCATCTCTTCCATTTGGGGATATCCATGTGTCTGTGTATGGTCTGTGTGGAAACAATGTGCCTCCTATGATCAGTCTGTTTTCTAGACAAAAATTGCTCAACATTTCTCCATTTTCATTTGCAGTGCCACATTCCTCTTTCCCCATTATTGCTTCTCTGTGTCTGTTATTGTTTCCAACTTTTGCGTTTAGGTCTCCCATTATGCACAAAACGTCCTGAGCTGGAACCTTGTCCACTATTTCCTGTAACCTTCTATAAAATGTGTTTTGTCCTCTTCTTCGGCTTCGTTAGTGGGTGCATAGCATTGAATGATAGTTAGCTTTCCTTGTTTCCCATTAAATCGGGCTTTCAACAATCTTTCATTAATCTGGTGCCACTCTAAGAGATGTTTATTCAATCCTTTCCTTATTATTAGTGCAACTCCTGCTGAATGATTTCCGTCGTCTCTTCCTGAGTATAAGATGGTTTCCCCTGTTCTATTTGTCGTCTGTCCGAAGCCTGTCCATCTACTTTCGCTGACCCCTAGAATGTGTAATTTATAGTGTTGCATCTCTTTTACCACCTGTGATGTCTTTGTGGTCTCGAACATTGTTCTGACGTTCCAGAATCCTATTCTTAGTTTAGTTTTGACATCCAGCAGACTTGAATTCCCAGCATGGGCTTCCTTGCTGCTTTCACCCATACTGTTCATGCTGACAGTGGTACTCTGTCTCAAGACCGCTGGACATCGAGAGCATTTTTTCCTTTTGAAGTTTCTGTAACATTTTTTTTTTTTTATGGGGCAGAGTTGTTAGCACTGCGCCCAACCCAACCTGGAGGACCAGGAGGCCACATTTAGTCTGACCTCTCACCTTGGACCTGTCCGGCATGGGTAACCCTTCCAGGAACAGAACGTTCCTGCCGGCATAGCTTTCTGGATCATTGAGGCACGAGCCTCCCCCACCACTACAAGGTAATGGCCTCATGGGGGATAATTTAACTTTTGTGCATATACTAAAGTCTTGAGACACTATTATTATACTATTAGACATTTGATTAAATCTGGCCGTTGACTCGCTTGTGAAGAAAGTCATAAAGAAAGAAATGCAGGCATTAGAAAGGCACGTACCTATGCAAAGGAGTATTTTTTTAAAATCAGGTTTTACGGCAGGAAGAAAAGACCGACTTAGAAATAAAGACATCAGGGAAAAATGTGAGTACAACATCAGTACTAAACTTCAAGAAACAACAAATTCAATAGTTCGACCACATAAGCAGATTACCAACAGACATCCCCACTTTACAGGACTATGCTACTCCGATACAGTGGATACAAAGCAAAAAACCGCCCTTTCAAAAGGTGAGCCTCAGAAATAACAGAGGCAGTGAAAAACACTTTTTATAAAGAGCACACAAAAGCCCGTTCTGTAAATCTCTTGTTATCCGACACTGTTAAAAAAACAAGATTAGAGAAAATAAATAATGAAAAGCGGGGTTTCTGTAAGACTTTCCCTTGGTTTCCGAATGTCGTGTGTTCAAATTCCGATCACGTTGTTCTGCTCACGAGTGCATTTTGTTTCCGAGTCCTCAAGAAATGTTTCCGGAGCTAGAGAGTTCGTGCTTTGCGGAATACTCTCTGTAGGAAGCGGGACATTTCTGCGGAAAGTGACCGATCAATATACAGTAAAAATCTAGTGTAATGAAGTCAAACGTTCGTTCGTCTTTAGAGCCTCCAAGACCAGTACAACTAAACAAGTCAAAGATAATCAGAAATAATCAAACACAATTACTTTAAACCAGTGTTTCCAAGTGGGCAGTATCGCCCCCCACTGGGCGCTAAAGCTTTCTAGGGGGCTTCAGGCGATTAGAAGAACCTAATAATAAATATTTTAAAATAAACTGTTTTCGTGATTTTGCGATTGAATAATCATTTAAAATTTGAATTCTGCATTTTAATTCATCTTATGCCCGTCTTACACGATTCATTTTTTCATCAATTTTACATTTCATGCATATGATCATTTGAAAATTGACCATGTATTACAGACATATATATCAATTTTCTATGTCAAAGAGAAAATAGATCATGTATATAAGTGGGAGGGGGCGCTGGCAAACTGTTATAATGTGAAGTGGGAGCGTTACAAAGTTTATGTTGTGCAAAGTGGGCGGTGGGCCGAAAAAGTTTGGGAAGCTATGCTCTAGTGGCGGTGGGCCGAAAAAGTTTGGGAAGCTATGCTCTAGATCCCAAACTTTTCCACGTCCACTTTGCACGACATAAACTCTTTGTAACGCCCCTACACATTAATACAGTTATTCAACCCCTCACCGCCCTCCATATATATATATATATATATATATATATATATATATATATATATATATATATATATATATATATATACACGCTCTATTTTCCCGTTGAGATAGAAAATTGATATATATGTCTGTAATACATGGTCAATTTTCAAATGATTATATGCATGAAATAGAAAATTGATTAAAAATGGATCGTGTAAGACGGGCATAAGATGAATTAAAATGCAGAATTCAAATTTGTAATGATTATTCAATCGCAAAACCACAAAAAAACTCACCCCAAATTCTTCTGAACCCACTCCCGCCCCACTGGAAGACTTCAGCACCCACTGGAAAGGGGGTAGTACGCCCACTTTGGGAAGCCATGTTCTAGAGTTTAGAAACTTCTATAGACGACATCCACTAATACCGAAACCTGCCTTTCCATTCTTAAAAAAATATGAGAACACAAAAGCCATGCTTGGAAAGAAAAAAACTGAATATAACAGAGTAATACCTTAGAAATATTGCTATAAGATAGTAAGTGTTGAAAATAATGACCACAGACAGTCATCATGATGAAACAGATTTTCCTGAACAGAACTTTGCCACCCTAACAGTCCTTCAGAACGTCTCTCTCTCTCTCTCTCTCTATCTCTCTCTTAGGCCAGATGTCCCGCCTCTGCAACCGTCATGTTCAAACCATCAATTACATCCGAATCCATTTTCTTCGTAGTCTTCCTTTCTTCTCTTTGCCTGGACGCCTCCTTCATAACTCTCTTCTCCAACACTTTGTGTCTTTCTATAAGTCCAAGATACTGTAATTTTCTCATTCTTATTTGTATCATCAGCAAGTGTCCGTGTAGTAAACTACCACATAACATTTTTAAAATTCATTTTGCCCCTTCCTGGACAAATTTATGTGGATGTCCATGATCATATCCTCTCTTTCATTCTTTCGTTCTCTCTTTTATACTGTGTCTCGGTATTGACTACATAATATTGAATTTGCAACGTCCATCAACATACACTGTCGTAATGTCTTGGCACGTTTACTAATAATTTACAATCATATTTACAGATCTAGTAAACTGGTTAAATAATTACCATCAAGTAGCTTGTCCCTTCCGTAACTTGGCTCCCATGACTGCAGTCCTGTTTCGTTAACCGGCGTCAGCAGCAGTCATTCTCAGATCGTCAATTACATCTTGCACACAACGTACTCTAGGTCCTTCTCTCATTCTTCTTCCAGGCACCATTCCCTACAAATTATCTTCTCTAAGCACACGTGTGATTTAATGTGTCTGAATTATTGAATTTTCCTTGATGTTATATTCTTTAATAGCCAACTCTCTTTAATAGCAAGCTGTTGCAGAACAGAAGCATTTGTTCTTTTCTCTGTCCATGATATTCTAAGTACTCTTCTATAGCATTTGCATTCAAAGGCATTAATGATCCGCTTTGTTAATGGGTTTTTTTGTTTTTTTTTAGACAGTTAATATTTAATGAGAATAACATTTCAAGGAAACAAAAGCATTAATATGCGAACAAATTCTTATTTCAATTCTTTACAAACAAAAGTGTAACTAATGTAGAAATTATTTACGATATACCTGAAACACGAACGCTACGGAACAGCTACTGGCAACTTTTTGTTGAATTTATTAACTGGCAATATGGACTTGGCAGCCTACGCCTTCTCTACGTACCTAATCCAATCTCAACGTGGATCCCTTTGTGCTTTGTTAACTACAATCATGTAGGGACCCAATGAATGACGCAGAACCACATGTTGTAAACATCAGGGACATACTCTACAACCATATGTTGTCAAGGGCAAAACGCAGATTAAATAATAAGAATGGCAATTGTAGGAAACTGATAGGAACAATTATGTAGAGAAAGGGAGATTACTGAGACAAATCACAACAACCATGCAAATCTGGGTTTGTCGTATCAGGGTCAAAGTGCATATAAAAATAGAGCTTACAAAACTATAATATATGTACTGCCCGTAATAACTTGACCTGTTAACTGTGTATGACGTAGCTCTAAGTTATGGCCAAACACTGCCCTCCTGTGTGGGACGTAATGCTACCACAATAGCGTTTCTGCAGAATAGCTTCTGGATTTGATGACTCGAATCTTCATCTTTTTCGTCCAACGTTTTCAGACATCGACTTGCATACTTTTAAAAGAAACACTATTACCACGACCTACACTTTTTACTTTTAAATAACGTGCTTTTTCGGGCGACCATTTTGAAGACAGTGACGTGTGAAGGAGTTCCCTCACAGCCCATGTATCTCCTTTCTGAGATAATGTAAAATGTGCAATTTAAAAAAATGTTGGGGGTAAAAGTCACGCTTTATTTATCATATGTATCTTTTGAATACTTTTCTCGAACATGTAATGAGAAGGGGAGACTTAGAACACATTGTGACAACCAGTAAAATCGAGAGGAGACGTGCAATAGGAAGACAGAGAGAGAACATTTTGGACAGCCTGACTTCATTGCACGGAAGAGCGTCAACATGTAAGGTGATAGCACACACCAGGGACATAGATTTGTGGAGCTTCATGCGCCATTCGGCATGGCGCCAGATGATGATCTTTTGAATCCTAGTAAAACTAAACCAAATTGGTTTTTTTAAATGTCCACCATTACGGACATTGTAAGTGTGATAAGTGTTATTTTCGTAATAGGTTTCTACGAAACTAAAGAATTGATTTACTTTTGCCGGGTAGATGTTGACGTCTTTATTTTATCTTATATATATAAAAAGACAAAGATCAATGGAATTGTGTGTCTGTCGCAATTGTTTGGAGATATCTAGACATTCTACGGACTTATAAAAACGTATAAAAAGTCTAGTTTTATAATTTTCACCTCTTCGTATCCATGAAAGCCACCTTCTTTCCAAATTTAGTTTCTATAACCATATTCCCAACTTAACGCACATGGTCATTCTGCATAGAAATCGCTGAAATTGTCTTTCAATGTTTTCACGATGTTACTGGTCACGTGATCATGGTGTTAATTTCCACTGGCGAAACGCGTAATCACAAAGTACGGTAGTTTTACAAAATACAAAAACAATGACAATACACAGCATCGTTTCGCCGTGAAACTGTTAAGTTTAGTCTTTCAGTATAAAAATGTCCTTAAAAACTTAAACTAAAAACAGTATTCAATGTTGCTGATAGGAAAACAAAATTCAGAAAACAAAGAACCTGCATATTCCCAGTGACAACGTATGAGTGTGAAGAATGGACATTTAACAAGGCAGTGAAAAAAACATGTGTTTTTTAAATATAAATTTCAGGTTCAGTTTGGAATATCTTCATTGCTCTCCGGACATGTCCATAGGTGCTCCGATCTCCTTCGCAATATCTCCAACAGCATGCAGCGACTGAACGTACCAGTTCGATTTTGATTTATGGGCTTACTCATATACATGTTGTGCTGTTTTATTTTCTTGCTACTCCAATCTTCAAACTCAGCTCCTGAAATCTAGTAGTTGACGTGGATTAGTTTTAGATGAAAATATTCTTTGCGACCACACTCTATGAGGGAGTCCAAACTGTCACTCTATCCATTGGCTGGCACCATGATAATGTGGCAGAACCAGCCAGCCTGTTTTCTCTCTCATTGTCAATGACATCCTTGTGCCTGGAACAAATATAAGTGTAAATCTGCGAATTGAATATAAGTGTTACAGAAGAATCATCTGTATACCATGGACAGAGAAGAGAAACAAAGACCTGCCCAGAAAGAACTCAAAATCAAAGAAAACTGGTTGATGCTACAAATAAGAAAGAACTCAAAATCAAAGAAAACTGGTTGATGCTACAAATAAGAAAGAACTCAAAATCAAAGAAAACTGGTTGATGCTACAAATAAGAAAGAACTCAAAATCAAAGAAAACTGGTTGATGCTACAAATAAGAAAGAACTCAAAATCAAAGAAAACTGGTTGATGCTACAAATAAGAAAGAACTCAAAATCAAAGAAAACTGGTTGATGCTACAAATAAGAAAGAACTCAAAATCAAAGAAAACTGGTTGATGCTACAAATAAGAAAGAACTCAAAATCAAAGAAAACTGGTTGATGCTACAAATAAGAAAGAACTCAAAATCAAAGAAAACTGGTTGATGCTACAAATAAGAAAGAACTCAAAATCAAAGAAAACTGGTTGATGCTACAAATAAGAAAGAACTCAAAATCAAAGAAAACTGGTTGATGCTACAAATAAGAAAGAACTCAAAATCAAAGAAAACTGGTTGATGCTGCAAATAAGAAAGAACTCAAAATCAAAGAAAACTGGTTGATGCTACAAATAAGAAAGAACTCAAAATCAAAGAAAACTGGTTGATGCTACAAATAAGAAAGAACTCAAAATCAAAGAAAACTGGTTGATGCTACAAATAAGAAAGAACTCAAAATCAAAGAAAACTGGTTGATGCTACAAATAAGAAAGAACTCAAAATCAAAGAAAACTGGTTGATGCTACAAATAAGAAAGAACTCAAAATCAAAGAAAACTGGTTGATGCTACAAATAGAAAGAACTCAAAATCAAAGAAAACTGGTTGATGCTACAAATAAGAAAGAACTCAAAATCAAAGAAAACTGGTTGATGCTACAAATAAGAAAGAACTCAAATCAAAGAAAACTGGTTGATGCTACAAATAAGAAAGAACTCAAAATCAAAGAAAACTGGTTGATGCTACAAATAGAAAGAACTCAAAATCAAAGAAACTGGTTGATGCTACAAATAGAAAGAACTCAAAATCAAAGAAAACTGGTTGATGCTACAAATAAGAAAGAACTCAAAATCAAAGAAAACTGGTTGATGCTACAAATAAGAAAGAACTCAAAATCAAAGAAAACTGGTTGATGCTACAAATAAGAAAGAACTCAAAATCAAAGAAAACTGGTTGATGCTACAAATAAGAAAGAACTCAAAATCAAAGAAAACTGGTTGATGCTACAAATAAGAAAGAACTCAAAATCAAAGAAAACTGGTTGATGCTACAAATAAGAAAGAACTCAAAATCAAAGAAAACTGGTTGATGCTACAAATAGAAAGAACTCAAAATCAAAGAAAACTGGTTGATGCTACAAATAAGAAAGAACTCAAAATCAAAGAAAACTGGTTGATGCTGCAAATAAGAAAGAACTCAAAATCAAAGAAAACTGGTTGATGCTACAAATAAGAAAGAACTCAAATCAAAGAAAACTGGTTGATGCTACAAATAAGAAAGAACTCAAAATCAAAGAAAACTGGTTGATGCTACAAATAAGAAAGAACTCAAAATCAAAGAAAACTGGTTGATACTACAAATAGAAAGAACTCAAAATCAAAGAAAACTGGTTGATGCTACAAATAAGAAAGAACTCAAAATCAAAGAAAACTGGTTGATGCTACAAATAAGAAAGAACTCAAAATCAAAGAAAACTGGTTGATGCTACAAATAAGAAAGAACTCAAATCAAAGAAAACTGGTTGATGCTACAAATAAGAAAGAACTCAAATCAAAGAAAACTGGTTGATGCTACAAATAAGAAAGAACTCAAAATCAAAGAAAACTGGTTGATGCTACAAATAAGAAAGAACTCAAAATCAAAGAAAACTGGTTGATGCTACAAATTAGAAAGAACTCAAAATCAAAGAAAACTGGTTGATGCTACAAATTAGAAAGAACTCAAAATCAAAGAAAACTGGTTGATGCTACAAATAAGAAAGAACTCAAAATCAAAGAAAACTGGTTGATGCTACAAATAAGAAAGAACTCAAAATCAAAGAAAACTGGTTGATGCTACAAATAAGAAAGAACTCAAAATCAAAGAAAACTGGTTGATGCTACAAATAAGAAAGAACTCAAAATCAAAGAAAACTGGTTGATGCTACAAATAAGAAAGAACTCAAATCAAAGAAAACTGGTTGATGCTACAAATAAGAAAGAACTCAAAATCAAAGAAAACTGGTTGATGCTACAAATAAGAAAGAACTCAAATCAAAGAAAACTGGTTGATACTACAAATAAGAAAGAACTCAAATCAAAGAAAACTGGTTGATGCTACAAATAAGAAAGAACTCAAATCAAAGAAAACTGGTTGATGCTACAAATAAGAAAGAACTCAAATCAAAGAAAACTGGTTGATGCTACAAATAAGAAAGAACTCAAATCAAAGAAAACTGGTTGATGCTACAAATAAGAAAGAACTCAAATCAAAGAAAACTGGTTGATACTACAAATAAGAAAGAACTCAAATCAAAGAAAACTGGTTGATGCTACAAATAAGAAAGAACTCAAAATCAAAGAAAACTGGTTGATGCTACAAATAAGAAAGAACTCAAAATCAAAGAAAACTGGTTGATGCTACAAATAAGAAAGAACTCAAAATCAAAGAAAACTGGTTGATGCTACAAATAAGAATGAGAAACAGTGACGTCAATCCTTCGTCGCTAGACTTCTTCTTCTTCTTCTTCTTCCAACATTTACTTCTTTATAGAAGAGTTGTGGGGTGGGGAGGCGTTGTGATATTATTTGTGCTTGTTTTAAGGCACTTTGTAAGCTGATATTTATTTTTGTTAAGCTGTTCTTAATGCCGTCGATCCATCTTTTGTGTGGTCTTATTCTTGCTTTGTACTCATTATACATTTTCTGTGTGGCTCTCTGTGGTAGGCGATACCAGGGCATTCTTATCAGGTGCCCAAACCAATTAATATGTTGTTCTTTTATTAAATGTCTCTAGACTACTTAGACTAAATCAAATATGTAGCTTTCAGTGAAGTAAAGTTAAACAGTAATGTTAAATCTCACAGTAGGAGGTCGTTACTAAAAACGCTTTGCATTTGTGATAAAGATTTAATTCTTATTTTATGTTTGTTGTTATACATGTATGAAAAAAGACTCGTTCATAAAGGTCAAGTTGGGGGATCTTAAATTAGAGAAACTATATTCCACGAAGCTATATTGCGCAGTCATACAAAAAACTACATGTGAAATGCGCTGCCTGCGAAAAGTTACTAACAACACCAGAAAATACGGTCCCCAACATCAGCATAAGAAAGAAAGTTGGCACATAACCTTGCTTGAATTACATTTCACATTTGTTGTTATACATGTATGAAAAAAGACTCGTTCATAAAGGTCAAGTTGGGGGATCTTAAATTAGAGAAACTATATTCCACGAAGCTATATTGGCAGTCATACAAAAACTACATGTGAAATGCGCTGCCTGCGAAAAGTTACTAACAACACCAGAAAATACGGTCCCCAACATCAGCATAAGAAAGAAAGTTGGCACATAACCTTGCTTGAATTACATTTCACATTTGTTGTTATACATGTATGAAAAAGACTCGTTCATAAAGGTCAAGTTGGGGGATCTTAAATTAGAGAAACTATATTCCACGAAGCTATATTGCGCAGTCATACAAAAAACTACATGTGAAATGCGCTGCCTGCGAAAAGTTACTAACAACACCAGAAAATACGGTCCCCAACATCAGCATAAGAAAGAAAGTTAGCACATAACCTTGCTTGAATTACATTGAGAAACAAAGAATGAAGTGGTTTGGCCACTTAATAAGAATGCATCCAAACTCCGCAGTATACAGTCTTCTACAACAGAACATCAGAAAAGAAGGCAAGAGGAAGACCACGAAAAAGATGGTTGGATGGCATAGCAGAATCATGTCAAAGAGCAAAAATAACAATCACCCAAGCCACCAGAACAGAGCAAGACAAAAACAGAAAACCACGACACTGGGTAACAACCCGCTAGCACTGTGACGACAAAAGAAGAAAAAGAAGATATTCCACGGAAAAAAAAACCCAGATAAAAGTACGAGGTTTCATCAGATGACCAGTTTGTCCTCACCGTGTAAGACAGCCACTCCATTAAGGCTAGAGCTATTGTTGCCTGTCAGAACTAGGTAGCAAACTAATGCGTGACCAGTTCTCTAAGCTACTGACCACACCAGCGATTATAGGACCAAGACATCGCGGATGATCTTGCTGTGCTCTTACTCAGACTATAAAACAAGCAAAAAAAAGTAGATGTCCCTTCGCCTCCCACTTCAATGTCTGCTTTGGTATTTCTTTATCATTTCTTCTCAATGTATTCTCAACATATTTCCATTTCTCTTTTTTTTTTAAACTGTTGTTACTAGTGGTTGACCAGACATGTCTCTGATTTCATCACTTCTCCTGAATTCTGCCAATTTTATTTTCACCATTTTTTAAATCAACAAGCAAGAGTTCAGTAAAAAAAAATCCATACAAAATTCACCTGTGAACAAAACAACGCGGTTGGGATTCGAACGCAAGACCTTCATAACGCAAGACCTTCATAACGCAAGACCTTCATAACGCAAGACAAGCGTATTGACCCCTTCACTACATAGATCCCCCACATGCGAATTTGAATGTAAGTCTGTGTGTATGTACATATATAGTCACAAAATATATATAGCGAGATCACTAAGTTTAAAAAAAAACTATGCTATCATAATAAGTGTGCAATCGCGTTATCATCACCTGCTAGTTAGAATGTCATTAAACTCAGATGAAGTGTGTTGTTTTGTTTTGAAACGTGACAGACCTTTAATGTAGTGGCCTTTCTAAACATAACCATTGTCAATCTTGGACCATTAATCACTAACTTGCCTTGACACTGTGACACGTCAGAACTGGTTATTAGTTATTGGTTACTAAACTGACGTTGTGTGCATCTGTAGTTCAAGCGGTAATAAACTCGATTACAACCCAAGTGTCATCATCATCAAATAGCTTGAGCAGAACTTTGCCACCCAACAGTCCTCCAGAATTTCTCTCTCTCATAGGCCAGATGTCCTGCCTCTGCAGCCGTCATGTTCAAACCATCAGTTACATCCTGAATCCATGTTCTCCGTGGTCTTCCTCTTCTTCTCTTTGCCGGTATGCCTCCTTCCATGATGGTCTCTCCAGCCCTTCATGTCTAACCCAAGTGTACCCGGTTCAAACTCCGCTGCCTGAAAGTTTGGAATGACATTTGGTCGGTTTGGATTTTTTTCCACCGGTAAAAATAGACCTTATTGTTCAGAAAGCAATAACAAACTACTGAACGCATAAGTGGTGCCTAGAAAATCGACAGCTAGTTTACTGTGGTTGATGTCAAAGTTTTATAAAGGATATGCCGCGATTTTCATTTCAAACTGACGTTAAAGGACTCCGGGCAGACCCATATGTGTTCAGTCTTCTCCAACATATATCAAAAGGTATGCATACTGATGGTTCCTGTGGCTCGCTGGTTAAACACACTCCTCTCTCTGACCCTCAAGCATCCAGCTCTACTTGTATAACGGGAAGTTCCAAACTCCTTAAATCTTGGACTGACTCAAGGTAAATAATTTTAGTGTTCTCATCCAACAGTAAGTCTCCAAGAGACCGAAGAACATCCCCTTTATCTATGCTAAACTTCCCAACAATTAATGATTTCTATGCAAGCCTGTCTGCTTTAAAGTTACCGCGAACACCCTTATGCCCAGGACAGTATGCATATTTCCTTGCTTGATCTGCTGGAGAACCAGACGATAGTGCTCGAACTCAGTAGCACCCGCTGGATGCTACAACAGAACGGGTGTATGAGGTTGACTAGTGGTTCACTATTTCGTCGAATATTTTGAGGTGTAACGTAATTAATGCAGTTTAGGGCAGTAATATTAATCTAAACAAGACCTCGTGGGGAACCTGCAAGAAAAACAGAAAATGGGCCATCATAAACAAACCTGGATATTTAGTCTTCTTGCGGAACTGTAGGACGTTGAACTATACTGGGAAGCCATGAAGGAAACAGTTAGAGACCGGGAAAAATTGAGGACAACTGTTGACGCCATATCTGAACCTGTCTTTCTTTACTGCATGTAATACAGCTTTTTAGGACGGTGTGGGGCAGGGGAACATGAGCCAGTAGAATTTATGTTCGCATGGCTAGTGCAGTTGTCGTTCAATTGTTCATTTTCGGATTTTTCTTTATGCCATCTCAGACATGTGGCAGTAGAATTTATGTTCGCATGGCTAGTGCAGTCTCCGTTCAATTATTCATGTTCGGATTTTTCTTTATGCCATCTCAGACATGAGCCAGTAGAATTTATGTTCGCATGGCTAGTGCAGTTGTCGTTCAATTGTTCATGTTCGGATTTTTCTTTATGCCATCTCAGACATGAGCCAGTAGAATTTATGTTCGCATGGCTAGTGCAGTTGTCGTTCAATTGTTCATGTTCGGATTTTTCTTTATGCCACCTACAGAAAAAAGTCCTTGGTCATACTGGGGATTTAACCCGGGTCTCCAAAATGGAAGTCCACGCTTTAATCCATTCGGTCAGACATATATCTTAATGAAGACTTCATAAGACTGACATTAGTCATGACATGTCATGACATGTCAACACATTCTGGCTACTATATCTTTGAACTAAATGTAGACATGTCATATCAGACAGGTAATGTTTGGCTGGAAATCGGATGCACATGTCCTAAACGTGTAGAAGTCTGCGTTTTGGGGTCTACCAAACCAATGTGCAACGTATACACGTTCTTGACAAAGATCAAACATATCATAAAGAGTGATTAAAATTGGTTGTAAAGAACGAACGTAAAGAAGAAGAAGAATACAAGTAATGTTAGTCTAATCAAGATATTGTAGAACTGAATCTAGTTATGACAACACATGTTATCCTAGTCAAATTGCATATCCTTTACAGGACTTTGCGAATCAACCCAGCTTTTAACCTGTTTGTGATTTTTCTAGACATTATTACATTCATTAGTTTCCCATTGCTATCATCGTCCTTTTGTAAGAATCCACGAGAAGCAATTTGAAAACCAAATTTCCCCAGCGTGATTCGAACTCAGAACGTCGGGGTTAATAGACCGAGTCACTATCCCCTAAGCCACAGACGCCACCTATCCTAGTCAAATTATTGTAAAATTGACTATAGTCAAGGCATCAAATGTTATATTAGTCAATCCCAAAAAGGAACAATGCAATCTCGTAATTTCACTTATGAAAGCAATAGCTTATCAAGGTGAAATTATAACTCCTTTCTTCTTCTTCCTCTTCTACCCGTCTCTCTAAAGGAGGCATAGGTCCCATACCAAGGCCACGCAAGTTCTCGTGCACTTGGTTGGGGATTTATAGCTAAGTATTTTTACTGGATAGGGTAGCTAATCCCACGCCAAACCTCCCCTTTCGCCGTATACGGCATGTGGTAGGTGTTAGTAGCTCCATTATTTATCCCAAATTTGGGCCCTGGTAACCCCACAGACGTTTGATTTGTATGATGAATCATCTTTGACTCATTATTGGACAGGAGAGACGTGTAGGCGCATGTGCTGAGATTCTCATCGTCTATATTGCGATCAGATCTCATATCAGACATGTATGCACCTACCCTTCTACCAATTCCAAGTAGTTCTCCTTCGATCCCTACCCACTTAGCTAGACATTAATCTGTTGTCAGGCCACCACTTGGAGGTGGGGTAGGATCTTGATCAGTGCCAGCTCACTGACCCTGGCACCACTGTAAATCCTTACATTATTGCACCTGCGGCCCCATAACTCACTTAGGGAAGCAGTAACTTATCAAGGGGGAATTATAAAAGTCAGTGACATGAGGTCTCAAACATGACCTCCATGAGGCTAATATGAAGAGAGAAAAAGTGTGAGGCACCAGCGAATACCTCAAGCTGATTACTAGATTCATGGAGATAATCTCTCTATTTATACAGAACTATGGGCATATGAAACTGATCGCAGAAGAAGAATGGTAATCAAAGCATCACATAATTTTTCGGCACAGAGATGTGGTTTCACAGAAGAATGCTGACAATTCCATGAAAAACGAAGAACACAAATTAGAAGATTTTTAATCAGGCCTGCACACAAAGAAACCTTATCAAAAGAATAAGAATCCGGCAATCAAGGTTCTTCTTGCATATAATGCGAAGAGAAGGTTTAGAATATTTAGTGACAACAAGTAAAATTCAGGGAAGGAGAGGTAGCGGAAGACAAAGGGAGAAGATGTTGGATGGCCTGACATCATGGTTCGACACAAGATCGACGTCAGAACTAGTTACTTGACCCAAGCAGAGAGAGAGTTGTGGAGAGATATGATCGCCTACTCCGGTAGGCATGGCACTTGATTTGATTGGTCATACAATTGATTTTATTCTTCCTCTTCTTCAGGCGATCTCTGGTCATGCGCTTAGTTTACTGTGGACCACAAACAGGGCAGTCAACTTCAGGTCTGTCAGGTTTCTTCTTCTTCAGCGGTCTCTGATCATGCGCTTAGTTTACTGTGGACCACAAACAGGGCAGTCAACTTTAGGTCTGTCTGGTTTCTTCCTCTTCTTCAATGATCTCTGATCAAGCGCTTAGTTTACTGTGGACCATAAACGGAACAGTCAACTTCAGGTCTGTCAACTTTCCCTTTTGCTTTATTTTTAAGTTGACTGGATGTGGCCACATGTTGCTTCTCAGTTCACAGGAGAGGACAGTCTTGCAGGACATGTAAATGGATTTCAATGTCCGGCCACTGACTCTTGTGCTTTGCTTTGCTTGGTTTGTTCTAGGATCTGGCTGTTTCCTCCAAACTGATAGTAAGCACAAAAATTAAACAAAATTTGTTTGGTAGATACCTCACACTAATGTCAAACAGAAATAATGACAGATGGAGCATGGTTGATGAGTGAATCCAGGGGCGGCTCGTCATTGAGGGCCATTGGGGCCCGGTCCCACCAATAATCTAAAGGGAGAATAACTTCTCGGAATAAACAAATAATAGTAAATACTTCAAACACCGTGATTTTTCCCAAAATCTGTGTCTGGCCCCACCAATAAAATTGACCACGAACCGCCACTGAGTGAATCACTTCTGTGAAATGACAACTGTAATGTCGAACAAAATCAATGACATAGTGGAACAATATTTGATGATTGAAATATTTTTATAAATGACAACTTTAATGTCGAAAAGTAATTATTAAACAAATTGAGCTCACAGTCCACTTTGAGAGTTTGAGAAAGACATGTTTTGGGTGAGAATACCCCCAAATGAAATGGGTGAGCTCGAGAACCATGTAGTACAGATTTTGATTCGAACATATTCTGCGTACCTCAGGATGATTACACGGGAAACCAAAGCCATCGTCAGAGCCTTAGAAATGTAGACGGTATAGATCTTCTTTAAATGTCGTACTGAACTTTTCTTATTTTTTTGTTGTCACATGCTTCCAGTTTGTTGCCCAGTGTCGTGGTTTTCTATTTTTGTCTTACTCTGCCATAGTAGCTTGGGTAAAAGCTATTTTGGCATTTTTACAGGATTCTGTATGTCATCTAACCATCTTTATCGTAGTCTTTCTCTCGCCTTCTTTCCTGATATTCTGTTGTTGAAGAATCTGTATAAAGTGGAGTTTGGTTGCATTCTTATTAAGTGGCAGAACCACTTAATTAATTATTTGCTTCCTCACTATAATTCAAGCACGATTCTGTCCCAATTTTATTTCTTATGCTGATGTTGGTGAGTATGTATTTTCTGGTGTTGGTTGTAACCTTTCGTAAGCATTGCATTTCCCATGTAATTATATTTGGCAACTGCGCTTTGCTCATTGCACAGATTTGGCTCTGGTAAAACAAAGTAGGCATGAAAATGCGGTTAATCCTCTATTGTTTAACAGTGAGATGTGTGGATGCATTTACACGTTCCGAATTTAAAATATAAACCAGCAGGAATATATTGTTAGTCAGTCTACAGACGGCGAGTGGTTGTTGAATCTTTGCTTTTACTACTGCTTTGTAGTTCGATTAGGGACAATCAAAGGCTAGCGGTGCAAACCGTACACAAAACTGGACGGCAAGCATACCAAGTAGCCCAAACAAAGACTGGTAACCTGGGCAGACAAAGCCCAAAAATCCGGGAGGGAAGGATGTATAAGGGTAGCTACCCTAAAAGAAAATAGCAACCTGCTGCCTTGCAAGGTCGGCTGGGGACAGTTAAAGGCTGACGGAGAGCGAACCCAGTAAACTCTGGCTAAAACCGGCCATATCGCCAAAGGATAAGCACCAGAGCTCCAAATGGCGCTAAAGATGGGACGAACCACGCCGATGCTAAGGCTGCATGGATCAGATTTCCACATGAATATGGGAAAATCTGGTACATCAGTCTAAGAGGTGATCGAGAGAGAAAGAATCTTTGTTTAGTAATGGTTTGCTGTAATCGTTACGATAAGAGAAACGAAGAAACAATTGCTATCTTTCAACATAATCAAGTTATTGAACGAGAGTGTAAGCAGAAGAATATATTAATAGAAATGATATGTCATGACATTATCCGCTTTAGTCATGTATTGTTGTACTTGTGTAAGGTGTTTGATGGTGACTCAGTTTTCTATTGTAAGAGGAGTGCATTCAATTTTCTATTGTAAGCGGAGTGCATTCATTTTTCTATTGTAAGCGGAGTGCATTCAATTTTCTATTGTAAGCGGAGTGCATTCAATTTTCTATTGTAAGCGGAGTGCATTCACTTTTCGAACCGAAATAAACTGGTTATTGTCGGTTCTTTAAATGGGTCTTAAAGCCGAAGGATTGACTTCATTGCACTGGGTTTGACTCCATATGACTCGGTCCCTCCCCGCAGAAATGGCACGCCACCTGCCGAGAGTATTGCAGAAAGCACGAACTCCGTAGCTACGGCAACAATCCTTGGGGTCTCTGGAAAAAACTGTACTCGTGAACAGAACGGTGATGTCCTGATTCGAACCCATGACCTTCGACTCACAAGGCAAAGGGCTTAACCACTGAGCCACATTGTGGGTTACAAATCAGCCAACGATGTTTCCACGTGTGATGAAATGAACTACCATCTGTATACTTGAAGTTAGAAATGTGAAGTAACAAACATTTCGGGCCCCGCTGTCATTAAAGTCTACGAAACATTTTAATTTTACTCATTACAACATGGGCGTCGAATACGTTGTCAAGGAGGGGCAAGTGCCACCACCTGGAAAATGAAGTTTTGATAACACAATTTTATGCGAGTCTGGTCTTCTCCATTTCCTCATAGTAAACTCATCATCAACATCATCATCAACATCATCATCATCATCAACAACATCATCATCATCAACATCATCATCATCATCAACATCATCATCATCATCATCATCAACATCATCATCATCAACATCATCACCATCAACATCATCATCATCATCAACATCATCATCACTAACATCATCACCATCATCATCATTAACATCATCAACATCATCATCATCATCATCATCAAATAGTTTGTCCAGAGAAGATTTTTGACACCCTAACATTCCTTCTTAATTTCTTTCTCTCTCATCTGCCAGCTGTCCCACATCTGCAGCCGTCGTGCTCAAACCATCGGTTTCATCCTAAATCCATCTTCTCCGTGGTCTTAATCTTCTCCTCTTTGTCGGAATGCCTTCTTGCATGATGGTCTTCTCCATCACTCTCTCTAGTAAACTACCAATTACAATTCTTTTTCCATTTTGTCCCTCCCTGGAGAAACTTCCATGGACACCCATCATTACAATAATAATAATTCCTCTCGTACCGTTATACGTTACATAGAGCCTGCAAGAAATGTCTCCATACCGCTCTATCCTGGGCAACTCGCTCAATCTTCTCCATGGAACCGAGACCGATATTTCTTGCCTCTCTCAGCAAAGTTCGCTTCAGGGTCTCCTTAGGTCGTCCTCTCTTACTTGAACCCTTTGCCTCCCATTTCAATGCCTTCTTTGATATTATAATTACATTAAATGGAATTATATTGTGGTTTTACAATTTTTTTGGGTCATTTTAGGCAGCATGTATTATTTCTGTCTTTTATAACAAAGGCATTTATTCTCTGCAATACTATTCTGAAGCAGTGTGTGATGACACGAAGTCGTACGCAGCTGTCCTACCATTTCTGATCATCACAAATGTAGATAATTGTCTTCTTCTCTTTCACTATTTACTTCTTTATAGAAGTGTTGGGGTGAAACGTAGTGATCTTGTGCGTGCTTGTTCTTCTTCTCTTCCACCATTTACTTCTTTATAGAAGTGTTGGTGGTGAAACGTAGTGATCTTGTGCTTCTTCTCTTCCACCATTTACTTCTTTATAGAAGTGTTGGGGGTGAAACGTAGTGATCTTGTGCGTGCTTGTTCTTCTTCTCTTCCACCATTTACTTCTTTATAGAAGTGTTGGTGGTGAAACGTAGTGATCTTGTGCTTCTTCTCTTCCACCATTTACTTCTTTATAGAAGTGTTGGGGTGAAACGTAGTGATCTTGTGCGTGCTTGTTCTTCTTCTCTTCCACCATTTACTTCTTTATAGAAGTGTTGGTGGTGAAACGTAGTGATCTTGTGCTTCTTCTCTTCCACCATTTACTTCTTTATAGAAGTGTTGGGGGTGAAACGTAGTGATCTTGTGCGTGCTTGTTCTTCTTCTCTTCCACCATTTACTTCTTTATAGAAGTGTTGGTGGTGAAACGTAGTGATCTTGTGCTTCTTCTCTTCCACCATTTACTTCTTTATAGAAGTGTTGGGGGTGAAACGTAGTGATCTTGTGTGTGCTTGTTCTTCTTCTCTTCCACCATTTACTTCTTTATAGAAGTGTTGGGGGTGAAACGTAGTGATCTTGTGTGTGCTTGTTTTAAGACACTTTGTAAGCTGATATTCATTTTTGATGCCGTCGCTCCATCTTTTGAGTGGTGTTCCTCTTGCTTTGTACTCATTATACTTTTTCTGTGTGGCTCTCTGTGGTAGTCGATACCAGGGCATTCTTGTCAGGTGTCCAAACCATTAAATCTGTTGTTCTTTTATGAATTTCATGACGGTTTTCCGATCCAGTCTTCTGATTTCTTCATTGCTAATTTTGTCTCTTATTGTCACACCTGCAGCTCTTCTAAGACACCTCATCTCTACCGGTATGATTTTCCGCTCATTAGCTGCTGTTATTGGCCATGTTTGACACTGGTAACATAGTGTTGGCCAGAAAATCGTTCTTATGAGATTTGCTTTAGTTTTTAGCGTTATATCTTTATGTGACAACAGTAGTGTTAACTGTCCCAGTACTTGGTTAGCTTTTGTGCAACGATGGCTGATTTCGCTATCGATAGTTGTAGTAACACTGTCGTCCAAGTGGTTACCAGGGCCCAAATGTGGGGTGTAAAGAATATAACCACTGTTACCTGCCACGCATGTCGTAAGAGGCGACTAAGGAGGTTTGGCTGAAATCGGATGCATGTGTCCTAAGCGTGTAGAAGTCTATGCGTTTAGGGGCCTACCAAACCAATGTGCAACGTTTACACGTTCCTGACAAAGTTCAAACATAACACAAAGAGTGATTAAAATTAGTCGTAAAGAACGAATGTAAAGAAGAAGACATCGGGGACTCTCGCCGGTGCTACGGAATTCGTGCACTGCAGCTGAGATCTTCATGTTTAAGAAAAAGATTGAAGCACACATCGTTAGTCTCCGAAGGGCAATGATGATGGTCCTGTCAATCAATCAATCAATCAAAAAAAAAAGACTCGCTTCTCGGTTGAAAGGTGTGCCTCTGCGTTAAGAGGCTTTAATCCGTTAATAAAACGAACATCATTTTTCCATGATTGTCTTTACATTTTCCACAATTTTATACTTTATTCTTTTTTTTTATATTTGCCGTCCTATATGCACTGAAATAAACAAAGAGACACCCTCTTTCGTTAAAATAAACTCGACTTTTAATTCCCTAAAATCGAACAAACAAACGCATTCCTTCACTTTTACAACGGTCAACAAAACGTTATTAGAGAATCTACCAAGTTCTTTTCGGTAGTATTTTCCCACCAAAACGTTGTTACCAGTGCCAAATTGTCCCTGATAGATACACACCACATAAAGCCCATCACATGTGAAATGATATGCGTGAGGAAGGCGGCAGCGGTCACCAGGAAAGATATACCACGAAACGAGAGTATCAGAAGCAGAGTTAGCATAATTTCAAGCACCGAATACATTGAAAGATACAAAATGATGGGGTTCGGACATTTAATGAGAATGGAATACAATAACAGCCATCAATAACAGCATACAATAAAAAGAGATCAGGTACTAGAAGCAAGGGAAGACCAAGAAAAAATGGATAGACAATTTCAAGGCACACTAAATAAACGCGGATATAACGCAAGGGCAACTCAATTGGCCGTGGAACGCAAATTAAAACTAACACCCAAGATTAACGGCAAGAGTGGTCAACAAATTCCATCATCCACCTGGGAAAAGACAATAGACCAGGTTCTTGCTGCCAAAATAAAGAAGGCTGTTACTTCTTCTTCTTTGAACGTTCCATATCGACCACTTGTCAACCGCTCTGTGTGATTTGTATGTGATCTGAGAATAAGAGCGGTTGTGCCAGTTATACGCCTACAAGTAGGCCAGCACATCCGATTTCTAGGCTGCTTTTATTAACTAGGTAGCATCCTAGGGTCTACATCAGTCGCTCTTACGACATGCATTGTAGGTTGCAGTGGTACTATTCTTTGCTTCCATTGCTGGCCCCTGCACCACGCGGCTATTACAAAGAAACTCATCATAAGAGATGTAACGTCTCCAACTTTTGAGACACGCTATTAGATAACTACACTTATAAGTAAAAGAAGTAAAGGAACCCTTTCATACCTCGTGGTATATAGGTCCATACAGTGTTAGGCCTGTATTTTTCATTGACCTTCGGCACACGATGGGTGATGTGGTCAGCATCACGCCTACCGCCTTTTACTTTTCAGAGCATGTCTGGTACCCAGTTGAGGCTGGGTCGACCTGAGAGCCGTCGTGGTTGGGAAAAATTCCACGCACATTGTGGGAGCTGAACCCAGACCACCAGCCTTGCGAAGCGAGTTCACTAACAACTACGCCACAGCGGCTCTCAACTACACTTATGGCTACCTAAAATATACAAGCCAGAAAAAAACTGAATAGAATAAATGTATATGCAATTAGTGCACTCCAATATGGGCTCAACATACACTGGAATCTAAAATGATAAAAATAACAGAGCAGTTCACCTATTTAGGTAGCAATTTTGATTGCACAGGAAATGTTAAAAAGAAATTATGATACGAATTGGCAAAGCAACATCAGCTTTTAAAAGTCTAAATAAAATATGGAACTGCAAGTTACAAAGTATTAAAACTAAATTACGAATTTTCAATTCAAATGTTGTATCAATCCTAACATATGCTAGCGAGAGTTGGAAAATGACTAAAGATATAGAAAGCAAGTTGAATGCATTTGAAAATAGATGTCTGCGAAAAATAATGAATATAAAATGGAATGAATTCAGGAGAAGTGATGAAATCAGAGACATGTCTGGTCAACCACTAGTAACAACTGTTATAAGAAAGAGAAGATGGAGATATGTTGGGCACACTTTGAGGAGAAATGATCAACGAATATCAAAGCAGGCATTGAAGTGGGATGCAAAGGGTTCAAGAAAGAGAGGTCGACCTAAGGAGACCCTGAAACGAACTTTGCTGAGAGAGGCAGGAAATATCGGTCTCAGCTCCATGGAGGAGATTGAGCGAGTTGCTCAGGATAGAGCGGTATGGAGAAATTACTTGCAGGCCCTATGTAACGTATAACGGTACGAGAGGAATTATTATTATAATATGGGCTCACCGAGGTCGCGAGGAGCGTGCGTGCATGCATGATCCAGATAACTATACAGACAAGATCTTTGTTCCTGGTAGGGACACCAATATCCTATCAATTAATCAATGCAGCTGTCAATGTTTAGTCCTCATTTAATACCTTCCTAGATCCCCTTCATAAGATTTGTTACGGTTATTTTCGGTTATATTCTGTGTTCACGGTGGAATGAATGCCACATATTTAACACATCTCTCTTGATATAACAACAAACTGTAAATAAACAGATCAATGAACTGTGGTATACTTTGTTCCAAATTAAGCAGTTATCAATATTTACCATTTAGTCAAAAAAGTTTGCGAAAGTTATCACACTTGTGCGACATGGTGTTACGTCATTGGTCACATGATCATGATCAGTAATGGGTGGACATCTATAGATGTCGGCAGTTTGTTGACACATTTCACACATTTATGTGAACATATTAGCAAAATTTGTGGATTTGTAACCTATCACTTATAAAAACTCTAGGATTACGAATACAGTAATTCTGACGGGATTGTTTTCTACGCCATTTGCTTTTAGGTAACTGAGTGTATAGACCAATGTTTTGTTTAGTAATTGTATATTATATATAATAATAAACAAAAACATGGAGTTGGGAGTCGGTCGATTGTAGTCACAGTAGTTGTAGTTATTATTACAGTTACTAGTAAATAGTCATGAGTTGGCTAATCTGAATACTAACATAACATTGTTAACATACTCATCATGTCATCATCGTGACCATTTGTAGCATTCCTAATCATTATCATTGACTTATTAATTGAATGAATGCTTCAAATTTAACATGAAAACGTGAATCACAATCGAAGTTTATTTAGTTTATGAGCTCAAGCACTTGAAGCAGCTGTAGTATGTCTGTGGGCCAAACCCATGTGAATGTGTTAGTGTTACTGTTAGAAATCTTAGTCAGTAGTATCATACTAGTAAATTAGTAACTGAGTATGTATCATTGTATCCGTTGTTGCTGTTGCCTGATAAGGTCTTCAGAGTGATCTAGTCAAGTCTGTTGTATTTCCTAAGCTACATAACATTGTGTCCTTTTGTCCCCATTGCCATTACAGTTACATTATCTAAATATTGACAGTTCAGTAACAATTTCTTTGTTAAATCATTCACCATTAACATTGTTCATGTAATTTAGACTAGAGAATAGGTATAGGACTCGTTTTAAAAAGTTTTAGTCGACAGATCACTGCCACTGCACATCGAACATTAGTCACTGAATAGACTATCCTTAAGTGCTCTGATCTCTTCCTCAGTATGTCTTTTGGCTTGTGGCAGCAATTAACACCAGTTCTATGTTGGCTTACAATTCTTCTTTGGCTTCCAGTGTAGTGCTCTTGTCTAGCTACACCATATTTCATTTAGTATTCCTGCAGGCTGGTTAGAGTTGCAGATTCACCATCATTCTTTTAATTGTTTACATGTCCTCTCTCTCTTAGGGAACAGCAAATGTCAACCTGATCCATTGCTCACCCACAGCAGCCATACTTGCAAGTCTATATGCGTGTTCATTGCTCTTTACACGTGCATGCCCTGACACAAAAATGATACTGATTGTTGTCAGTCTAGACCTGTTCAGAAACTCCAACCATTGTCTTTGAGCCTAGCCTATCTCAATCTTCATGAGCATACTCATTGAATCACTGAGAAAACATGTATGAGTAAAAATTTGTGATTCCAGCCTGGCCATCACTTTAGTTACTGCCATGATCTCCATAGTGAGACTATTTTTAGTCATGGCAAAACCACCACTGTCTTCCTTAACAACATCCCCTCTAACTTCAGCAGTGAAAGCCCATGAATTCTGCATGTGTGAAAACAATGATCCATCTGTGTATCACATCACCTGTGACGATGATCACATCATTCTCAGACGAGTTCGATATCAGCGGTGTAGGTATAGGACTATCTCACTATAGTCCGTGCAGGTCACAGTATTGCCTTGCCTATATATTTACATTACTGTTAGGGTTACCTAGGCATCTTCTTGGAAGGTAGTCTGCCATTACTTTCCTTCCGGGCAGTGACCTGTTGGAGATCCAGGATCGTCCATGATCGTAGCCATTGTCTCTATTACAAACATCCTCTGCCTACAGTCGTGAGTTTTGAGACCATAACTATTGACACTATGAAGGAAGCATAAAAAAACATTTGGTTGGAAAAGACCATTATGGAAGGTGGCATCCTGGAGAAGAGCAAGACCACAGAGAAGATGGATTCAGGATGTAACTTATAATTTGAGCAATACGGCTGCAGTATTGGGACATCTGGTCTATGAGAAAGAGAAATTCAGAAGGACTGTTAGGGTGGCAAATTTCTGCTCAGGACAAGCTATTTTATGATGATTTATTTTCTTCTTCAAAATGCTGAGTTATTCTACCATTCGACTCAGTTTACTACAGAAGTTATTGTGTCTGATTTGGAAGCCATACATCAAAGGATTAAATCCTGCCGGCTGTGATATGTGTGGACTGTATATATGCCACCATAGTCTGGTGTTGATATACTTGTAGTAGAATGGGTATTCCATTCTGTTGTTTAATGTTGCGGTGATATTAGTAGTTTGCGAATGCTGAGCCTAATGGTAGTTGATACAGCATAGGTAGATGGTAATTATCTTGGTATAAGATGTTAATGACACACTCAAACACATCTCTTGTGATTAGATCATGTTTAATGATGGTATTCCAAGACAGTGTCTACAAACATGTCCATCCAAGTTCAGTGATTATATCGGTGTTCTTTGTTGTCACTACGTCGCTAAGCAGTGCTAACTAATCTACGTCAAATTAGTCTTGTTCTAGTGCTGCTACTACGCTCGTGTGCAGCTTTGGTGTGCAAAATCTACAGTCTCTACCTACCTCATTTCTACTAACTATCCTATCTACTTGTCTAGTATGAGGCTCTCTGCCTGGGGGACATGGCTGTATGCGATAGATCCAGCAGCTGGGCATGCATACGCTTTGATATCTACTAGGATCTGTGGATCTGCAACGACCTGTACGATTGGCTCTATCAACCAAATAACAATTAACTGTTAAATCATTGGTCCCAGTATCATGTCAGTGTATCTTCTATAATGTCAATGTCTCTTCTGTCATGTCAATGACCCTTCTATCATGTCATTGTCTCTGCTGTCATGTTAATGTTTCTTCTATCATGTCAATGTTTCTTCTGTCATGTCAATATCCTCTCTAGCATGTCAATGCCTCTTCTATCATATCAATGTCTCATCAATTGTGTTAGTGTTCCCATTGTCATCTCAGTGTCCCAGCTGTCGTGGTGATGTCCCTGCTATCCTGTCCCCTCTGTCATGTCAATATCCCCACTATTGTGTAAATGTCCTCGCTGTCATGCCAATGTTGCTACTATCATGTTTCCACCATCATGTCAATATTATCACTATCATGTCAGTGGCACCCAGTGTCATGTCAATGTTCCCAATATAATGTGAATGTCCTTGCTGTCATGTCAATATTCCCACCATCATGTGAATGTCTCTATCATGCCTGTGTCATAATTATCATGTCAATATCCCTCTCTCATGTCAATGTCATTATTATTATCTCAAAGTTGCTACTATCACATCAGTAACCTCCACCATCATTTCAAGTGCTCATACTAATAGTGCTTTCAAAATCAAAAATGTCGGTGTTATCATTATCATGAGCTCCTGCATACCCAGGATAATAGATGCATAGCAGATACCATGGTGGAATGAATTCACAGCAGTTTCAATACAAACTTTCAGCAAATGATGCATACAAACATTGAAAATTATAGTTTACTAATCTGATACAATACCAGCCTTGGTTGGAGCAACACCATGAACAGAAAATGTGCATCACGTTGAATTCTTTCTTTCTTTTCTCTAATCCTGTTTTGCCTCACAGCATCAGGATAAGAAGAGATTTCTAGAACATGCTTTTGTGTGCGCATTATAAAGTGTCTTTCATTCTTCTGTTACCTCTGAGGTTCACCTTTTGTGAGGCCGTCTTTTTGCTTTTGTATCCACTGCATCAGCGTAACATTGCTCTTTGTGGCGCACTTTCTGTTGGTAATCTGCTTCACCATTTAATTTGTTGTTTCTTGATGAAGTTTAGTACTGATGTTGTTCCCACTTTTTTCATCATGTCTTTTCTTGTTACACCCAACATTCTGCATAGACACTTAATCTTTGTCGTGACTAGTTTTCTTCTATCATTTGATGTCAACGTTCAATACCTTGGATAGCTTTTGAAAATCTACTAACCCTTCTCTAGTCACTAAATTAGTAAAATAATTACAGTTATAAACTGTGAACTAGGAACAGTAATGGTCTCCTATTTCACCGAAACAAGGGAAGTCACTCTATGATTAAAGGAGATAAAATCCCAAACTTTGCGAGTTTTTTGTAACCTTGTAGAGGAACATGTAAACAAAAGAGTTTTAACAACCTAAAGGGAAACACTGAAGCCAATGAGCATGATAATAAGTAGTCAAACAAACTAACTAAATTAATACTACTTGTGGTTAGGAAAGTAAAAGAATCCTGTACAGTTAAAAATCAAAAAGAATATGCTGCGAAGCTGCAGCATAGACATCATTTAAAAAAAAAAGAGTAATATAAAATTTGTACTAATAAGTTTTGTTGTCTTCAACATTACGTTAAGAACCCTTCCGCTATCTTCTGTTATACATCGGGTCCTCGCCGGTGATGTCCCTCACCGGTGATGTCCCTCGCCGGTGATGTCCCTCGCTGGTGATGTCCCTCGCTGGTGATGTCCCTCGCCGGTGATACATAGTTCGAACACTGCCGCTGAGATCTTCCAGTGTAAGAAAACGATTACAGCACACATGATTACTCATTGAAGTGCAATGATGATAGTCTTATTAGTGAATCAGTCAGTCTAATATTGTCAACTACTCATCATGTGAAATCAGGTCAGCTTCTAGCAATTCTAGCACAAGTAAAGTAAGTAAAGGAACCCTTTCATACCTCGTGGTATATAGGGCAATACAGTGTTAGGCCTGTATTTTCATTGACCGTCGACACACGATGGGTGATGTGGTCAGCATCACGCCGGCCGCCTTTACTTTCCCAGAGCATGTCTGGTACCCAGTTGAGGCTGGGTCGACTTGAGAGCCGTCGCAGTCGGGAAAAATTCCATGCGCACTGCAGGAGTTGAACTCAGACCACCAGCCTTGCGCGGTTCACTAACAACTACGCTACTGCGGATAGACTTAAAAAGCTTTGTGCTTATTTATATGAGGTGAAACAGATACACACCACACACATACACATGTGTAACATGCTTGAAACATGGAAGGCAGTAAGGAAAACTGTCATAAAGTTGAAGAGTGTTGGGGGGGACCTCTGTAGCTAAGTGGTTAAGCCATTGGCTTGCGTTCTGCAGGTTGTGTGTTCAAACCCAGACTGCACCTCTCTGTGTTCACGGGTGGTTTTTTTCCAGAAACACCTAGAAATGCTACAGACTTCATGCCTTGTGCAATGCTCTCGGCAGGTTACTTGCCATTTCTGCAAAAAAGCACTGAGCCATATCGGGTAAAACCCGGTACAAGGAAGTCATTCTTTTGGCTTTAGACCCTTTATAGTGTTAAATTTGAGGAATGTGTGAAGCTGTGTAGATACCAAATGAGCAAATGTTTTTGGTCTTGTAGAACTGTTTTGGCCCAAGTGGTTACCAGGGCTCAAATTGGGGTGTAAAGAATAGAACCACTGTTACCTGCCACGCATGTCGTTAGAGGCGACCACGGAGGTGGGGCTAGCTACCCCACCCCATAAAAAACACTAGATAGCTATAGAAACCACAACCAGGAAAATTCATAGCTTGCCACCCGAGGAAGAAGAAGGACCCTGCAAGGAGGAGATCTGGAAAAGATGACCTTGGATAGGCGGGCTTGGAAGGTTTTGGTTGCGAACCTGTTCCTCCCTGGGTTCGAAGGGTGAAGAAGAACTGTTTTGGCAGTAAAGAAACATGCCTTAAAAAATTAATATATAACATAGTCATGTTTTTTTAATCCTCAACTGAACAGACAGTAGGGATGTTGTGTGTCTGACAAGTACCAGACTGTTAGTCATGGGAGACACGCCTGAAACATCATCTACACCACAGCTATCTCAACTGGTTGTCACAGGTAAGTTAATGTTTCAGTAACAATTTGTATTGGTTATTTTATGAGACGGGTTTGTTTTGTGAGATTGTTTATATTTCACAAGCTTCATAGTTTCTCATGTTTTTATCAGATTTGTTATCTTGGATAAATTTGGGATTTTCATGGTTTGGTCATGTACATAATGAAATATAGAAGTAATTTCTGCAGAATCGACTTAGTTTCTTTGGTGCTGAACAAAATGAGCTCTTAATTCACTCTCAAACATTTCAGCTACAGATGGAATGAAATAAAAGGACACGGTAGTACCAGGGTCAGTGAGCTGGCATTGATCAAGACCCTTTTTCACTTCCGTGTGGTTGCCCTGGAAACAGATTGATGAACTGTAGTCTGACAAAGCGGGGATGGATAGAAGGGGATCTACCATGCAATTTGGTAGTAGTGTAAGCGCAGCTGCGAATGGTTAGAGATTTGTCTACACAAACAGACAAGCATAATCTCAGTAGCTGCGCCTACACGAGTCTCCAGTCTGAAATTCAAGATTGATAATTAAATACACCATACAAGGATCACAGGTACTGGTTTTCAGCAATCGCTACAAAAATAGTCTATAAGGGAAAATCATGCCGCCCAGAAGCAGGCTCAAGTGCCGCTGGATCATTGCAGGGGAAGAAGATTATCACATATATTTTGCACTGCAGACATATGTTGTACACTGTTTCTTGGTTATTTAGTTCTGCTTTTTTTTATGTCTCCTTAGTGCATCAACTAAAGATAGTGTGTCAGTGAAAAAAAACTTTGTTTATTTCCACATTCCTCTCTCAGGGTTTCTTCTCTATCTCTCGATCACCGCCCAGACCGATGTACCAGATCTCCCCATAAATTCTATTCATGTGGAAATCTGACTCATACAGCCTTAGCATTGGTGTGTTTTGCGTCACATCTTCAGCACCGCTTGGAGCTCCGGTGCTTATCCTTCGGCAATGTGTCCGGTTTCAGCCAGCGTTTACTAGGTTCGCTCTCCGTTCTATAGCCTTCTAGTGTTTTTTACGGTGTAGAGCAGCTAGCCCCATGACCAACCTCCTTAGTCGCCTCTTGTGACATGCGTGGCAGGTAACATTGGTTCTATTCTTTACACCCCAATTTGGGCCCCAGTAACACTCGGACGAGGGTTTCTTCTGCAATTTACAGGGCCTATGTTTTTGTTCTATCATCAGATTAAGAATTTGAAATACAAAAACTGATTTGTACAACTTCTTCATACATTTCACCTGAAAGGGTGAATTAAAGAGTAGACTATTAAGCCTTACCAACCAGGGGGTTTCTCTATTGCTAAATGGTTAAGCCTTTGCTTTGTGTTCAAAATGTCGTTGGTTCAAATCTGTACCACAGCATTCTGTTCACAAGCGATTTTCCCATAGACCCTAGGATTGTTGCAGGAGCTACAAGTTTGTGCTATGTCTAATACTTATGACATGTGGCATGCTATTTCTGCGGAGAGGGACCGAGCCATATGGAGTAAATCCCTGTGCAACCAAATCAACCCACGGCTTTAGACCGCCTGTGTGGTGTCGGGCTCGCAAGGGGAGCAAAGAATAGTAACATTGCAACCTACAATGCATGTCGTAAGAGGCAACTGATGTAGGCCCTAGGGATGCTACCCTAGTAAATAAAAAGCAGTGCAGAAATTTGATGTGCTAGCCTACTTGCAGGCGCATAACTGGCACAACGTACAATCGCTCTTAGGCTAATCTCATAAAAATTTCAAAGAGTGGTTAACAAGTGGTCGATATGGAGCGTTCGAAGAAGAAGAAGACACTTTTGACCATCCTCTGCACACATCCATAAATGAAAACAAGTGCAGGCGATTGAAGAGAGGCCGATCCTGGATGACCGAGGCAGAGGATGTTATTAAACAGGTCTGTACTCTAGATGAGCTGAGACATGGTGAAGAATGGATGCCTATATCAGAGGATATGACTGCTTACACCATGGTTGTCAGAGTACACTTGGGAGACGCTGTAGAGAATAGACCCGGCGCGTCAATGCAGATATTCTTGCACTCGTGAATGAGCACTCCCACCCAGATGATATCATTATCTACACCGATGGCTCTGTCAGACGCGGAACCAGATCATTGTGGGCTTATTCAACACAGCGAAATGGTCGCACACTTCATGAGGACTGTGGCGTTTCGAGACAACGACATCGAGCATGACTATGGAGATCACTGCTGCCTCCAGGGCTCTGTCATGGGTGGCTGAGCAACAGGTTACCCATGCGATCATCATATCAGACTCGATGAATATGCTTCAACTGATTGAATCTGGAATGTGGAATGGGTGGACAGCATTCGGAGATCACATCTCAAGAAAATGACTTGGCTGTACACACCTGGACATGCTGGAGTGCAGGGTAACGAGTGTGCAGACTTTCTTGCAAACAATGCCCCGACTCAAATGGGCATATCATCAATGCGGTACGCTCTCAATTATGTGACATGGGCACGTCTCAGACACTGGAACGAGTTTGAGAATTAGTCGTTAAGTGTGGACATGCCAGACAGTGTTGTCTTCGTGGTAGAGAGAGAAGATATAGTAATCAACTTTTCATTGGTACGGTGAGCAAATGGACTTTAGGATGGCTGCTGCAGCGGAGGACAGAGCATGCATGGGAATACCCAATGTGCCGTGACGTCGATCGTATAACATAACTTTTGACCAACCTAGTAAAAAAATGAAAGAATAGACAAATGCTAGAGTCTATTAACCTATTGTGCATCACTAATCAAGTAAAAACATGTTTAAATGGACAAATGCTCGAGTTTATTACTCTAGTGTGCTCCACCAAGCAATTACCAAATAAATAGTGATTTTGCATAGACTATTGCTTGAATCTAGTACTGTCCTTATCTAAAACAGATGCAGAAATCAATAATATTATCTTATCATGTCCACATGTGCTGTGAAGTATCATAGGAAACTGTTTTCTATCTTGAACCCGGATGTGTTACTACTGTAGCTGTTAGTCCTTATTGTTGTAGAATCTACATCATGTTCTGTCTATCCATCGGGTTCTTGCTATTTCTCATGCCCTGAAGTCATGTTACCGATTGTTATAGGTGCATGATGGTAGTTGATCTGGTTCCATTCTCATTAGGTGACTGAATCACTTTATTTATTGTTTTTTATTTTGTTGGATGCATGCTATGGCTCCAACGATGTTTCTAATGTTTTCACATTTACTCTATCCTACTTGTAACATTGATAGCTTTTCTTAAACAGTTCATTTCACATGTTGTGACCTTTCTCTCATGAGTTTTAGTTCAGGACCATGTTTGACATTGATAACAGATTTGTCTCATATTTGTGCTTTCTAAATATACTTTATTTCCATATTTCATCTTTGATAGATAGTTTTACCAACATCTCCATCGATAATCATCTACTAAATCAAGCAAAAGATTTCACACATTGATAACAGATTTGTCTCATATTTGTGCTTTCTAAATATACTTTATTTCCATATTTCATCTTTGATAGATAGTTTTACCAACATCTCCATCGATAATCATCTACTAAATCAAGCAAAAGATTTCACATACCTGGGGAGCATTTTTTCAGCAAATGGAAGAATAACTAATGAAATTCAACACAGATGCAACAAAGCAAATCAAATGATAGGGCAAATGGCGCCAATTTTAAGATGCAAACACGTCACCATGAACACAAAAAGAGCAATGTTCAACACAATCTTTCTCCCACATTATGTTACCAGTGCCAAACCTGGACGCTGACAACAAACGATAGAAGAAAACTAGTCACAACAGAGATGAAGTGTCTACGCAGAATGCTGGGTGTAACAAGAAGAGACCGGTTGAGAAATGAAGACATCAGGAAAAAGTGGGTACAACATCAGTACTAGACTTCATCAAGAAACAACAAATTAAATGGTTCGGTCACGTAAGCAGATTACCATCAGACAGTGCACCCCAAAGAGCAATGCTGCTCCGATACAATGGGTACAAAGCAAAAGGCCGAGCACGCAAAAGATGGACCTCAGAGATAACAGAGGCGACGAAAGAGACTATCTACGAAGCGCATACTAGGGCCCGTTTTAGAAATCTCTTCCTGACCTGACGCTGTGAGGCATACAGGATTCGAGAAAGAAAGAAAGAAAGAAATAGATAGTTTTGCTGCAGTCTTCTCTTGTAATAACTAAATTGCAAACAGCAGACAGGCTGGCTGACTCTGCCACCATATCAGGGGTCAGCCAATGGACAGAGCTGACATTCTAAACACCCCCACAGAGTGTAGCAGCAAAGAGGATTTTCAGTTAATCCAATCCATGTTGACTGCTAGATTACAAGAGCTTGGATTGAAGATTGAAGTGGTCAGATAATAACAGCCCAACAGATATATGAGTAGGTTCATCAATCAACATCGATCTGGTATGGTTAGTTGCTGGACTCTGTTGCAGATAATACGAAGGAGAACCTCCGAATTATGAGTATGCCCACAGCCAACTCTAGATAACTAGGCCAGACAACTGACCAGGGATTCCCTGACCTAGATCAGAATAGGGGGCTGGAAATTACAGATGTTTGATAGAACACTGCGCTTTTTTGCAATTTTACTAAATTCTGCGAGTCTATGGTTATTTATTGGTGAAAAATATTCATAATATTGTCATTCCTTATTGTTAAACTTAACTTTGTGTTGATTTTAAAATGAATTCATCTATATACAACAATACTGGAATGCAAAGTCACGTGGTGTAGTTGTAATCTGATTTCCCATAATTCTTACCTGAGTCCGAAGGCCCATAAGTTTATAGTTGGCTCTGGTATACCTCACCTCAAAGGAAATCATTTCAATCATTGCTTTGTTTGTCACAATTGTCTGTTTGTTTGTGCTCATTCTTTCTTTTTAACCAAACTAACCACTCTTTAGCATCCAAACTTCACAGTATACAGAGTCTTCTACAACAGAACATTGGGAAAGAAGGCGAGAGGAAGACCACGAAAAAGACGTTTAGATGGCATATCAGAATCCTGTGAAAGAGCAAAAATAACAATCACCCAAAAGACGGTTAGATGGCATAGCAGAATCCTTTGAAAGAGCAAAAATAACAATCACCCAAGCCACCAGAACAGCGCAAGACAGAAAACTACGACACTGGACAACAACCTGTTAGCAGTGTGACGACAAAAGAAGATGAAGAACCACTCTTTATGATCTGTGTGGTTTGCACTGAGAACATGAGTACATTGTACCCCTGATAGGCCAAAATGGCATGTAGGACAGGCACATCAAAATTTCAGTCAAATGAGCAAGATCACAAATATTGTGTCATACCTGTTGTAACATGTCCAGAGTGCAATGAAGATATCTAAAACTGAAACAAAAGTGCACATTTTTATGATGTTTTTCTCTGTTTTTTTCAGTCTCCTTTGCAAAGATATCATCAACAGGTGGTCTATTTTCATCGAAACCTGACACTTATTTAGAGCTGGTGGTTGATGGTCAGCCACCTCGCAAGACAACTGTGGTCCGTAAAAGTGTTTCACCTAAATGGGATGACCATTTTACTGTGTAAGGCTAGATAGTAACTGTTTCATAGACATTTGGGATTTAAATGAGGAATTCATGGAATCTCTCTATTAACCTTTCTTTTATAAAATGTACATCACTCTGTACATGCATTAATAGCCTTTTTTGACTTTATTCTTTACAGACGGTCAATTGGCAAGTGTTTTACTGTCACAACTTATGAGTTTGCGCTAGTCTCTCTTGCCTTTCAGCTCATCCCTAAGTCTCTCGTGACTATTGCTTTCTGTGTCATGTCTGAGCTGAAAGCAAAGATGAAATGTCCTTTTCATTTATGCCTAGCCTAGGCAGCTGATATGTTGAATTTGATTTGCCCATTTTGCACAAACACCCACTCTATCCTACTGTTTCATTCAAAGGAAAGGCAAAGTCCATATATTTGGAATAAAGCAGGGCTTGCATGGGGATGTCAGAAGATGGAATGAAATACATACATAACCATCAACTCCCTCCGGATTTGGGGTCAAGGTTTACTCCTCTAGTCTTCTGCATAACCATGCTGTGGGAATTTTTTTTATTAAGGTTTACTTCCGCAGCATTTAGCTCTTCTGAGCCACCACTCGACAAGGCAGGGTTTAACAGTTTGCAGAAAAAAAAGATTGTATATCTGCTGTCATACGATATCAGATGAAACATCCGATCTGACCTCACTAATGATCTGATATCACTTCTTAGATATCTAACCCTCCTGAGTGGTTACCGGGCCCAAATTTGGGGTGTAAAGAATAGAACCACTGTTACCTGCCACGCATGTCGTAAGAGGCGACTAAGGAGGTTTAGCTGAAATCGGATGCACATGTCCGCTAGGGAATGCTAACCCAAAACAAATGCTTGCAGAAACGGATGCACCAGGTCGTAAGGCGCATAACATGGTGCAACGACCCCTCACAATGAGGAATGGGATAACAGATTCTACGGTTGCCAATCTGGCTCTGAGATTTAGCCACGCAGTAAGAATGTCAGACCTACCATCACGAGGGTGGCCAAAACTTACTGCGGGAAGAGGTCGGCACAAACGTGGAAGCAGAAATCATAGGAATTATATCCTACAGAACTGCCCCGGTATGCGGACTTGAAAAGAAAGAGGTGGCCCACTTACACCAGCATCCAAGACAAACTGTATGGCGGGGCTGATAATCTTAGGCAGACGGCTGACTTCATTAGAGAATTCGAAATCCCAACCTAGTGAGAATGCAGAAGAAGAAGATATCTAATCTGATATCATGTTGTATATGTTGTTTAAATGTCACTTAGTATATCCTATTTCTAGTGAAATATAAGATTGTATTAAACCTGTATTGTAATCACAAACTGAGTAGTTCACAATGTATCCTATTTAGGGAGTTTCTATCTCAGAGCATACCTCCATAGAATGGGGTCTCAGGGACTGGGCTGATTGCAACTGGGGATTACCAAAGCAGTCCCCAAAGCACATCTTTCAACCTGGCCAACAACAACCTGTCAGGACAAGCGGGGGCTGATAAAGACTTCAAGCGCACCACACTGTTTATGACACATACCAGAGAAGTTGTATAGCAGAAGTTGATTGCAGAAGAAGAAGAAACAGAGTGGAGTTTCTAGAGTTTTAGGAAAACAGAAGTTGCATGATAAATATCTCCAAATGAAATAGGTCAGCGTAACAATTATTTAGCACAGTTTTGTAGAGGTCCAGATTCTGGGTATGATAAGCCTGATTACACAAACTTGATGACCTTGGTCCTTAGAATTTTAGTATAACATATTTTTATATGATATTCTCTGCTTTTGAGCGCCACAGTAGCGTAGTTGTTATTGAATTCGCTTCTTAGGCTAGTGGTGTAGGTTCAATTCCACAGTGGGCGTGGAGTATTTTTCCGACCGTAATGGCTCTCATGTTGTCAGCCTCTATTTTGTACCATGAAAAGCACTGGAAAGTAAAGGCGGCCGGCGTGATGTTTACCGCATCACCTATCGTGTGCTGACAGTCAATGAAAAATACAGACCTAACACTGTATTACACAATATAAAAAAAAAAAAAAGGAACCCTTTCATACCTCGTGGTATATAGTGTTAGGCCTGTATTTTTCATTGACCGTCGGCACACGATGGGTGATGTGGTCAGCATCACGCCAGCCGCCTTTACTTTCCCAGAGCATGTATGGTAGCCAGTTGAGGCTGGGTCGACCTGAGAGCCGCCACGGTCGGGAAAATTCCACGCGCACTGCGGAGTTGAACCCAGACCACCAGCCTTGAGAAGCGAGTTCACTAACACCTACGCTAGCGCGGCTCTCATTACACAATATACCTCTAGGTATCTTCCTCTTCTCTCACTCCATATCAACCACTTGTTAACAACTCTTTCTGATTTGTATGTGATCTGAGCCTAAGAGCGATTGTACGCTGTGCCAGTTATGTGCATACAAGTAGGCCAGCGCATCCGATTTCTGTGATGCTTTTTATTTACTAGGGTAGCTTCCCTAGACCCCTACCTCTGTCGCCTTGTAGGTTGCAGTGTTACTATTCTTTGCTCCTTGCAGGCCCTGGCAACCTCGAGGTATAAAAAGGGTTTCTTTTCCCTTTTTTATTCTCCGCTTCTGCTAACCCTGTCATATTTAAAGTACATTTAGATTTGCAAATTTGTTGTGTTTTTTCCATGATAAAATGTACTTCTTTGTTCTTAGATAGTGGTTCGACTACATTATATGATTGATTAAAGTTTTGAAAATGAATGACATATCCACAGACTTGTAACACCATACTCCAAGCTTGACTTCAAAGTTCTCAGTAGTAACAGCATCCGCACAGACACAGTCATTGGCCAAGCCACCATAGACCTATATGCACTGTTAGAAAAGGAAAATGGACATTGTGAGTTGCATTTGTTATATTTGGATTAACCGTCTCAGGTTTTGAGTCGCCCTTGTGGTGTGCTGGGGCAGAACGATATCAACTATATGAAATTTTTCCTAAATGTAGTCCAGACAATGTGTTGTTACAGCTTATTTAAATGAAAATGTTTGCCCATTTGTTGCTGGTGCCCACAAGGGAAGCAAAGAATAGTACCACTGCGACCTACAAGGTGACTGATGTAGGTCCTAGGGAAGCTACCACGCTGCTGTTTCACTGTGTGGGAACGGAAGGGGATAAGCATAGTCACAAAGCTGAAAGTTTACCAGGCCATAGTGCTAACCACGCTGCTGTACGCAAGCGAGACATGGACAGTGTATAGCAGGCACGCAAGAAAATTAAACCATTTCCACACAAGCTGTCTACGCAGAATACTAAAAATAAACTGGCAGGACAAAATTCCAGACAGCGAAGTCCTCACAAGATAAAAATCCCAAGCGTCAACACACTGTTGCAGAAGGCCCAACTGAGATGGGCCGGTCACGTTGCTCGAATGCCTGATAAACGCATCCCAAAACAGTTGATGTATGGCGAGCTTGAAGGGGGCAGACGTTTAGCTGGTGGACAGAAAACGCTTTAAAGACACTCTTAAAGTGTCTCTGAAATGCTTCGATATAGACAATACGTGCTGGGAATCCTTGCGCAAGATCGCCAAATGTGGCGCTGTAACAACAAAGAGGAACCCGAATAGCTGAGAATCATCGTATTGTTGAGTCACAGAGAAAACGAGCAGCGAAAAGACAGAGCACACAACACGCACATGTCTAACCTTGATCATGTATGCCCCACCTGTGGTCGGGGATTCTGTTCTAGGATTGGACTCTACAGTCACCTCCGCACACACCAGAGAGGTGCAACAGTACACGTCTGAGATTGTTGTCATCATCGCTTGCGATGGACGGCTATTATTAGGGAAGCTACCCTAGTAAATAAAAAGCATAGAAGTCGGACGTGCTTACCTACTTGGGGGGCATTACTGGCACAACATACAATCGTTCTTAGTCTCAGATCACATACAAACCACACCGATTGGTTAACAAGTGATCAATATGGAGCGTTTAAATAAGAAAAAGGTTTTGAGTGATGAAATCCCCCGAGTGGTTACCGGGCCCAAATTTGGGTGTAAAGAATAGAACCACTGTTACCTGCCACACATGTCGTAAGAGACGACTAAGGAGGTTTGGCTGAAATTGGATGTACGTGTCCTAAACGTGTAGAAGTCTATGTGTTTAGGAACCTACAAAACCAATGTGCAACATATACACGTTCTTGGTGGGCAAAGATCAAACATATCACAAAGAGTAATTAAAATTGGTCGTAAAGAACGAATGCAAAAAAAAGAAGAAGTGATGAAATTATTTTTTTCTGGTTGTCTCTGTAAGGAATATATATGTATATCTCTATTTTGTGTCTTCTCTCTAATCCTGTTTTGTCTAACAGTATCAGGATATAAGAAGAGATTTCTAGAACATGACTTTGTGTGTGCTTCATAAATAGTGTTCTTATCTGCCTTTGTTATTTCTGAGGTGTACCTTTTTGAGTAGACAGCATTTTAATTTATATCCACTGTAACTGAGTAACATTGCTCTTTGAGGCACACTGTCTTTTAGTAATCTGCTTATGTAACTAAATCATTTAATTTGTTGTTCCTTGATGAAGTTCAGTATTGGTACTGTACCCACTTTTTTCATGATTTCACTGGCCTCTTCTTGGTACTCCCAGCGTTCTTAGTCAATACTTCATCTCTGTCGTGACTAGTTTTCTTCTATCATTTGTTGTCAGCATCCAGTTTTGGCACTGAGCATAATATTGGGAGACAGATTGTGTTGAGTAATGCTATTTTAGTGTTCATGGTAATGTATTTGCATTTCAAAATTGATTTGACTATATACCAGGAATATATATATAACTTTTACTGTAGCTACCAAGCATGTTCTGCCATTAGACATACATGCTGAGCCCTGAAAGAAAATATGGTAGATAATTTTTAAAAGGATTCAGTGAAGCGAGAAATACAGTTTTAAAAGAAGACAGGAAAATAAAGCCATACCAGAAGAGTCATAGTTTGCGTAAAGATATTTGTTATGTTATGTTATGCGATCGACATCATGGCACATTGGGCATTCCCATGCATGCTCTGTCCTCCGCTGCAGCAGCCATCCCAAAGTGCATTTGCTCACCGTACCCATGAGAAGTTGATTACTATATCTTCTCTCTCTACCACGAAGACGACACTGTCTGGCATGTCCACACTTAACGCCTAATTTTCGAACTCGTTCCAGTGTCGGAGACGTGTCCATGTCACATAATTGAGAGCGTACCGCATTGATGATATCGGCTCTGTCCATACTTCTTCCCGTTTGAGTCGGGGCATTGTTTGCAAGAAAATCTGCACTCGTTACCCTGCACTCCAGCATGTCCAGGTGTGTACAGCCAAGTCATTTTCCTCAGATGTGATCTCCGAATGCTGTCCACCCATTCCACACGCATACTTCCAGATTCAATCAGTTGAATCATATTCATCGAGTCTGATATGATGATCGTATGGGTAACCTGTTGCTCAGCATTTAATATATTTGTAAGATATTTGTAATAAGACTTGGTGGCATTATACTGTTCAAATGTTTCACAACACCATTTTTAGCAGGGCACAGCATATTTGTAAGGAACCTGGCACAAAGAATAATGAATGCAAACCCATACTCCTATGGGGATCAAGAAATCGACAGTAGAAGTAGTAAATTTGGATCCAACATTAATTGGTTATTGGTTACTAAACTGACATCATTGCACTCCGGGCAAACCCATAGGTGCTCAGTCTCCCCAACAGATATCGAAGAGTATGCATACTGATGGTTCTTGTGGCTCGTTGATTAAACACACCTCTCACTCTGCCTCTCAGGCATCCAGTTCGACTTGAACAACGGGTAACTCCAAACTGCTTAAATCGCTTGATCGATTCAACATCGATTTTAGTGTCCTCATCAAACAGAGAGTCGCGAAGAGACCGAAGAATATCCCCCTTATCAAACTTCAACTCCCCAACAATCGATGCTGTTGATGCAAGCCTGTCCGCCTCTCATTACCGTAAACACCCGCATGCCCAGGACAGTATATCCACGTAAGCCGCTGGAGATTAGAAACTTCTATAGACGACATCCACTCATACCAAAACCTGCCCATTAATATTACCATAAAAGTATTGATATTTTGCAGAAGAATTGAGAAATCAAAACAAAACCAAAAAGTAAATTTAGGAAGAAATTTCAGAAGAATTTCTTATAGTTTGGACATACAATAACAGATGAGGAAAGATGTGAAATCTAAACCTAAAAGAGAATGAGAATGGCTGAAAATGCATTCAAAAGCACAAGACATATCAACTTTTAAACAAATAAATTATATATCAGAGTTATCAAGTGTTAAATATGTATTATTATTATATGTGTAGCAGACACGTGAGAAAACTAAGTCTATTCCACGCAAGTTGTCTACGCAGACTACTCAAAATAAAATGTCGGGACAAAATTCCAGATACTGAACCCCTCATAAGAGCAAAGATTCCAAGCGTCAACACCCTGTTGTAAAAGACCCAGATGAGGTCACATTGCTCGGATGCCTGATAAACGCATCCCAGAACAGTTGATGTATGGCGAGCTTGGGGGGGAAGAGATCAGTTGGTGGACAGAAAATCTTTAAAAACACACTTAAAGTGTCTTTAAAATGCTTCAATATATATATATATATATACACACACCACATGCTGGAAATCCCTTGAGCAAGATCACCCGATGTGGCTATGTAGCAACACTAGAGGAACTTGCATAGCTAAATTTGTCGTACTGTTGAGATGCAGAGAAAAATGAGCTGCATGAAATTACAGAACACACAACATCCACATGTGCTTGCATGTCCCACCTGTGGTAGGGGATTGTCTTCCAGAATTGGACTCTATAGTCACCTCCGCATACGCTAGAAAGGTGCAACAACACATGTCTGAGGCTGTTGTCATCACTAGCGATTAACAGCTACTGTTATTATATATTATTATATAGTGTAGACCCACGGACACCAACCAGCCAAGTATTAGAAGGCTTTCAGCTCTTTGGCTCGGTGCCATGGACATCGTAACCTTTCGGTTTGATGCCACGGACACCGTGAATCTGGGGAACCTGTGGCTTTTCTGCTAGCCCGCGGAATTGAACCCGCACTCACAGAGGGCAGTCACCCGCAGTCCAACGCGCTACGAACATGCTGGGCAGGCAGGCAGGTGTAATTCTTTCAAAGATTATGAACAAATTGATAATTGTTGAAAGAGATCTTCTGCGAACGCTCCATATTGACCACTTGTTAAACCACTCTTTGGGATTTGTGTGTGATCTGAGCCTAAGAGCGATTGTACATTGTGCCAGTTATGCGCCTACAAGTAGGCCAGCACATCCGATTTCTGCGACTCTTATTATTTACTAGGGTAGCTTACCTAGGCTCCTACCTCACTGCCTCTTACAACATACCTTGTAAATCGCGGTGTTACCATTATTTGCTCCCCTTGTGAGCTCCGGCAAGACTGAATTTAAAGAGATCAAATAAAGACAAATCAAGAATTGTGGAAACGGAGAAACAATGCTAACAGACTTTTGTTTAAAAATTGGTGAATATCTAAAGTACATTTATGAGAATTGATTGCATCTTAGTTTCTAATGGTATTGTTGTATAGTGGTGTGAGCTGTATCAACTTAGTTTATAATGATATTGTTGTATAGTGGTGTGAGCTGTATCAACTTAGTTTCTAATGGTATTGTTGTATATTGTGGTAAGATGTATCAACTTAGTTTCTAATGATATTGTTGTATAGTGGTGTGAGCTGTATCAACTTAGTTTCTAATGGTATTGTTGTATAGTGGTGTGAGCTGTATCAACTTAGTTTCTAATGATATTGTTGTATAGTGGTGTGAGCTGTATCAACTTAGTTTCTAATGGTATTGTTGTATATTGTGGTAAGATGTATCAAATAATTTATTTATTATTATTTCATCAGTGAAAAATGTTACCGTGAATTTGGATCTGAAAGCTGAAGGAAAGGGTACTGCTGGGGAGTTGAACCTGAGCCTGGATGGGCTACAGGTCAATATGGCACAGTATCCAAAGAAGGTCAAAAATGGTGAGGAAATTTGCAGTAAGAAATATATTATTTTGTGGTTGTCCTCCTTGTTGGTTTGGTCAACAAAGTTTACTATGAAGTGACCTCTCCGTGCCGTATGCCTGGACAATTTCAGGAGTGCAAGCTTAACATCTGATATCAATTGGTTGCAGGAACTGTCGGTAGGGCATCACATGATACCTGCCCGCCTTAGGGGCTCCACTCTGGATTTTCTTACTTCATTTATCCACTCCGGATTTTCTTTTTGGGTTTACTCCATAGCTTTTGCCTCTCCCAAGGCACCCATGAGGCTATTTGCCCATAACTAGGCATATGGTTCTTGGAATATCTGGGTAAATCCACTCATATCACAAGTCTGGGGGCCAGACCTCCACCTGGATAATTTTTTGGGTTTGCTCCCCATAAGACAATTAAAAAAAAAACAACCTGGCCTAGAAGAGCCCATCTCTCTATGCCAGCCATTGCCCCTTTGACCTTGCAGTCAAAGTTTCCCGGTCTACACCGCGGGGAGGTGGGATTGACTTGTGTGTTCTGAGGGTCATCAGCGGTCTACTAATTTTCACTTTTCACCCCTCCCTCCTAGGAGAGACTTGCTGATCCTCCTAGGAGAGACTAGCTGATCCCTCCTAGGAGAGACTAGCTGATCCCAACGGTATCCTGTTGAATAATATGCATGCATTCTATTTTGTAACTCGCTTCTGAGTCTAGTGGTCTGGATTCAATTCCACAAGTCGGCATGGAATCTTTACAGACCGTAACTGATCTCAGGTCGACACAACCTCAATTGTGTACCAGGAACAGTCCTGGGAAGTAAAGCTGGTCAGTGTGTGCCGACAGTCATTGAAAACATACAGATCTAACACTGTATTACCCGATATGAAAACATACGGACCTAACACTGTATTACCCGATATGAAAACATACGGACCTAACACTGTATTACCTGATATGAAAACATACGGACCTAACACTGTATTACCCGATATGCCATGTGATATGAAAAGGGTTCTTTTACTTTTACTTACTTTTATTCTTTATTGTGGGGAAAAATGTCAGAATAATGCTGACTAGACCTGGCGATACAGAACCAATATGTGCAACGTTTTGATGACTGACATCCATTGTAAAGCGGCAGTGACTCTGGATGTGACAATGCTTTTACCATGAACATTTATTCCTACCTTGGTTACTGTATCTTCTTCTTTGCATTTGTTCTTATCAATCATGTTAATCACTCTTTGTGATTTATACCAAGAACATGAGTAGATTGCACCATATCGTAGAGGTTAGGTGCTTGCCTCTTCTTACAAAGGTACTTCTTCTTCTTTGCGATCGCTTTTTTTGTGATTATACCGTTGGACCCGTTCTTATGATGAAATCGACTGTTGTCTGGAGCTCATATCTTGTGCCATGTAGTTTTGAATGTAGTGTTGTGTTGTAGGGCCAGCATTCCTTTCTTGGGAGGACATAAGGGGGCAGTCTTGCAGGACATGTTCTGTGGTTTGTTCAGCGGAGCCACAGGGGCACAGAGGGGTTGGGAACAATCGCAGCCTGTGTAGGTGTTTGTTCAGTCTGTTATGACCTATCCTGAGTCTGAAGATGATAGTCTGTCCTTGTCTGCAAAGGTACTCAGTTCACTCCTGCGTGGAGCCATCAGGATATATTTTCCGAGATCCCTGATCTCAGTTTAGGTGAGATCGAGTATCCTAGTGCTATCGAAGATGGACGATAACATGTAGGTCCCATGTTCATGTTAAGCACTTAAAAGAACCTTTAGTAGTTGAAAAATTGAGAAGAGCATGCTGGAAAGTCACTGCCCCAGGCAAAATTCATTAGAAAGATTTTAAAAATTTAATTCCTAACAAATATTTTCACCATCTTCCAAATTACAACGGAAACCCTAGCTGGTACTACAGAGTTAGTGCGCTGCGCTGAGATCTTCCTGTGTAAGAAAGAGATCGAAGCACACACGGTTACTCACCGAAGTGCTCTCCTTCTTCTTCGTTGCTTGTTCTTTACGACCGATTTTAATCACTCTTTGTGATATGTTTGATCTTTGCCAATAACATGTATACGTTGCATTTTGGTTTAGTAGGCCCCTAAACGCATAGACTTCTACACGCTCAGGACACATGCATTCGATTTAAGTCGAAACTCCTTAGTCGTCTCTTAGTGGCTCTATCCTTCACACTCCAAATTTGGGCCCCGGTAACCACTCCGGCGATCACCAAAGTGCTATGATGATGGTCCATTCAATCATCAATCAATCTTAGGCACTTACAACATGTAGGACTGTTGTATCCCAATTTCTTTCTAGACTATTGTTTCATTGAGCAGCACAGAGAGGCCTCTAATGCTGGAGCAGTCAAATTCTGACTCCTCCTTGAGATGGATAGAAAATCCACAGACATCCCAGTTCTTCAATGCTATGTACATACATCCCAGTTCTTCAATGTTGTGTACAGACATCCCAGTTCTTCAGTGCTATGTACAGACATCCCAGTTCTTCAGTGCTATGTACAGACATCCCAGTTCTTCACGCTATGTACAGACATCCCAGTTCTTCAATGCTATGTACATACATCCCAGTTCTTCAATGCTATGTACAGACATCCCAGTTCTTCAATGCTGTGTACATACATCCCAGTTCTTCAATGATATGTACAGACATCCCAGCTCTTCAATGCTGTGTACAGACATCCCAGTTCTTCACAGCTCACGGTGTCACACCAAGCACACAGTTTAGTAGCTAGGTGTTGAAACCGGGTCCCACAAGTTCAAACATTAGAAAAATATGCCTGCAAACATGCCCGCAAACATGCCCAGAATCAAATAATACTCCAAGGTCTTAATGACTCACCTTCCTTTTTTAGAAAAGTAACATTTTATTTATCATGTGTGAGTTTCACTAACAATCTTCAGAACACATGTTCCATAAATTAATCAGTTTTGTTTTTCTCCTTAAGGTCCAAGACCTGCAGCAGTAACAAATGGAACATCTGCTGCATCATCGCCCTCAGAACCTTCAGCTCCATCAGGGAATTCTCAATCATCCCAGCCTCGAAATGGTAGGATAGGTGAGAATGTTAGAAGACCTGCACCACCAAGACCTCCAGGAGCTCCAAATTCCCTTGGAAGAACCCCACCCCCAGTGCCTCCTCCACCAGTGAATAATTTCCCTCCCAGTTCTGTAGCACCACCTACCACAACTGCAGGTTAGTGTTTCATATTTTATGTGTCCGCAATTTTGGATATAAATACTCGCTTATGAAAAAATGAAAATCCTTTACAGGACTTAGCCATCAACCACAGTAAATGAGTTGTTGATTTTCTAGGCACCACTTATACATTCAGTAGTTTGCCATTGCTTTCTGAACGGTGATGTCTATTTTCATTTTCGTAAAAATCCATGCCGAACAAATTTGCTTCCCACAGCGGAGTTTAAACTGGGTATGGTTGGGTTGTGATTGAACTCACTACCGCTTAGCTAAAGACGCCCACTACCCAGACCTCTAGGAGCTCTGAATTCCATTGACAGAACTAAACCCCAGTGCCTCTTCCTCCAGTGAATAATTTCCCTCCTACTTCTGCAGCACCACCTACTATAACTGGGTTAGTGTTTCATATTTTTTGTGCCCAGAGATTTTTGGGATATAAATATCCACTTGTACTTCACGATAGCAGGATATACTTGTGGAGAGGGACTCGGGAGAGCTAAATGCTATGGGAGTAAACCCGGATATAAAATCCCCAGTCTTGTGGTTCAGTACGGTTATGCACAACCCTAGAGGAGTAAACCTTGATCACAAATCCGGAGAGAGTTGATTGTTATGTGTGTATTCCATTCCATTTTCTGGCATCCCCTGCAAACCCTGCTTAATTCCTAATGTATGAACTTTGTCTTTCCTTGGAATGACACAGTAGGTTAGAGAGGAGATGGTGCAAAATAGGCAAGGCACATTCCCAATGTCAGTCGCACGGGTCGTGCCGGCCCGCAAGGGGTGTAAAGATAGTAACACTATGACCTACAAAGCATGTTGTAAGAGGCGACTGAGGTAGCAGCCTAGGGAAGCTACCCTAATAAATACAAAGTGTCTGAGAAATCGGGTGTGTTGGCCTCTTGTATGAGCATAACTGGCGCAAAGCACAATCGCTCTTAGATCACATACAAATAACATAGAGTGATTTAGCAAGTGATCAATATGAAGCACTCGAAGAAGAGGGGTGGGTGATTTTTGTTTCTGCCTTATTGCGCCTTTGGGCGCGGATGAAATCTGATGATAAAATATGTCTTTATTTCGTGAATATATTGCACAATTGTTATGTTATCTATTATAAATATCCAGCTATGTACATTTTATCCATAACTAATTATTTTCTTCTAACAGTCCCAAACATAACAGCTCCCAATCCCACTGATACTACCACAGGCTCTAGCTCAGCAGTTGCCCCACCTACAACACCAGCACCTGTATCCTCAACAGCTGGACCACTTGAACCTTTGCCGCCCGGGTATGTGTATTTTATACATGATCTTTGTCTTTATAACAACTCACTTTGTCTTTATAACAAATAATTCTTCAGTGGATCAGGCCGAGGACTGTATTGAACAGGTGTGTACACTTGGAGACATTGCACCCAGTGAAGACTGGATACCAATGTCAACAAGAATCAATACATCATTTTCGGTATGCATCAAACTTGATAAAGAATGCAGAAAAGACAACCCACTTGTCGTGGAGGCAGAAGTTCAGGCATTAATTTCTGAGAATGATGTAATCATGTATACGGATGGTTCGGTGATTCAACATGTGCAGAGCTCGGAGGCTTTCACTGCTCAGGTTGGAGGGGATGTTGTGAAGGAAGACAGTGGTGGTTTTGCCGCACCTACGAGAAGTTAAGAAATATTTATAACAATTTTTATTTTCTTAAAAATTCTTCGCTCTCTTCACAAATGCATGTTTGATGTTGATACTAAAATATATGTTTTATAGATCCAGCGATTTAAGGAGCTTGGAGTTACCAGTTCCATGTAGAACTGGATGCCTGAGGAGCAGAATAAGGAGTGCGTTTAACCAGCGAGCTATGGGAACCATCAGTATGCATACTGTTTGACATCTGTTGGGAGACTGAGCACCTATAGGTCTGCCCAAAGTGCAATGACGTCCAACTCCTTAAATTGCTGGATTGATTCAACATCAATTTGAGTGTCTTTATCCAACAGTAGGTCGCCAAGAGACAGAAGAACATCCCCCCCTTATAGTTGTTAGCTTGACTTTGTAGGTGTGTATTACTAATCTCTAACTCTTTACCATTTGTGCTTGTCTCTGTAGATGGGAAATGAGAACAGACCAGCATGGTCGATCATACTATGTTGATCATAACACTCGAACCACCACATGGGAGAGACCACAACCTTTACCTCAAGGGTAAGTCTACAAGAGTAGTCATGAATTTGTGTGTATATTTAAAATAAACATTAATAAAATCAGAATTTATACATTCAGAACTTGTCTTCTTCAAACGCTCCATATCGACCACTTGTTAACCACTTTGTGTGATTTGTATGTGATCTGAACCTAAGAGCGATTGTACATTGTGCCAGTCATGCAACTACAAGTAGACCAGCACATCCAATTTCTGCATACGCTTTTTATTCACTAGGATAGCCTCTCTAGGCCCCTACTTCATTCGCCGCTCGCAACATGCCTTGTAGGCCGCTGTTTTATTATTCTTTGCTCCCTTTGGGGGCCCCAGCAACACACGGGCGGCCAGTAAATTAACACTAAAAAAAAAACCACATGGACCTCCGTGTGATCTACAAAGGCAGTGAAGTTTATGTAAGAGACAACATTGAATGTGTATACAATATTTCACATTCTCAGAAGGAAGGATGCTTTTTATTCATGTTCATGATTACATTTGAAGATTGTATCCTTTTATATTCTACTTCGCCCGAGTGGTTACCGGGCTCAAATTTGGGGTGTAAAGAATAGAACCACTGTTACCTGCCACGCATGTCGTAGGAGGCGACTAAGGAGGTTTGGATGAAATCGGATGCATGTGTCCGCTAGGGAATGCTAACCCGAAACAAATGTTTGCAGAAAACGGATACACCAGGCCGTAAAGGCGCACAACATGGTGCAACGACCCCACACAATGAGCACTGTGATAACGGATTCTACGGTCGCAAATCTGCCTTGGAGATTTAGCCAAGCAGTAAGAATGTCAGACCTACCATCATGAGGGTGGCTAAAATGTACTGCAGGAGGAGGTCAACACAAACGGGAAGCAGAAATCATAGGAATTATATCCTACAGAACTGCCCCCAGTATGCAGACCTGAGAAGAAAGAAGTGGCCTACTTACACCAGCGTCCAAGACAAACTGTATGCCGTGGCTGATAATCTGAGGCAGACGGCTGCCTTTATTAGAGAATCCGAAATTCCAATCTAGTGAGAACGCAGAACAATATTCTACTTCTTCTTTTCTTAACCGTGAACTGATCAAACAGGCATTGAACTGCATGCTTTGTGCCTTCTTGTTAGAGAACAACACAATTTCTCCATCATACTTACTCCGTGATCACCCTTCGCAAAGTGCCCAAAGTCTGACCCATACTTTGATAGTAAATAACTTTTATGACAAAGTTATTATGACTTTTTGTGTGTGTGGCATATCCTTTACAGGACTTAGCCATCATCTACAGTAAACGAGCTGTTGATTTTCTAGGCACCACTTATACGTCCAGTAGTTTACCATTGCTTTCTGAAAGATGAGGTCTATTTCTACCTTTCGTATAAATCTCACGGAAACGAATTTGCATCCAAACTGCCTACCGTGGAGTTTGAACCAGGTACACTTGGGTTGTGATCGAGCTAACTACTGCTTAAGCTACAGATGCCCACTCATAGTCATAATAGTATTATAAAATATGTTATTGTTATTATGTGTGAATATTTTAAACATTATGTTATCATTTTTGTGACCATCTTTTAATCTCTCAGGTGGGAAAGACGAGTTGATAATCGTGGGCGTGTCTATTACGTGGACCATAACACTCGCACCACAACCTGGCATCGTCCCAATGCAGAATCCCTTAGCAACTACGCTAACTGGCAGGAGTGGCGGGGTAATCGAACATTAGAACAGTTTGGACAGCGATTTTTGTTTCCCCAACAGCAAAGTTCAGCACAGGATAATGATCCATTGGGCCCATTGCCTGTAGGCTGGGGTATGTTTATAACAAATGCTTGCTGATCTATTTAAAGTTTCTTTTAATTACTTAACCCCTAGTTGACCAGGGCAATCCCATGTTTTTACAAGCCATTTGTTTTTAGAATTAAAAACGTCCTTTAGTGTGGCTCCTAGTAAAAAGGCGTCCAACCCAAAGCCATGTAGTGTGGCGACAGGTCCACAAGGAGTTAATAAACGATCTGGTCTGTCAGAGTAAGAAAGGCCAGAGGCAGATGGATAAAAAAAATACAACGACAATATGGAATTACCACAACATATACAACAAATTTGGCTAAACAAATGAGAACTAAAGCTTCACACAATGCTTCATGGTATTTAGTGACTAGATAGCAACAAATTAGATTTAGGGTTTCGCCTGTGTGTTTCCAGGGCTCGCAAGGGGAGCAAAGAATAGTAACACTCAGATCTACAAGGCGACTGAGGTAGGGGCCTAGGGAAGCTACCCCAGTAAATAAAAAAGCATAGCTGAAATGGGATGTGCTGGTCTAATTGTAGGCGCATAATTGACACAAAGTACAATCGCTTTTAGGCTCAGTTCATATACAAATCACAAAGAGTGGTTTAACAAGTGGTCGATATGGAGTATTCGAAGAAGAAGATGTAGGGGTTGACTAGAGATAACAGCCTTTAATTCTATCAGTCTGAAGTGTCTACGCAGAATGCTGGGTGTAACAAGAAGAGACCGGTTGAGAAATGAAGACATCAGGAAAAAGTGGGTACAACATCAGTACTAGACTTCATCAAGAAACAACAAATTAAATGGTTCGCCACGTAAGCAGATTACCAACAGACAGTGCACCTCAAAGAGCAATGCTGCTCCGATACAATGGGTACAAAGCAAAAGGCCTACCATGCAAAAGATGGACCTCGGAGATAACAGAGGCGACGAAAGAGACTGTCTACGAAGTGCATTCAAGGACCCCTTTTAGAAATCTCTTATTGACCTGACGCTGTGAGGCAAACAGGATTCGAGGAAGGAAAGAAAGAAAGTCTGTGTTATTGTGGCCTAGTTCCGGTCTCCTCTTCGGCATATCATAAACTATATAATATTGTCCTCCTAGTTTTGTATTAATATATACCACTTTATTATTATTGCAATTGCCGCACAACATCCGCACCTCCCCAGCCATCGGTCAGCTGCACCTCATTATACAAAACATCAGACAACACTGCAGTAGAGGATGCAATAAAGCCAAAATGTGATACATGGAAGATAAAATAAAGTTGAATGACCGAGTTTCAAATAATACATTAGAATGACTCACACAATTTAGAGAAAGATCATGAAATATGCAAACACGATTTCAATGACTGCAAGAGGAATGACTGCAAGAGGAAACATTGAGATGTGGACAAGACAAATAGCAGTGTCAGAATGTACTACCATGTTAATAACTATAGATTTGATTATTATAGTGTGTTAACTCCTAATCGTTTGGCTATTAGGATATCGTAATTATTTTTACAATGAATAAGCATAATTAAAAGTGGTTTTGATATAACTAAAACAATAGTTGTTCAGCTGCAACCAGTTCTCAGGTCGACCCACCGTCAGTTGGGTACCAGAAATTTGGAGATAAAGGCGGCTGGTGTGATGTTGGCCACAGTGTCATTTGCTGTGTCGTTGATTAAAGAAAAATGTGGGCCTATTATCGTATTCCCAGATATACTACATGGTATAAACTAGGCTCTTTATTTTATTTATCTAAATCTCGCCTGTGTGGTGCTGGAACCCACAAGGGAAGCATAGGTAGTACCACTGCAACCTACAAGGCATGTCGAAGAGGCGACTAATGTAGGACCTAGGAAGCTACCTAATAAATAAAGAGTATAATAATAAAACCCATAACCTGTTAGGGTCGTAGGGGTGTCACTGTGGAGACATCAGCACAAAAAGCACGCTATGAATCTCTATCTTCAACTCCTCGGGCGAGTGTGGAGAAACTCTGCCCCGACCAGGATTGTTATCAAACAAGGATTTTCTCTGTCCTCCTTTCTTTCTTCCACCCTCAACTGTTCCCTGTAGGATAGTCTTAGAGAGTGAGCTATGTCTCATCACATGTCCGAACCACGCAAGTTTACGCCGTTTCACGATTGTCAAGAGTGGTACTTGTCGACCTGCAAGGTTGTTTATTTGGTCTCTTACATAAATATTCGTCTTATGTAATAAAGAGCATAGCAGAAATCGGATGTGCTGGCCTACTTGTAGGCATATAACTGGCACAACATACAATCCTTCTTATGTTTAGATCACGTACAAATTACACAGTGGTTAACAAGTGCTCGATATGGAGCATTCGAAGAAGATTTATCTAAAACAATAGCAGCGATGATGTCAACAGTGATAATAATAGATAATATTCCAATATTATTTTTTTATCCTTTCAGAGAAAAGAATTGATAGTAATAATAGAGTGTACTTTGTGAACCATAGTAACCGAACTACACAGTGGGAGGATCCAAGGACTCAGGGGTACGAAGCTGTAACTTTCATTTATGTTCACACTGTTTGTTCATGACCTTATTTAATAAATAATTATATAATTATTTTTGAGAGTGCAGTCTTATCTTCTGTCTGGCGATTTATGTCCTTGCTCTCTCTGCTTCTTTTATCATTACACTGTTACTGGATTCTTACCCTGTATCATGGTTTTCTGTTTTTTTGTCTTGCACAAAAGACAAGTGGCTTCGGTGATAGTACTTTTACTTTTTGACAGGATTCTGCTGTGCCACCTAACCTTCTTTTTCGTGGATTTTCTCTCGCCTTATTTCCTGATGTTCTGTTGTAGAAGACTCTGCATACTGTGGAGTTTGGATGCATTCTTATTCAGTGGCCAAACCACTTCATTCTTTGTTTCTCAATGTAATTCAAACGAGGATACTTGGGACTTAACACACCATAATAATCAAATCTACAGGGTGTTCAAGATAATTGCAGCCCCATTGACAATTCGAAAGTTTCCAGGTACACATTGAGTTGTGTTTACTTACTATTTAAACCGGTTCTGACTAGCTCGTCCTACGTCACATTTGTTCAACGCCCCTTCCTGCACTACAATTACACACCGTCACACAACCTTGACCTATACTACGTCATAACTGAACCTTCTCATTTCCATACATATATACCAGATTAGCTCCATGGCTGCTTTTAAGTTGAACACCCTGTATTTTTATTAACATGTTAGTACATTCTGACATTGCTATTTTTCTAGTCCACATCTCGATGTATACAGCGGAGTTTAGTTGTATTCTTATTCAGTTGCCGAACCACTTCATTCTTTGTTTCTCAATCCACCCTAAGACTGTATATGGCCTTTTTTGTCTTTACAGACTGTCAATTGGCAAGTGTTTTACTGTGACAACTTCTGAGTTTTCGCTTTTCTCTCTTGTCGTTCAGCTCATACATAAGTCTCTTCTCAAAAGACTCTGCGCTCTTTCGCAATTTGGGTTTCCACACAACTCTGTCAGCTATTTTTTCCCATGTGCTGGGACCTATAGAAAAGTTTTTCATTGAGGCTTTGTAGACATCTTTATATCTGAGCAGTGGTCTGCCCTGGTGCCTCTCCCCTCCGAAAGTTCATAAACTGTATTCTCCATTATAATTCATTGTAAGAGAACAGACTTGACTTACTTATTGCAACATGTTTTGTTAACACATTAGTTAAATATGAGTCAAGATTTAATACATCTGTTGTCACTCTCTGGATAGAATTATGCAAGAGGACCCACTTCCTGAGGGTTGGGAGATGAGATACACAACTGAGGGTGTGAGATATTTTGTAGACCACAATACTAGAACAACAACATTCCAGGATCCACGAGGAGGAACACAGAAAGGGTAAATATCTGTTTGTTAGTTTTCAAACGATACATGGTAGATTAATCTTATGTAACTTTTATTTTTATATGAAAGGTGTTATTGTGTCTGTTTAATATATGTTTGATTGATCTTTGGAGACCACCATTAGAAGATGGAGGTGGATTGGAGATGTATGTGTATGCCAGTAGGGGCTTTGGCTAGGACAACTCTCAGATGGACAGCGGATGGAAAGAGAAGGCCTGGACATCCAAAGGAAATGTGACGAAGAACGCTGGTGAGTTGAAGGATTGTGACCTGATGTGGGAGACGGTTGGTAGAAAGGCAGCAGAACGGCAATAGTGGAAGTCTCTTGTGTAAGCCTTATGTGTCAATCGTGGGACATGAAGAGGATATAGATAGGTTGATTGATCTTCGGACATGTAATGAGAAAAGGAGGCTTAGAACACACTGTGACAATCACCGGTAAAATTAAGGGAAGACGAGACAGAGGAAGACCTAAAGAGAAAATTTTGGATAGCCTGACTGCATGCACGTAAGAACGTCAACATCTGAGATGATAGCAAACACCAGGGACAGAGATTTGTGGAGATCCATGGTTGCCTAAGCCAGCCAGTACGGCACCTGATGATGATGACATAACACACAAACGTATAGTGATCATATAGATCATATTGTAAATACTGTAATAGGCAAGATGAGTGGGTTCTTCTTCTTTGAATGCTCCATATCGACCACCTGTCAACCACTCTGTGTGTTTTGTGTGTGATCTGAGCCTAAGAGCGATTGTTTGGTGTGCCAGTTATGCACCTACAAGTAGACCAGCACATCCGATTTCTGTGACGCTTTTTTTTATTTACTAAGGTAGCATCCCTAGGGCCTACATCAGTCGCTTCTTACGACATGCATTGATGCGTTACAGTGGTACTATTCATTGCGGGCCCTTTCACCACACGGGCGGACCATTTGAATATCATTCTTTACATTAAAATTGTCTGTCGTCATCTGACCTATTTGTTCTAGTATCACATTTCTAAATATAACTTTCTCATCATTTTTAGTATGTATAAATTGATATCATTTTTGATCAATACAGACCGAAGGGTGCATACGGAGTACCTATACAGTACGAACGAAGTTTCAGATGGAAATTAGGCCAGTTCCGTTACCTGTGTCAATCAAATGTCCTCCCAGGACATGTTAAAATAACAGTCGCTAGGGATAACTTGTTTGAAGACTCATTTGCTCAGGTAAGCACGATTTGATTCAATGTTTATTGAAATATAGTTTTGTTATGTCTGTGTCAAAGCAATGTCGATATAGGGCAATATAGATTTAGTCACATAGTTTCTGTTTTGCGCACGATCACCGCTTAGACTGGTGTACTAGATTTCCCCATAAATCTCATTCATGTGGAAATCTGATTCATGCCGCCTTAGCATTGGTGTGGTTCGTCACATCTTTAGTGACATTTGGAGCTCTGGTGCTTATCCTTCGGCGATGTGTCTGGTTTTAGCCAACGTTTACTGAGTTCGCTCTCTGTTCTGTAGCCATCTAGTGTTTTTTATGGTGTTTTCTACAGCCTTGAGCTGTCCCCAGCTGACCTGTAAGGAGCAGGTTGCTATTTTCTTTTAGAGTAGCTACCCTTAGACAACCTTCCCTCCCGGGTTGTTGAGTGTCGTCTGCCCAGGTTACCAGTTTACATATTTTCATTTTAGATCTGTGTTGTGAGAGAGGATGAAATTCTTCACCTCTCGTGTATCCTCTGCTTGATAAAGTCCTTTTGGTTGAAACGTTGCTGTGTATTGTTGTTGTTTTTATATTTTGTAAAACTATAGTACTTTGTTTTTACGTGTGTCACCATTGTGAAAGCAATGACAAACTACTGAACATGTAAATTGTGCATAGAAAATTGATGACTCGTTTACTGTGATTAATGGTGAAGTCTTGTAAAGGATATGCCATGGTTTATTTATTTATGTCTGTGTGGTTTAGTGGTTGTCATAGCAATGAAAACAGGGAAAGTGGAAAAGAAGGCAGGGTTGGGAAGATGTTTGTGACAGTGTTAAAGGTTAAACACAAGCTTAGATCTTGCTTCTCCTACTTGCTGATTTGGATTGTTTGATTGATAGGATATCAATCAATCCGGATTAAGGATGAAATATTTTGGACATGTTAAACATCACAGTGATTTGAAGAGAACGGTTATGGAAGTCATGGTTTCTGGAGTACTAGGCAGGGGGTGACCAAGATGAAGGTGGCAGCAAGACATCAAACCTTGAACATGATGCTGGAGGAGGTGGGAGAACTTGCTAGAGACAGAGAGTTTTTCAGGCAGCTGTCATGAATAGATTGAACATCTTGTACTGTGACGTAGGGACGAAAAGGCGTGGTAAACGTAGGGGTAAGCGGACCACCCAATGCACAGAAAAACTGGAGAGCCCAGCAGAGGCTTGAATTCAGTGCAGACATTCCTACTGAATGGTGATAAACTGTGCACAGTGAGATAGAAATGGGTAAGGTGTTGCCCAGTAAAACAATGTGAGCACAAGTGACGAAGAGAAAAAGGGTGGGCCCAGTCGGTGGAAATAGGCGAAGGGGCACCCAAAAGGAACGCGAGGTGGACAAAACGGTGGCGAGTCTCGAAGATGGGGTCTCCATCCAGAGAACAATAACTGTGTTTCCCCTCGCAGAGAAATACTACTACCTTGTAGTTTGATTGGGAACAATCAAAGACTAGCGGAGCAAACTGTACACAAAACTGAACGGCAGGCAAACCGAGGAGTCCAAAAATAGACTGGTAACCTGGAGATGACGCTCAACAACCCTGGAGGAAAGTTATCTAAGGGTAGCTAACCTAAAAGAAAATAGCAACCTGCTGCCTTGCAGGTCGGCTGGGGACATCCCAAGGCTAACGGAGAGCGAACTCAGTAAACGCTGACTGAATCCGGATACGTCGCCAAAGGATAAGCACCAGAGATCCAAATGGTGCTAAAGATATGACGAAACACACCCATACTAAGGCTGCATGAATCAGATTTCCACATGAATGAGACTTATGGAGAAATCTGGTATATCAGTCTAAGGTGATCGTGAGAGAGTACTGTGACAGATGGGCCACCTAGTACTGTGATAGATTGAACATCTTGTACCCTGACAGATGGGTTACCTAGTACTGTGATAGATTGAACATCTTGTACCCTGACAGATGGGTTACCTAGTACTGTGATAGATTGAACATCTTGTACCCTGACAGATGGGTTACCTAGTACTGTGATAGATTGAACATCTTGTACCCTGACAGATGGGTTACCTAGTACTGTGATAGATTGAACATCTTGTACCCTGACAGATGGGTTACCTAGTACTGTGATAGATTGAACATCTTGTACCCTGACTGATGGGCCACCTAGTACTGTGATAGATTGAACATCTTGTACCCTGACAGATGGGTTACCTAGTACTGTGATAGATTGAACATCTTGTACCCCGACAGATGGACCACCTAGTACTGTGATAGATTGAACATCTTGTACCCTGACAGATGGGTTACCTAGTACTGTGATAGATTGAACATCTTGTACCCTGACAGATGGGTTACCTAGTACTGTGATAGATTGAACATCTTGTACCCCGACAGATGGGTTACCTAGTACTGTGATAGATTGAACATCTTGTACCCTGACAGATGGGCCACCTAGTACTGTGATAGATTGAACATCTTGTACCCTGACAGATGGGTTACCTAGTACTGTGATAGATTGAACATCTTGTACCCTGACAGATAGGTTACCTAGTACTGTGATAGATTGAACATCTTGTACCCTGACAGATGGGTTACCTAGTACTGTGATATATTGAACATCTTGTACCCTGACAGATGGGTTACCTAGTACTGTGATAGGTGTCACAACTTGTATTTTGATGATACAAATTATTTGTTTTTTCCTTGTCTTTCTTTTCTTCAATCCTGGTCTGCCTCACAATGTCAGGATAAGAAAAGATTTCTATTTTTTAAAGACAGATAATTCAGTGACTTAAATATCAGATCTTTCTTCTCTCTCTCCAGATAATGCGATTGCAACCTTTTGACCTAAGGAGAAGACTGTACATAATTTTCAAGGGGGAGGAAGGTCTAGATTACGGTGGTTTGGCAAGGTAGGACTTTAATATTGATATAAAATTACACATATCATCTAGAATAGTTTAATGTACAGAAGAGTACTGCTTGAGACATTGCAACATGATTGAAACCTTATTGAAGGGAAAAGTTGATTGCCGACATGCATGAAGATGGCTGAGATACAAATGGTAGAGAAACATCATGTGATGGGCAAATAAAGCCTGGCAGACTGCAATATCAAGACAAGAGACACAGGATGTTGGAGTTTCATTGCAACCAGGCTTCAATATAGAGATGGTACTTGATGGTATGTTTGAAGAGAACTGGATGGAGGGTTCTTTGATGGTAACTTACAGTTATCTGTCTTACAATTGTCATTTGATGTAGCTTGTGTTAAAATTGCTATCTGATGTAGCTTGTGTTAAGCTTGTCATACGATGTAGCTTGTGTTAAACTTGTTGTATGATGTAGTTTGTGTTAAAATCATCATTTGATGTAGCTTGTGTTAAACTTCTCATTTTATGTTAGTTAGTTAGTTAGTCTTTCCTCTTGGGCCTGTGGGCGCGCATAGGGCAGAGGTCATAGCTCTCCATGTCTCGCGGTTCGTTGCTATTTGTTTTAAGTCTTTAATGTTTACTAGGCCCATCGTTGAGCCTTCTCTGGTGATGGTTCTACGCAGAGTCTCTCTTGGTCTTCCTCGTTTTCTTTTTCCCTCTGGTGTCCATATGAGGGATTGGTAAGGAGTCTTCTCTCATCCATTCTAAGTGTGTGGCCGATGTAGTTCCAGCGGCGCTTTCTTATAAAATTTGATACATTTTCTTGCTTGGTCTCTTGTCTTATTTGTGTATTGGGTCTGAAATCTGACCATTTGAGGTTCAGTATTCTTCTAAGACATTTATTCTCAAAGTTATCTAATTTTCTTTCTAGAGCTTTTGTTGCTTTCCAACTCTCGCATCCATACATTAATACTGGAATCACACAAGAGTTAAAGATCTTTAATTTTAAGTGCTTGCTGAGTGAATTGGACTTCCATATATTTGACAATTTGTTAAAAGCACTTGATGCCAATGCGATTCTGTGTGGAATTTCTGGCGCTGTATCCCCGTAGATGACATCATACTCCCTAGGTATGTAAAACTTTTAACTTTTTCAAGAGTGTAGTTTTTAGTTGAATATTTTCTGGACTGCTGGTAAGGTCAACAATTTTTGTTTTTGTGGTATTTATTTGGAGACCAATTTGTCCTGAGATATTTTGGAGAAGGTTTGTTTTCATTTGAATATCTTGATGTGATGAACTCAAAGGGCTATATCGTCGGCAAAATCAAGGTCTTCTAAAATTTTATCAACCCACTTGATGCCCATATTTGCGTTATTGGTGCATTTTCGCATGACCCAGTCAATTGCTATTCCAAAGAGCATTGGCGATAAGACGCAGCCTTGTTTCACTCCTGTTTCCACTGGGAACCAGTCAGAGTTCCCGAAATCTGTTCTTACACTGCAGCGCGATTCACTGTAGAAGGATTTTATGATGTTGATGAATTTAGTAGGGAAACCATAGTTTTGAGTAGTTTCCAAAGCGTAGGACGGTGAATACTGTCAAACGCTTTCTGAAAATCAACAAAGTTGATGATTAAATTCGATTGAAATTCTACAAACTCTTCAATGATTACTCTTAGTGTGAAGATGTGATCTATGCATGCTCGTTTTGGTCTAAACCCTGCTTGTTCTTCTCTTAGCCTTTCATATATAGACTTTTTCAGTCTCTCGAGTAACATGCTACAAAAAGTTTTCCTGGCACTGACAGTAGGGTGATCCCACGCCAGTTATTACAATCAGACAAATCTCCTTTTTAGGTAATTTGAAAATAATACCATCTTTCCACTGTTGTGGTGGGGATTCATTTTGCCATTTTATGTAGCTTGTGTTAAAATTGCTATTTGTTGTAGCTTGTGATAAACTTGTCATAGGATGTAGCTTGTGTTAACCTTGTCATCTGACATAGCTTGTGTTAAAATTACCATCTAACAAAATCTCGATAAAGGGAAGACTGCAGTAAAACTATGTAGAATGGCGAAACACGTAATAACAAAGTACTGTAGTTTTACAAAACACAAAAACAATGACAATACACAGCCAAAAGGCCTTTATCAAGCAAATGATACAACAGGAGTGACAAATTTCACAGCACACTACATTTAGACTAACATAGGCTGTCCTGAAACTTGCCAGCTGACTGAGGGTGCTTTGAATACATGCTGACTAGTGTCTTTACATATAAAATGATATACTTACTGTTCGATTGACAGGGAGTGGTTCTTTCCTGTATCTATAAAATGATATATTTACTGTTCCATTGACAGGGAGTGGTTCTTTCATGTGTCTCACGATGTGCTCAACCCCATGTACTGTCTGTTTGAGTATGCCAGCAACAGCAACTACAGTCTACAAATAAATCCAGCATCAAGTATCAACCCTGATCACCTGCAGTATTTCAAATTTATTGGAAGGTTTATTGCTATGGTAAGTTCTATAGCGTATGAAAATTCTGAATCAGATCATGTCAAGTACCATTGAATGTTGGTCGTAATGGTTTACCAATGAAAAAATGGAAAGCATGACATATCCTTTATAGGATGTCGCTATCAACCACAGTAAACGAGTCGTCGATTTTCTAACCACCATTTATACGTTCAGTAGTTTGCATTGTTTTATGAACGGTGAGGTCTATTTTTACCGTTTGTAAAAATCCACGAGAACGAATTTGATTCCACACTGCCCACCACTGAGTTTGAATCAGGTACGCTTTGGTTGTGATTGTTCACTACCGCTTAAGCTACAAACGACCACATATTATTTTATTACTTATATTGAATCTAAAAGTATTAATATTCCACATTTACAAAGGAACCAAAAATATTTAATATAAAAATCGTTTATACTAACTTTAACTGTTCAATACTCAATAAAGGAATCTATCTCATTAAAATACTCTTAATCAAATTGGACGTTGACATCAAATCATAGCAGAGAAATTAGTCACAACAGAGAGGAAATGTACAAGCAGAATGCTGGAAGTATCAAGAAGAGACTGGTTTAGAAATGAAATTAGGAAAAAAGGGGGTGCAATATCGTTACTGAACATTATCAAGAAACAGAAAATTAAATGTTTCGGCCACATCAACAGATTACCAACAGACTCAAAGAGCCTCATTACTCTGATATAGTGGATACAAAGCAAAAGGCTGTCCACGAGAAAGGTGGACCTCAGAAATAACGAGGCGGGGAAAAATACTATTTATGAAGCGCACACAAAAACCTGTTCTAGAAATCTCTTCTTATCCTGATGCTGTGAGGCAAAACAGGATTGGAGAAAAGAGGAAAGATAATTATGCTATGATCTACATCACATCACCCAGTAGAATGTAACGCTGATATCTTCTTCTTTGAATGCTCCATATCGACCACTTGTTAACCACTCCTTGTGATTTGTATGTGATCTGAGTCTAAGAGCGATTGTACGCTGTGTTAGTTATGCACCTACAAGTTCGCCAGCACATTCAATTTCTGCGACACTTTTTATTTACTAGGGTCGCCCGAGTGGTTACCGGGCCCAAATTTGGGATGTAAAGAATAGAACCACTGTTACCTGCCACGCATATTGTAAGAGGCGACTAAGGAGGTTTGGCTGAAATCAAAATGCACATGTCCTAAACATGTAGAAGTCTATGCGGTTAGGGGTCTACCAAACCAATGTGCAACGTATACACGTTCGTGGTAAAGATCAAACATATCACAGTGATTAAAATTGGTTGTAAAGAACGACGCAAAAAGAAGATTTACTAGGGTAGCTTTCCTAGGCCCCTACATCAGTTGCCTCTTATGACATGCCTTGTAGGTCGCAGTGTTGCTATTCTTTGCTCCCTTTGAGAGCCCCGGCAACATGTGGGCGAAACCCTGATATAAATTGAGACATACATGTATGTACTGTTATGATGGATCAATTGATTGATAGATAAAACCATCATCATTGCACTTTGGTGAAAAACCATATGTCCAAACTTTTTCTTGTACAGGTAGATCTTAATTGCAGTACACTAACTCTGTAGCACCTGCGATGGTCCCTGGTGTTAGGAAAAATCCTCTTATTGTTTTATTATTACTAGTCTATAGATTACAGTTTCACATCTATATTTTCTTGTCAAATATTAGGCCCTCTACCATGGGAAGTTTATTGACAGCGGTTTCACACTACCTTTCTATAAGAGAATGTTGAACAAGAAACTGACCATCAAAGATCTAGAGTCCATCGATGCCGAGTTCTACCAGTCCTTGTTATGGGTCAAGTAAGTTGGCAAATGACATGTTTTTTTTTAAAGAGAGATATTTAATTTATGTTTACTTTTTAAATTAAGAACAAATAAGTTGTAATTTTGTGTTTCACAACAGAACACAACCAACACTGCAGCCAAATTGCAGTCAACACTGCACAAGTTAAGTGCAGTTTAGAACAAGTTGTAACTTTGTATCTTAGAACAGAACGCAATCAACTCTACAGCCACATATATACAAAATTCAAAATTTGGACATGCTTACAATGGGGACATGCACTCCAGATTGCAGAGCACTTACTTCAGGTCTGCGCCAAATATAATATAATGAGGCAAACTCACAGCCCACTGAAAAAACACTGGAAAGAAAAGTTCACAGACTTCTGTGTGATTTGCAAAGTCATTGAGGTTTATACAGGTGTCAACATTGCAAATATAGAGACTATTTCAAGTGAATAGCAAGATGAAAAAGAAAACATTACTTTCGTTTATTTTTAATTATACATATGTATTCCTCCCAGATTATGAGGTCACTAGGGAGCTATTTTATACAGAGTGTTGTCACTTGTTTCGACTTATGCTGCACTTGTTTGCTAGTTGAATTGTGTTCAAGTATAACACCAAAAGAAAAACATTCCTGATCTTGTTGATCAGTTTCTCAATTACTTGTTAATTTATTAATTAATTCTTTTAATTAATTAGTTGGTTAATTCTTGTTAATTTATTTCTCTTCCAGAGAGAACAACATTGATGACTGTGGCCTTGAACTGTTTTTCTGTTCTGATTTTGAAATTTTGGGAAAAATTGAGCAACATGACCTGAAGCCTGGAGGTAGTGATATCAGAGTCATGGAAGAAAACAAGGAGGAATACTTGAAGTAAGTATTAGAGACTTACTTATGTTTTTGTTTTTTTCTGTCTCAGATGTTTACATTAATAGCTGTTATATTGGATTCGCTGATGAGGTCTAGACTGACAAAAATCTGTTTTATTTTTGTGCCAGAGCATGCAGGTGTACGGGGAAATGAATGCTTCGATAGGCTTGTAGGTATGGCTGCTGTAAAACGCGGGCGAGCAATGGACCTGACAGATATAAATTCCATAAGGGAGAGAGGATGTGTGTACATGATTCAAGTAATAGTGGTGAATTGACAACACTAACCAGACTGCTAGAATTCCAAGTCAAATGTGTAGCTAGACAAGAACACTATGCTGGTAGACAAAGAGGAATAGTAATCCAACAAATAACCAGTGTTGCTAGTCGCCACACGCTGAGAAACATATTGAGGAGGAGATCGGAGCACTTATGGACTAATTGGTTCGAAGTGCAGTGATGATGATCCGACGAATAAACTAAACTAAGCTGTAAAGAAAGCTGCCATTCTTAGACTTTAACCTTTTGAACCCTGGTCACATGTACCTTAAAACCCATTCCCTGGACTCCTGAGGAAAACAACACAAACCAGAATAATATAAAAAATTTGATAATTTAGCTAGCAATGTTTCAATCAAAAGGCTTTTATCAAGCAAAGGACAAAAAATAAGCGAAGAAATTACGACTTCCTATTCGGCAGACATAAGATATATAGTCAGATATGCCCGAGTGGTTAGCGGGGTCCATATTTGTGGTGTAAAGAATAGAACAACTGTTACCTGCTATGCATGTCATAAGAGGCGACTAAGGAGGTTTGGCTCAAATCGGATGCACGTCTTAAACGTGTAGAAGTCTCACGCATTTAGGGCCTACCAAACCAATGTGCAACGTATAAACGATCTTGGCAAAGACAAAACATATCAAAGAGAGTGATTAAAATTGGTCGTAAAAAACGAACGCAAAGAAGAAGAAGACAGTCAGATAATAAATTTTTAACGACCAAAATGTATGCATATTATCCAACAGAACACAAATTTGTACAGACAGTTAACTAAAATTTTACAAACAGAAAAACCCCATTTGAAAGTATCCTCTCTGGAGTTATGCTGTAGCATGGTATCAGATCTGTTTGGTCATAGGGAGGCCATCAGAGCTGGCTCATGCCATATTTCTGGTTATATTGCCAAACAGAAAAAGTATAATGATTACATAGCAAGAGGAAGACCATGCTAAAGATGGAGCGCTGGCATCAAGAACAGCTATAAGAAAATAAATAATAACAAAGTGCCTAAAAACAAGCACACATAAGATCACTACATTTTCCCCAACACTTCTCTCTCTCTCTCTCTCTGCCTTTTTAACCAGGATTGGGGCATTTTCCCTCAACCAACTCATGCCAAGTCTTCCTATCTCTAGCTATCTCCTGCAGCTCCCTCCAGCTCTTCTTTATATTGTTGATCTCTGCCTACAAATCCCATCTCCATGTATTTCTCGGCCTCTCCTTCTTTCGCTGTCCCTGCGGGTTCCAGAAAAGGACTCTTCTTGTTATATTCCCCTCCGGTTTTCGCAAAGTGTGTCCTATCCAGCACAGTGTCTTTTTTCAACCTCTTGGTTCACTGGAATCTTGTCTTGTTCTCTCCATAAGTTCCTCATTTGTGACCCTATCAAACTATCTCAGCCCCTCTATTCTGCGCAGACACCACGTAATGAATGTTTACAATTTATGCGCTATTATTTTAGTAGTTCTCCATGTTTCTGACCCATACAGCAGATCTGCTTTAACATTGGAGTTAAATATCCTAATTTTTGTTCTAGAACACTTCTATAAAGAAGTAAATGGTGGAATAGAAGAAGAAGAATCGTTACTTTACCAGTCAGAAAGAAATCACGTTCATCATTGACATTATGTTGTTGCAGTGGATTTTCAACATTTTATACACACACAAACACAATTAAATGTAAAATTATCTTTTCATTTTCAGTTTGATGACAAACTGGCGTTTTACTAGAGGGGTTGAAGAACAAACCAAGGCATTCCTGGAGGGCTTTAATGAGGTGGTGCCTCTGCAGTGGTTACAGTATTTTGATGAGAGAGAGCTGGAGGTTGGTCATACATGACAAGATGTGTTGTAATTTTCTGTTCTCCTTCCTTTTGTTCTCTTGAGAGATATTGTTTATATATTCAGTGTTGACTTGTGTATAAATTGTATTAGCCGTTAGACTGTAATCACTTGCAGATTGACCAGTGTGGTGAATAAGTGATGTTTGTAGAGCAGCTTCTGCGCTAGAAAAAAGGGAGTATTGCAGTGGTTACCAATAGACTCTACCTGTGTCAGAGTCTCAGCAACACTAAGCATAACACTACACGCTTAGAGTTGTTTCTGGGTCTTCAAGAAAGCCGGGTACTCTCCCCCACGCAAATATAGGAAGAAAGGAACTCAATTCCTGGGGGTGGAAAGAAGAAGTATAAACTGTATTGTCTTTTTGTAGTTCACACAGAGGTCTGTGTAGTTTTCACTGAGAGTGCTGTGAACAAAACTGAAACATATTGCTATTCAGAAATACTTTTATTTACTTGAAATTCTGATCAATGTCAAAGCTGGCAGAGTAAACTAGGACACCAGGCATGTATAACATGAGCAGCGTGTTGGACAGTCCTGACCTAGATACTCAGGTCATCATGAAAAAGCAGACCTCAGGAGATCTTGATAATTGGTCTTGCACATCTCTATTGGAATAAGTAAATAAAGCATATCTGAAGTAATGAATGAAAAATCGTGGCTTATTCTTTACAGGACTTAGCCATCAACCACATTAAACGAGTCATCGATTTTCTACCCACCACTTATACTTCAGTACTGTGCCATTGTTTTCTGAACAGTGAGGTCTATTTTTATCATTCATGACTAGTTTTCTTCTATCATTTGATGTCAACATTGAAGATCATTGGAAGGAAATATTTGCCTTGTTTTTTACAGCTAATGTTGTGTGGTATGCAAGAAATAGATGTTGATGACTGGGAGACAAGCACCATCTATCGACACTATCAGCGCAACAGCAAGCAAGTTGTCTGGTTCTGGAAGGTAAGTTTCCATGCTCATTAGCGCAGCATGTTATTGATATTGCTATCGACAAACCCCACCCCCTCCCCACATTGTTTAGTAATTTGATTGGTATGACTGTATCTATGAATGTATGACAGTGGCTACTTATGGTTGTGAATCATGGACTATTACACAAAAAATAAGAACGAAAATCCAGTCCTTAGAAACTAAATGCTACAGAAAGATCCTACGAATACCATGGACAGAAAAAAAAAGAACACTGATGTCCAGAAAGAACTAAATGTTAAAGAGAATTGGCTGATAAACAACATACTATACAGAAAAATTACATACTTTGGTCACATCAAGCGTCACGATGGCCTGGAAAGAACAATACTAGAGGGCAGGGTCCCAGGACGCAGAGGCAGACCAAGAAGAAGATGGCTACAAGATATTAAAGAAACCATGAACATGACCATCGACAAAGTGGGTGAACTGGCAAGAGACAGAGTGAATTTCAGATGTCCTGCAAAAAGAACAACGTCCTATAAAGGATATGCACCTTGATGATGATGATGACTATTTTTACTATCTCTGTGCTAAGGATTTGACCTGCATCGAATAATGGCTCATTAATTTGGTGACTGTTAGAAGAATGTAGAAGCAATTAACTTTGTCTATCTTTCTGCTATTCCACTCTTCATTGATATTTTAACATTGATTTTTTATATCTTTATTGTATTTCTTATGTATATGTTCATGCCAATTTATTATCAGACTTCTTGTCAAAGACATATACTCATAGCATCATTGTGTTGTACTTATATATATTTCACAGATGGTGAGAGAGATTGACAATGAGAAACGAACTCGTCTGTTACAATTTGTTACAGGTACTTGCCGTCTGCCAGTTGGAGGATTTGCTGAACTAATGGGTCAGTATCTTACACATTTATAGAGCTGCACCCACAAAAATACAAACTCAGGAAATGTAACTCTTTCTTTGTTAAAGCATTAAAGGGTTTTTTTTTTTCAATCCAGAAGCACTTGAGCTTTCAGCTCCTCTGCTCAGTGCCATGGACATCGTAACCCTTTGGTTTGGTGCCATGAAAACCGTAAATCTGAAGAACCTGTAGCTTTTCTGCCCACCCGCGGAATTGAACCGCACTCACAAGGGGCTTGTCACCCGTCATCCAACTACGAACACGTTGAGCATGCCAGCAATTAAAGGGTATAAAGCCGAAGGATTGACTTCATTGCAATAGGTTTTACCCTACATGACTTGGTCCCTCTCTGCAGAAATGGCATGACACCTGTCGGGAGTATTGCACAAAGCATAAATTCCAATGCTACGGCAACAATCCTAAGGGCCTCTGGAAAAAATGCACTTGTAAACTAAATGGTATTGTCCGGACTCGAATCCACAACATTCGGAGCACAAGGCAAAGGCGTAACCACTTATCTTAAAGCTCTCTGCCAGTGTCTGCAGGCAGAACAAACACCGGAGCATATCCTGCAAGACTGTCATGTCCTGGGTGAGCTAAGAAGCAATATGTGGCCACTCCCAGTCGACTACGCTTTGAGGAAACCTGACCGACCTGAAGCTGACTGCCCAGTTTGTGGTCCACAGTGAATTAAGCGCATGACCAGAGATCGTTGAAGAGGAAGATGATTAATTTATTCTTTACCACTGCTTACTTAGGGAAGACATCTAGACTCTTGTTGCCTTCAAATTCTACATTCTATCTCATTATTATGTCACATTGTTCTTCTTCTTCTCATTCGCCTGCTATGAATTCAGGCTTAGTCAGTGCAGCCAGTATGGTGCTTCTGGCTGATTTTTGTATGAAGGCTTGCTTTCAATATTATCAGTGTCCGTACATTTTCTCATATTTAACCTTGTTGATTCATGTACCTTATTTGTACACACACATTGTATGTAGAAATTATAAACAATATACAGGGTGTTCAAGATAAAAGCGGCCTGTGAATGGAGCTAATCTGTCATATATTTATGAAAATGAGGTTCAGTTATGACTAGTATAGGTCAAGGTTGTGTGACGGTATGTAATTGTAGTGCGGGAAGGGCGATGAACAAATGTGGCGTAGGCAGCTAGTCAGAACCAGTTTAAATAGTAAATAGACACCACGCAATATGTAACTGGCAACTTTCGATTTGTCAATGGGGCTGCTTTAATCTTGAACACTGTATCTATACAAGAATTTTAACATAAATTTAATTTGAAACCAACCTTTCTCTATTAACAGGCAGCAATGGACCACAAAGGTTTTGTATTGAGAAGGTTGGCAAGGAGACGTGGTTGCCTCGATCACATACCTGTTTCAACCGATTAGACCTACCACCGTATCGCAGTTATGAGCAGCTGGTGGAAAAGTTAAACTATGCCATCGAAGAAACTGAGGGATTCGGTCAGGAGTAGGAAAAACTAGATCCGTACAGGTTGTGAATCAAGTACATAACAGGACAGATAGATTGACACACAAATTAAGGAAAGATTATATTGTAGATAAAGAAATATAGCTAGACAGGACATAACATACAGTATGTGACTCTTATTTTTGTGCTAGAATATTTGACATAGTCATCAGTTGGTGATAATTTTGAATATGTAGTCACACTTTGTACTGCTATTAAATGTTTAGTTAGTGCTTGTACTCAAAGAGTTCTAAACTACAAACAAAATGTTTAGTTAGTGCTTGTACTCAGAGAGTTCTAAACTACAAACAAAATGTTTAGTTAGTGCTTGTACTCAGAGAGTTCTAAACTACAAACAAAATGTTTAGTTGTGTTTGTATTCAAAGAGTTCTAAACTACAAACAAAATATTTAGTTAGTGCTTGTACTCAGAGAGTTCTAAACTACAAACAAAATATTTAGTTAGTGCTTGTACTCAGAGAGTTCTAAACTACAAACAAAATGTTTAGTTAGTGCATGTACTCAGAGAGTTCTAAACTACAAACAAAATGTTTAGTAACATATGTAACCATCATACTATGAAATGAAACATATTCTAGAACACCATATTTAACCATCAAGTTATCAAATGAAAAATATATATAGTATTATAGCAAATGTAAACATATGTAGTCATTTAGTGTTGTACAACAAACTGATGCTGAGATAGTTATTGAGTAACACGTATTTGTCCATGAGGAGCAGAGAGGAATAATAGAGACAAATATTTATCCGTGTGGAGCAGAGAGGAATAATAGAGACAAATATTTATCCGTGTGGAGCATAGAGAAATATTTGTCCATGAAGAGCAGAGAGAAATATTTGTCCATGAGGAGCATAGAGGAATAATAGAGACAAATATTTGTCCATGAGGAGCAGAGAGGAATAATAGAGACAAATATTTGTCCATGAGGAGCAGAGAGGAATAATAGAGACAAATATTTGTCTATGAGGAGCAGAGAGGAATAATAGAGACAAATATTTGTCCATGAGGAGCAGAGAGGAATAACAGAGACAAATATTTGTCCATGAGGAGCAGATAGGAATATTTGTCCATGAGGAGCATAGAGGAATAACAGAGACAAATATTTGTCCATGAGGTTCAGAGAGGAATAACAGAGACAAATATTTGTCATATTCAAGTAGCTTGAATTATGAATATTTCTTTTAGGAAAGTTGTGTGACCTGAGAGTGTTCATTTTACCTTAAAAAAGTCTAGATCAGTGGTTTTCAAATTTGTATGTTGACACCTGCTAATCCCCTTGTATCAAAATTCATCATGATAGAACGGAAATCTCAGAAAACATACACAAGACTGAAAACAAAACTAAGTTTTTATGTGTAATTTGTACAATTTGTAACAGCTATTATAAGAAAGAAAATTGGATGTATAAATAAAGATATATGATGAAGATCATCAACATCTGAGATGATAACAAACACAAGAGACAGAGATTTGTAGAGATCCATGATCACCTACACCAGCCGGCATGGCACCTGATCATGATTATATACAGTACTATAGTATGGGTACCCTATAAGAAAGAGCAGATGGAGATATGTTGTGCATACTCTGAGAAGAAATAAGGAAAGAATCACAAAGCAGCTATTGAATAAAAAAGGGTTTTAAAGCCGAAGGATTGACTTCATTGCACCGGGTTTTACCCCATATGGCTCGCCCCTCTCTGCAGAAATGGCAAGCCACCTGCCGAGAGTATTGCACAAAGCACGAACTCCGTAGCTCCAGCAATAATCCTAGGGGTCTCTGGAAAAACTGCACTCGTGAACAGAGCGGCGCGGTCCGGATTCGACCCCACGACCTTCGACTCACAAGGCAAAGGGCTTAACCACTCAGCCACAGAGAGCTATTGAATGGTGAGACAAAGTATTCAAGAAAGAAGAAAAAGCCGTATGATAAACCCTAAAACAAACTTTACTGATAGAGGTGAGAAACTATCAATTCCATAGAAGAGATTGAACGAGTTGCCCAAGAAAGAGGTATGGAGTGTGAAGGCCCTACGTCACATATAATGTCGCGAAAAGGAAAATAAAAATACTAATTGACACAATGCAGCCAATACAAGTCAGTTGCCAGGAATATCTGGGTAGATTTAGTGATAACAGACACTATATCTACTAGGGGTCATAAGAGGGCAGCTCATTATCATGGGAGAGCCGCTGTAGCGTAGTTGTTAGTGAACTCGCTCTCAAGGCTGGTGGTCTGGGTTCAGCTCCCGAAGAGCGTGTGGAATTTTCCCGACCACGACGCCGCTCAGGTCGACCCAGCCTCAACTGGGTACCAGACATGCTCTGGGAAAGTAAAGATTGCCGGCGTGATGCTGACCATATCACCCATCGTGTGCCGACGGTCAATGAAAAATACAGGCCTAACACTGTATTGACCTATATACCACGAGGTATGAAAGGGTTCCTTTACTTTTTTTTTTTTTTAACTTTTTCATTATCATGGCACTTTTTAAACACTAGCAACAACCCTGACTGAACACATTTTGAAATTTGCTGACAAGTCTGAAATGAAACTGGGCAAATGTGTGTATTGTTATGTGTTAAAGGCTTAAGGATACATTGATAGCAAGCCATCTGTTACAGGTCTAAGAATGCAATGATAGTTTGTAATATGTTACAGAGTTAATAATACTATGATACTAGTAATATGTTATATGTCTATGAACACTTTGATAGTAATGGCTGTGAAAGTAACAAATACTAACTATAATGTGTATGACATTTTTTTGTTGGTGAATCATTTTCTTGTATTGTTGTATCACTAACATTAGTAATTTATTTTTAATCTTACAACCATTTAGAGCTGATACCGTTCCTAAATGAAGCAGCGACTCATCTAATATTTCTTGTTATTCAGACACGTATTATATAAGCAGAGATGGTCATACATAAAGTTGATGGTAACTTGTTTAGAGTATATTTTTTTGGGGGAGGGGTCAATGTGGCTAAGTAGTTAAGCATTTTCCTTTCTCTCCACGGTCTTGGGTTCGAATCCAGGCAGTGCCGTTCTGTTGACAAGTTAATTTTTTTTCCAGAGACTCCTAGGATTGTTGCAGGGGCTACAGAGTTCATGTTTTGTACAATACTTTCAGCAGGTGCGAACCACTTCTGTAGAGAGGGACAGAGCTATATGGGGCAGCAGATGTGGTCACTTCTGTAGAGAGGGTCTGAGCTATATGGGGCAGCAGGTGTGGCCACTTCTGTAGAGAGAGACCGAGCTATATGGGGCAGAAGGTGCGAACCACTTCTGTAGAGAGGGTCCAAGCTATATGGGACAGAAGGTGCGAACCACTTCTGTAGAGAGGGTCCAAGCTATATGGGACTGCAGGTGTGAACCACTTCTGTAGAGAGAGACTGAGTTATATGGAGTAAAAACCTGGTGTATTTCAGCTTGAGGTCCTTTTTCTATTAATTTGTGTAACGAAGTAGCTTCATCATCTAAGCTAGCAATAATTGGATGTCTCTGTGACATAGACGTATGGTGCTCACCTCTTGTTTCATAAAGTGCTATGTTCATTTTTCTTATGAAAGTCATCATCTATTTTCTATTAGCCCCTCTTCTGTTAGCCTCTCTTAAATATGAGATCAAGAGTTCCTAGTCTGGTCAATTATGAACAATAGAAACAGAGATTCAGTGTTCAAATTGAACACTTAAAATAACCCGTGACAGTTTAAAATTAATTAGAGTAGATTTGTGCACCTGTGTGTTGCCTTGGCTCTCAAGGGAGCAAAGAATAGTAACACTGCGACCTACAAGGCATGTGGTTTTTTTTTCGATCCAGAAGCACTTGAGCTTTTCAGTTCTTTGGCTCGGTGCCATGGACATCATAACCCTTCGGTTCGGTGCCATGAACACCGTAAATCTGGGAATCTGTGGCTTTTTCTGCCATCCCGCGGAATTGAACCCGCACACACAGAGGGATAGTCACCCGTAGTCCAACACGCTACGAACACGCTGGGCAGATGGGGGCAAGGCATGTCATAAGAGGCGACTGAGGTAGGGGCCTGGGGAAGCTACCCTAGTAAATAAAAAGCATCGCAGAAATCGGATGTGCTGGTCACCTGTACGCGCATAACTGACACAACATGCAATCGCTTAGGCTTGGATCACATACAAATCACAAAGAGTGGTTAACAAGTGGACGATATGGAGTGTTAGAAAAGTAAAAGTAGACTTGAAAACCACTTCCCAGACAAAATTCATTGAAAGTTACAATAAAATTTATGAGCACAAGGAGTTTTTTATCAAGAACCCCAGAGGAAGCAACGGAAGTAACGAATATGATCAACAAATAAAGAGGGTACATGTATTAAGAGCTTCGAAAAAACAAATAGACAAACACGGACCGTGTTTGTCTATTTGTTTTCGAAGCTCTTAATACATGTACCCTGTTTATTTGTTGATAATAAAATGTATGCAAGTTTTCACCGTGATAAAAATGACACCAGCGACTCATGTTGACATATTCCTGTGTAGGAAAGAAATCTGAGCACACATGGTTACTCTCTAAAGTGCAATAATGATGGCCCTATTAATTTAATCATGGTGAGAAGTCAGGCTGGGGTTTCTTGGCTAATGCACGTGGTAGGGTTATTGCAGAGCGAAGTGGAGCATACAGGACAACTACTTCTGGTATGAAGATGGAGTTTGAGGCTGTTACTGCTGCCCTCCATTGGCTCTCTGAGACTTCATTTACTGGGGCAGTTGTTGTATATGACTCTCAGTCAATGCTTCACAAGATCCAGAAGGGCAGGTTTCGGTATGAGTGAATTCGGTATAACTGACACACCATACAATGAGACTTCATTTACTGGGGCAGTTGTTGTATATGACTCTCAGTCAATGCTTCACAAGATCCAGAAGGGCAGGTTTCGGTATGAGTGAATTCGGTATAACTGACACACCATACAATGAGACTTCATTTACTGGGGCAGTTGTTGTATATGACTCTCAGTCAATGCTTCACAAGATCCAGAAGGGCAGGTTTCGGTATGAGTGAATTCGGTATAACTGACACACCATACAATGAGACTTCATTTACTGGGGCAGTTGTTGTATATGACTCTCAGTCAATGCTTCACAAGATCCAGAAGGGCAGGTTTCGGTATGAGTGAATTCGGTATAACTGATAACTGGCACACCATACAGTCGCTCAGATCACAATCAAATTACAAAGAGTAGTCATATGGAGCATTCAAAGAAGAAGATTAACTACAAATGTAGTCCATAAAACATATATTTATTATTTATAGAACAGATAATTGACAATATTACTTTTATGTCTGTGCAGATTTGTATTATAATGTCACAACCTTGTTTAAAAGGGTTTTAAAGCCGAAGGATTGACTTCATTGCACCAGGTTTTACCCCATATGGCTCGATCCCTCTCCGCAGAAATGGCACGCCACCTTCGAGAGTATTGCACAAAGCACAAACTCCGTAGCTCCAGCAACAATTCTAGTGGTCTCTGGAAAAACTGCACTCGTGAACTTAATGTCGCGGATCTGATTCGAACCCAACACCTTTGACCACAAGGCAAAGGGCTTAACCACTTAGCCACAAAGACCCCCGCACAACTTTTTTCTTCCCACTGTAGCATATGGCTGCAGCTCTTGCTCTCCACAAAATTGTATTCTCTGTCATCTTCTTCAGTTTTGCTTATACCAATGAGAGGGAGTGTCTGGTCGAAGGGATTAGAGTGCTGCTCCCATGCAGGAGGTCCATGTTCAGTTCACGGAAAGGCCAAAGATTTTTTTCTATTGTGGCCATAAATAAAAAATCCTAACCTGAACAGCTTCGCTGTGACTTCACTAGCCATGGGGCCATTAAATTCCTCAGGCTCTCATCCCACCTGTCCTCATCATCATCAGGTGCTGTGCCGGCTGGCGTGGCGATCATGGATCTCCACAAATCTCTGTCGTTGGTGTTTGCTATCAACTCAGATGTTGACGCTCTACCATGCCATGAAGTCAGACCATCCAACATTTTCTCTCTCTGTCTTCCCTGTCTCGTCTACCCTCGATTTTACCGGTTGTCACGATGTGTTCTAAACCTCCCCTCCTCATCACATTCCCGAAAAATTATGACTGCCTCTTTCTTATATTGATGATAAGCTTTCTCTGTGTCTTGATCTCATTCAGCACCTCAACATTAGTCATTTTAGCAGTCCATGGAATTCTCATCATTCTTCTCTAAAACCACATTTCTGTGGCCCTCAGAGATTTTTCGATCTGTGTGTTCATTGTCCATGACTCGCATCCGTATGTCAATATTGGTTCTATGTAGCACTGAATAACTCGCATTCTGATCCCACCTGTTCTACACGCGCTAAAGAAAGCGGTACCGCAGACAAGTAGAAAGTTTTTGTTTTATGAGGCTCCAAACCTCTCTGACTTACTGTTCTTCATCAAATATTCTTTGACTCCCACTTCTCTCTTTCCCAGTGGGCTCTAGTCAAATGTGTGTCTGGTTATATTTTTGGTTCTTTCTGAGATTGTATCTTATACCAGCAATGTCCAACGCAGTGTCTACTTGTGCCACGGCACCCGTATGATACATCCATGGCATCTTATTTTCATTCCTCCAGATTTAACGTTAATCAGAATATCCAGAAAATCATGTGTTTATGAGTAACACTATGAACAGTTTTTTTGTAAGCACAATATTTTTTTAAAATTTACAAGTTGTAGTCAGGATTCAATTTTCGTCTGTTATTATTTTTATTCATGTTAATATTATTCTTTTTTCTTTCTTTTGTCCTTCTCTGCTTTTTTGCTGTCAGGTGTAGCAGGTTTAACTGATCATCAGTTTCTGAGATAGTGGATGCTCAGTCGCTTGCTATGCTATGGTATTGTGGAGTTTTAAGAAGTCTCTTCTCTGCTTTTTTGCGGTCAAGCGTAGCAGGTTTAACTGATGATTGGTTTCCAAGATAGTGCATACCCAATCTCCTGATATGCTATGTATTGTTTGAATGTGACGTTCTTACATACTTACTTATTCCTCTCTGCTCCTCAAGGAGCATAGGGTCTCAACAGTTGTTCGCCACCTTTCCGGGTCTCTGGCTGTTTTCTTTACAGCCTCCCAGGATAGTCGAGCACGCTTCAGTTCCTCAAGAAGACTACACCTCCATGTCTGTTTAGGGTCTCCACTTTTTCATTTTCCTTGCGGGTTCCACTCAAGGACTTGTCTAGTGACACTCGACTGTGTTTTCCGTAGGATATGCCGATCCATCGTCATTTTCTTCTCTTAACCTGGGTCATCATGGGTTCCTGTCCGTTTCTTATCCACAGGTCTGTGTTTGCAACTCTATCATACCATCTCAGTCTGAGAATTCGCCGAAGACATGATGTTATGTTCTTGCCACATGCTATTTCTGAGATCCAGAAATAAATGGTTGCAAATTGTTATATTTCTCACATATCAAGAAAGTCAATAAAAATAACATCATTTAAATCTCATATTTAACTATCGAATTGTCCGCTGTACATAACTCCATATTGGAAATAAATGCATTTTATTGTTATCTATGAACTCACTTCACCCTTATAGGTGCTCAGTTACATTCAGCTGGGTCAAACGAAAAATATCAGCTGCAGAAGACTTACACAATAAAAGGGTTTTAACCCTTCGCTGCTACATACTTTCTGAAGGCTGAGCTAAAAATAGCTATTCTTTGTTTCTAGGTCACAAACGTGAATGTAAGCCTATAGCAGTGACAGTAGCAATGTATAACGTGTTAACACGTCTTTAGCCCACAGAGGAGAGATAATGACAGACGTGTTAATGTGTCTTTAGAAGTGAATGGAGAAATGTATATTTACGTCCTTAGCAGCTAAAGGGTTAAGCGAAGGATTGACTTCATTGCACCGGGTTTTACCCCATACGGCTCTGTCCCTCTTAGCAGAAATGGCACACCACCTGCCAAGATTATTGCACAAAACACAAACTCCGTAGCTCCAGCAACAATCCTAGGGGTCTTTGGAAAAACTGCACTCGTGAACAGAACGGCGCGGTCCGGACTCGAACCCACGACCTTCGACTCACAAGCAATAACACGGTTGATCGTTTAAACTTTTTCCTTAATTAACCCATTCACTCTTCTGAGCTGGTATATTGACTTGTAACATTTTGTTAAAAGGGCCAGCGCCAGTATATTGGATAATACAATACACATTGCAGAATAAATGCATCCGGAGGTTAAAAAAAAATAATTACAGATCGAAAGGGTTAAGAAAATTAAGAGTGCCTGAAGAATTGATTGTACTTGGATTTGAACACTGTCAACTCTGGAACATATACAGCTTTCTAACACTGAACCGCCCAGACTCCCCATTGTATGCATGTGTGTGTGTGTGCTTGCGTGTGTGTTGTGTTTATATATCATATAGTATATTGGGGAAGTGGGACGGCTTAGCAGAACGTGTAGAAAATTGAAAACACAATGTTCCACAGTGAATAAAAAAATCTGTCCTCCTGTATACTTAGGATTAGAAGTGTGAAACGACAGAGGCTTCTTCATATGCAAAAGTCTCCTGTATACTTAGGATTAGAAGTGTGAAACGACAGAGGCTTCTTCATATGCAAAAGTCTCCTGTATACTTAGGATTAGAAGTGTGAAACGACAGAGACTTCTTCATACGCAAACGTCTGATATCACTTGGAAACGTTTCCATTTATTTTTGGTCAATACAGCGTTAGGCACATATTTTTCTTTGATCAACAACACTTGATTGTGGGGGTATCTGTGGTTAAGCCTTTGCCTTGCATTCTGAAGGACATAGGTGCGAATCCAGATTGTGCGCTCTGCTCACAAGTGCATTTTTGTCTGAAGACCCTAGGATTGATGCAGGAGCTACAGAGTTTTGATTTAGTGCAATACTCTTGACATGCTGCGCACAACTTCTGTGGAGAGGGACTGAGCTATATGGGGTAAAACCCGGTGCAGTAAAGTCAATCCTTCGGCTTTAGATCATTTTTGTAGACATAAAGGATGATGTGGTTAACATTGTACCAGCCACCCTTTACTTCCCAGTGTTTTCTAGTATCTAATTGTGACTGGGTCCACATGAGAGCCATTTGGAGTCCTAGAAAATCCTGCTTCAACTGTGAATCGAACCAAGTCCTTCCATCTAGGAAGCAAGTACACTACTGCTGTGTTACCCCAGCTCTCAAATATATAGTTTCAAGTTTTGAATCAATTGATCTCAGTGGAAAAACATGCTGCAATATTACTTATGAGAGCCGCTGTAGCGTAGTTGTTAGTGAACTCGCTTCTCAAGGCTGGTGGTCTGGGTTCGGCTCCCGCAATGTGCATGGAATTTTTCCAAACCGCAACGGCTCTCGGGTCGACCCAGCCTCAACTGGGTACCAGACATGCTCTGGGAAAGTAAAGGCGGCGGCGTGATGCTGACCACATCACCTATCGTGTGCCGACGGTCAATGAAAAATACAGGCCTAACATTGTATTGACCTATATACCACAAGGTATGAAAGGGTTCCTTTACTTACTTTTAATATTACTTATAACTTTTATACGGAATCTATAATCTAAGCTTTACAGATTCGCTTCTGTTTGACTTGCTTGCAGGGTGTCACGCTGAACGGGTTAGAGCCCGGCTTTCATCCAGGAGCCCCGTGTTCGATTAACAGTAAGGCCAAGGATTTTTTCTGTTGTAGGCATAAATAAAAAATCCTAACCTGAACAGCTTTGCGATGACTGCACTAGCCATGCTGCCATTAAATTCCTCAGACGCTCGTTCCCACCTGTCCGTTACTGCCCTAAAATGCGGTACTACAGACTGTAACGACAGATTTGTTGAAATTATTTGACTTCTCAATTAATATACCCCTTGCTTTATTGAAAATCGTGGCATATCCTAAAGGACGTAGCCATCAACAACAATAAACGAGTCGTTGATTTTCTAGGCACCACTTATACGTTCAGTATTTTGCCATTGTTTTTGAATGGTGATGTCTATTTTTACCTTTTGTAAAATCCACGGAAACAATTTGCTTCCAAACTTGCCAATCGTGGGGTTTGAACCAGGTACACTTGGGTCTATGATCGAGCTCACTACCGCTTGAGCTACATATACATACACCATACATTGCTTTTAGACTTTACTTTTGTGCTTGTTTTAATGAAGTTTGTTCTAGAAGTTAATGCAGGTCTAGTACTTGTATCTTTGGTTGATATAGTAAATGAACTATCTATAGCAGTTTGGATATTTGAAGTAACTATAGTCAGAGTTTTAGTAACCATGGTAGCGGTTAGTATAGTTTTAGTAACCATGGTAGCGGTTAGTATAGTTTTAGTAACCATGGTAGCGGTTAGTAGTTTTAGTAACCATGGTAGCGGTTAGTATAGTTTTAGTAACAGTGGTAGCAGTTAGTATAGTTTTAGTAACCATGATCGCCAGAGTGGCTACCGGGGGCCACATTTGGGGTGTAAAGAATAGAACCATTGTTACGTGCCACGCATGTTGTAAGAGGCGACTAAGGAGGTTTGGCTGAAATCGGATGCACATGTCCTAAACGTGTAGAAGTCTATGCGTTTAGGGGCCGACCAAACCAATGTGCAACGTATAGACGTTCTTGACAAAGATCAAACATATCACAAAGAGTGATTAAAATTGGTCGTAAAGAATGAACATGAAGAAGAAGAAGAAGAAAAAGGGTAACCATGGTAGCAGTATAGTTTTAGTAACCATGGTAGCAGTATAGTTTTAGTAACCATGGTAGCAGTATAGTTTTAGTAACCATGGTAGCAATATAGTTTTAGTAACCATGGTAGCAGTATAGTTTTAGTAACCATGGTAGCAGTATAGTTTTAGTAACCATGGTAGCAGTATAGTTTTAGTAACCATGGTAGCAGTATAGTTTTAGTAACCATGGTAGCAGTTAGTATAGTTTTAGTAACCATGGTAACAGTTAGTATAGTTTTAGTAACCATGGTAGCTGTTAGTATAGTTTAAGTAACCATGGTAGCAGTTAGTATAGTTTTAGTAACCATGGTAGCTGTTAGTATAGTTTAAGTAACCATGGTAGCTGTTAGTATAGTTTAAGTAACCATGGTAGCAGTTAGTATAGTTTAAGTAACTATGGTAGCTGTTAGTACAGTTTTAGTAACCATGGTAGCAGTTAGTATGGTTTAAGTAACCATGGTAGCAGTTAGTATGGTTTAAGTAACTATGGTAGCTGTTAGTACAGTTTTAGTAACCATGGTAGCAGTTAGTATGGTTTAAGTAACCATGGTAGCAGTTAGTACAGTTTTAGTAACCATGGTAGCAGTTAGTATGGTTTAAGTAACCATGGTAGCAGTTATTCTGAACTTTTACATATACCATATTTACTTAAGCTATCATAACTGCTGTCATAATTACTAGTGATTAGTAAGGATCATCATCACAGCACTTCGAAAAGGTCCATAGGTGCTCAAATATCTTTACCAGCATACTTCTTGAACGTTCCATATTGACCACTTGTTAACCACTCTTTGTGATTTATATGTGATCAAAACCTAAGAGCGATTGTACGTTGTGCCAGTTATGTAACTACAAGTAGACCAGCACATCCGATTTCTGCAATGCTTTCTATGTACTAGGGTAGCTTCCCTAGGTCCTACATCAGTCGTCTTTCGACATGCCGTGTATGTCGCAAGTGGTACTATTCTTTGCTTTTCTTGCAAGCCCCAAAACCACACAGCGTTACCAACATACAACAACCAATCTCACTTGTTCTGTGTTGATTAATCAAATGTTTTGTGCCTCTAACAAAGTGTTCATGTTACAATCTCAATTGTTCTGTGTTGATTAATCAAATGTTTTGTGCCTCTAACAAAGTGTTCATGTTACAATCTCAATTGTTCTGTGTTGATTAATCAAATGTTTTGTGCCTCTAACAAAGTGTTCATGTTAGACAAGTCTTATTTCCATCCCTATCTCCATCACTCTTGATCATACATCATCATTGGCCTCTTTGTCTCAGGAGACAATAGGTTTTACATCACATAGTTTGTTCTGCACTGAATCACAACATTTCTTGTGGCTGTATTATCATATTCTGGAGTGGCAATCCTTGCTACAGTTGCTTCTGGTGAAACTGGAATCTGGAGCTGATATATAGAATGTTCTCTCTGCGCGCTCTTTTGCTTCCATATTTTATTGTGCTTTTCTTTTTCATAATTGTTCATAGTTCATAAGTACGGTTCCAACTTCACTGCAATGGGTCACCCCATAATTGTTCCGTTCCTGTGCCAATGAAAATCACACGAAATGCTAACAACTGTGAAATGTTTCCTGTGTGAACTAATTCCAGAATGAAACAGCCACGTACCGCCACAAAAAGCAACCTGCACCGCATAAAATGCATATGGCCGCCGCTAATGTAGCAACACAAAACTGTTCATCACTTGAATTGCAATTCTTGTAGAAGGGAACATCAATCATGACAAAATCCAGCTTTCTGCACTCGCAATATAACTGCATACGGCAGATTGAGCTTGTTCGTCATAACCGCTGTCCGCCATTTTCTGAATGCACACAACAAACACACGATTGACACAGCATAAAGCATTCCATGTAACAGTCACAGCGTTGCTCAAGCACTAACTCAGTAGCTCGGCAAACGAAACCGGAAAATACCCGACCAAATATGGTGAAAATGCGCTAGCAAAGTCGTGTTCAGAATCAAACAGTTCTGACTCTGAATGGCCCTCCCACATTCCGCCTGGCGAGATTTTTCCTCTTTTCAGCTTTTCTTCTTTTTTTTTTGAACCACCCTCACTGCCGCTCGCCATGCTTGCCTGCCTTTAGCCAGCCGCTCCCAATGTTCTTTGTCTATGCCGCATGAAGTTAGATCAAGCTTGCAGGTGTCAATGAAGCGTGATAAAGATGCAAATTTACCATAATTACTAAAGCTTTGCTAACTGCTAACATAGTTATGAAATTATGTGAGATGTGTAATGTTATATTAGTTTCACAATTAGTGAACATATTTGTGTCAGTTATCATTCACTATTTTAATTTTTTGTTTGTTTGAATGATTTTGTTTTCTTATCTCACATTTATATTATTGAAGATGGCTACAAGATATTAAAGAAACTGAGGGTCTCTGTGGCTGAGTTGTTAAGCCTTGCGAGTCGAAGGTCGTGGGTTCAAATCTGAACCGTGGCCTTCTGTTCACGGGTGCAGTTTTTCCAGAGACCCCTAGGATTGTTGCCGGAGCTATGGGGTTCGTGCATTGTGCAATACTCTCGGCAGGTGGCGTGCCATTTTTACGGAGAGGAACCGAGCCCTATGTGGGGTAAAACCCGGTGCAATGAAGTCAATCCTTCGGTTTTAAAACCCTTTAAAGAAACCATGAAAATGACCATCGCGAAGTGGGTGAACTGGCTAGAGACAGAGTGAATTTCAGATGCGCTGCAAAGAGAGCAACGTTCTATAAAGGACATGCACCTTGATGATGATCCTAGATTTATATTAATGGAGTCTATGTTGCGTGGAGACAACAGGCTCACCTCTCTCTCCAAGAGTACTTGGTTTGTTCCCCACGGGAATGATCGGGATATGTTTCAACGATCCTTAATCTCACTCAGTGTAGATCTTCTTGCGTTCGTTCTTTACGACCAATTTTAATCACTCTTTGTGATATGTTTGATGTTTGCCAAGAACGTGTATACGTTGCACATTGGTTTGGTAGGCCCCTAAACGCATAGATTTCCACATGTTTAGGACATGTGCATCCGATTTCAGCCAAACCTCTATACGCCTCTTACGACATGCGTGGCAGGTAACAGTGGTTCTATTCTTTACATCCCAAACATGGGCCCCGGTAACCACTCGGGCGTCTCAGTGTAGATGAGATCAAGTTTCTATTCCTGTCAGAGATGATTGATATAACATAAGTCCCATGTTTTTCTTCTTAAAATCCCCAGGAATTACGAGTTTTCACCCTTTTTCCTATGTATAAGTGGGTGGGAGTACCCGACTTTCTTTAAGACGCAGGGATCTCCAACAACTCTAGGTCTGTAGTGCTATGCTTAGTGTCGTGGAGTCTCCTACTCAGGTAGTGTCTAGATCCCATGTTCAAGTTAAGCACTTTAAAGAACCTTTGAAGTTCAAAATTAATTGAAGTAGGCGGCAAAACTACTGCCCAAACAAAATTATTTTGAAAAAAAAATTAAAATGAAATTCCTCCAAACGTATTTACTATCTTTAAAATTCCATCAGGGGCACTCACCGTTGCTACAAAATTCATGCACTGTCGCTGAAATCTTCCAGTGTCAGAAAGATATTGCAGCACACGTTGTTATTCACAGAAGTGCAATGATGATGGCTCAATCAATCACTGACATTAAATAAACTCAAATAACAAAGTTAAGGGGTTGTTTTCATACAGTGACTACATTTTCTCATAATTTATTTATCCATTGTGTTTAAATTTCATCTTTCATTGAGGTTGTAATCAATCCTGTTTAATTATTTGACTTTATATCTCTTTTCTCAATGCTATGGTAATGTTTCTTGAAGATTTGGTAAAATATGACATCTTAACTTGATTAACTCTTAGTCTACGCACACTAAAACCTAGTTTTAATGCACTTTTCTTTAGGGATAACATTTGTAATGGATAGTGCCATCACAAAATCTATGATAACTGGTTGTTTTTTTTAAATCTGAAGTATTAGAAGAATATTTCATATTTGATAATGTGCAGAGTTGAAAACTCTTATTTTATCAATTTATTTTCACCTCTGAAGACGGCGACGGCCCACAGCATGGAGAGGGACACCAGTAATATGGTAAGCAGGCCTCACGCAAAACTGAGTCAGAAACGCATTACCAGACATCATGACTTCCGCCTGAATTAACAGCGGGCGGACGAAAACAAACATCAATTTATTTACTAAATTCTACAAAGAATTGTACATAAACAGCAAACAATGAATATTGTAAACAATTTTTTTAAATATGACATTTTGGTTTGTTAAGTGACTTGTCTGAGAATTGGTTACTACTCGAATGGTTTGTCTGATGGTTTATGGTACTTTAGGAGTTAATCAGTTACTATCGGAATTTTTATTTTTATTAAAATTGATATTGATATGAATACCTCATCTTAATGTGACATATTTAAACATACTAATCTAGTAGCACGGATAAACTAGATTTGGTTATGTATGAATGTGTGAGTGATAAAGTGATGAGAATACTGATCTCCTAACTTGGAAGGTGTCGAACCCCTGGTCAGGTCTAGATTATGATTTACTTTTTCAGATTTCAAAAATGAATATCCTAACTTGCCCACTTCATGATATACAGCATCAGAACATTTTCTATAATCTGGGGATATACTCTAATTATAGTTTAGCCTAATCCAGGAATATGCTGTAATTATAGTTTAGCCTAATCCAGGAATATGCTGTAATTATAGTTTAGCCTAATCCAGGAATATGCTGTAATTATAGTTTAACCTAATCCTGAAATATACTACAATCATAGTTTAACCTAATCCTGAAATATACTACAATCATAGTTTAACCTAATCCTGAAATATACTGCAATCATAGTTTAACCTAATCCTGAAATATACTGCAATCATAGTTTAACCTAATCCTGAAATATACTGCAATCATAGTTTAACCTAATCCTGAAATATACTGCAATCATAGTTTAACCTAATCCTGAAATATACTGCAATACTAGTTTAACCTAATCCTGGAATATACTGCAATCATAGTTTAACCTAATCCTGAAATATACTGCAATACTAGTTTAACCTAATCCTGGAATATACTGCAATACTAGTTTAACCTAATCCTGGAATATACTGCAATACTAGTTTAACCTAATCCTGGAATATACTGCAATACTAGTTTAACCTAATCCTGAAATAAGCTGTAATAATAGTTAAACCTAGAAATTCTTCTGACCCTTGTATTTTTGTTATTTTTCTGTTGTTGTTTAACTTGTGAATAAAAACTGTACAGTTCGAGACTGAATCTTGTCTCGTGTTGAAATGTGATAAGATTTTTCCATAAACCTTCTGTGACTGTGACAGTACAAAATTTGAAAGGTAAACTTCTTGTGGGCTATGTCAGTCTATTACAAGAACATTCCTTTCTTCCCACTTTCAAATCAACATACCAAGTACATGTCAAGACTTAAACAACAACTACTTTCTCATTGCTAATTTATATGTGAATAACAGGGAGTCCTACAGTATTGAAAACATTTTAATTCCTTGTGGACCAAAAGCTACACAATGTGGCTGTGTGTTGGATGCCTTTTTACCAGGAGCCACACTAAAGGGCGTTGTTTATTCTAAAAACAAGTGGCTTATAAAAACATGGTTTTTGCCCCGGTCTACTAAGAGTTAACTAACACATTATTTAGAAAAACATGGTTTTTGCCCTGGTCTACTAAGAGTTAACTAGAACATTATTTATAAAAACATGGTTTTTGTCCTGGTCTACTAAGAGTTAACTAACACATTATTTATAAAAACTTGCAGGGGTTGTGTTAATTTTTGTTTACTGTATCACTGGGCAGATGTATGTGCAAATTAAGTTGCAGTTTTCTTTATTTGAACGACAACATGTGAACAATGACATGTATTTTTGTATATTAATAACTGTACATTTATCAGGTGGGGGTGGGGGCTAAGCGGTAAATCCATTGCCTTTCATTCCGAAGGTCATAGGTTTAGATCCGGATCGCACCGTTCTGTTCACAGGTACAATTTTTTTGAAGACACCTAGGATTATTGCCAGAGCTATGGAGTGTGTGCTTTGTGCAATACTCCTGGCAGGTGGCTTGCCATTTCTGCGGAGAGGGACAGAGCCATATGGGGTAAAACCTGGTGCAATGAAGTCAATCCTTCAGATTAAAACCCTTGTTACTTTTATCTGAAGCTAACAAGATAAACAAATAAATTAAAGACCAGTATCAATCAGAATGTGTTACATTGTAAATTTACATTATGAGAGTCTTTCCGAACAGAGAAGATTCAGGGTTGTGAATCCTACTCGCTGACCAGATTGAGAGAGATGGGGGTCGATATTTGTGCAACCCGAAAAGAGCAACATACCAAATATGCACAGAGATTGTTTAATCAACATCAAACTGGTGTATTGGACCTGCTGGATTTGTTGAGGCAGAGGTCGGAGCACCTATGGGCATATCCGGAGTGCTATGATGACAGTCCTCATATAACTGATAACTGTTACAGTAATTTTAACAGTTAAAGAGATTCTTGTGTAGTCTTCGACACATGGCCAAACAGAACACACATACTGGCTACGGTATTTGCTAGTTAGTTTAAGAACTCTGCATTTGCAAAAAAATGAACTTTGAAAAATTGAAAAGTTTATTACTTGTATAACTCTGCCAATACCGGTTCCAAGCTGTGATGTATCCCGGTTCAAGCTTTAATGTATATATCAAAGTAGGCATTGAAGTGGGATGCAAAAGGATCAAGAAAGAGAGGACGAACTAAGGAGACCCTGAAACGAACTTTGTTGAGAGTCAAGAAATATCGGTTTCAGTTCCATGGAGGATATTGAGCGAGTTGCCTTGGATAGAGTGCTATGGAGAAATTTCTTGCAGGCCCTAAGTAACATATAACGGTGCGAGAGGAATTATTATATTATTATTATTACTTGTATCACTATTTTATGACATGAGAAGACAATTGAGGCAGTGATGATGAATGCTGTTAGTACTAAAATAATACTGTTTATCCTGAAAGTGTTCTAAATTGTTGCTTAAATTGTTGTACATGCCATGTTTGTTGTATTATAACAAATATTATTACGTATAAATGGATGAACATTATTTTATTTTGCTTGTCTAAAGGAGAGGGAAAAAAAAAGAATAATTTCAGTGTAGTTATTGAAGTCCTGTATATTATTACTAGTACTCTGTTTACAATTTGACTTTGTGTTTTACTCATTAATTGTTTTGTAAATACACTGTTTTGTATAACATTTGAGAGTTGTGAGAATATTTATTCCAGTATTTCATACAACGTAATAGTTTTGTGTGCCATCTTAATCCTGTCTAAGATTAGGTGTCTTGTGAAAGTTTTCTATGTGAAGTCGTTTTGAAGTTGTCTCAGTATTTTTGTGTGTCCATCATCATCAAATAGCTTGTCCTGAGAACTTTGCCACCCCAAAAGTTCTTCATAATTTCTCTTTCTCATAGGCCAGATGTACCGCCTCTTCAGCTGTCATGTTCAAACCATCAGTTACATCCTGAATCCATCTTCTCCATGGTCTTCCTCTTCTTCTCTTTGCCGGTATGCCTCCTTCTATGATGCTCTTCTCCAGCGCTTCGTGTCGTCTTTTTAAATGTCCAAAATATCTTAATTTTCTCTTTCTTATTTGTAGCATCAGCCAGTTTTCTTTGATTTTTGAGTTCTTTCTGTATATATATCTATTTGTTCTCTTCTCTGTCCATGATATACAAAGGACACTTCTGTAACACTTACATTCAAAAGCACATATATGTGTGTCTATACAATAGATAAAATCAAAGAAAATTAAATATTTCGGACACGTCAAACGACATGAGTGCCTAGAGAAGATAATTTTGGAAGGAATGATGCCTGGAAGAGGAATGAGAGGAAGACCTAGAAGATGATGGGTCAAGATGTCATTAACGATCTGAGAATGACTGCTGCTCACACCAGCCAACTGCACAGAATAGAGAGTTTTTCAGGTCCTATGGGTCTCTGGAAAGAACTGCACTCGTGAACAGAACGTCGCGGTCCGGATTCGAACCCACGACATTTGACTCACAAGGCAAAGGACTTAACCACAGAGACCCCCTGTGATCTGCGTATGTGGCTGAACCATTCAATTTGTTGTTGCTTGATGAAGTTCAGTACTGATAGTGTACCCACTTTTCCTAATGTCTTCATTTCTAAACTAGTGTTTTCATGATACTCCCAGCATTCTATATACAAGATTATATGTGCAGTCAAAATTTGTTTAATAACAGACATGGTTGCAATGAGTTCATGATACTCCCAGCATTCTATATACAAGAGTATATGTACAATCAAAATTTGTTAATAACAGACATGGTTGCAATGAGTTCATGATACTCCTAGAATTCTATATACAAGAGTATATGTACAATCAAAATTTGTTAATAACAGACATGGTTGCAATGAGTTCATGATACTCCCAGAATTCTATATACAAGAGTATATGTACAATCAAAATTTGTTAATAACAGACATGGTTGCAATGAGTTCATGATACTCCCAGAATTCTATATACAAGAGTATATGTACAATCAAAATTTGTTAATAACAGACATGGTTGCAATGAGTTCATGATACTCCCAGCATTCTATATACAAGATTATATGTACAATCAAAATTTGTTAATAACAGACATGGTTGCAATGAGTTCATGATACTCCCAGAATTCTATATACAAGATTATATGTGCAGTCAAAATTTGTTAATAACAGACATGGTTGCAATGAGTTCATGATACTCCCAGCATTCTATATACAAGATTATATGTACAGTCAAAATTTGTTAATAACAGACATGGTTGCAATGAGTTCATGGATATAGTAAGAAAATACTACCTTCAAGATAAGTTTACAAGTAACTACATACAAATATTTTGCTTATGTAATGTGCATTATTTTATCACTTTCTTTCGCTATGAATTATTCTGCTTTGAACGCTCCATATCGACCATTTGTTAACCACTCTGTGTGATTTGTATGTGATCTGAGCCTAAGAGCGGTTGTACTTTGTACCAGTTATGCGCCTACAAGTGACTCAGGACATCTGATTTCTGCGATGCTTTTTATTTACTAGGGTATCTTCCTAGGTCCTACATCAGTCGCCTTGTAGGTCGCAGTGGTACTATTCTTTGCTCCCCTTGTGGGCCTCGGCACCACACGGGTGTGCTAATTCAGGCATGCTCATGATGCCTTATACTGATTTTAACGTGAAGGTTTTCTTTCCTTATCGCCAGTATCCCTTCCCATTCAGGCAAACCTTATTTCGACTTCAGAAGTACTTGTAATTTAAATCCCCAAGTAAAGGATCAGGATTTCCTGTAGTCCCACCCTGTACTGTGTGCACACTAATAATTTTTTGACCAAGCTGCCCTAAAACTTTGGAATTTATGCAGCAACTTGCCACAAATATAGAGTGTTCTCAACTTGACTATCTCCGAACCCTGTAATAAGAATGATTTGCTGAAATATGTACTATGTCTGAATGTCTCAAATACAGACCTGGTCAAACTTCTCATTCAACTTCTCATTCTCATCAAAGGCTGTCAGACCAGTAACCTTGGGTTCCCTTCTTTCAGTTCTTCAATTAGTTCAGATTTTATCTTTGAATCATTAACATATCTGTACATAAAAGCAAGTATCTGGTCATTTGTTTGTTGTATATTTGTTGCGCATTTGTTGTGTATTTGTGTATTGTTGCGCATTTATTGTATATTTATTGTGTATTATTGTATATTGTTGCATATTTGTTGCATATTTATTGTGTATTTGTTGCATATTTGTTGTGTATTTATTGTGCACTGTTCATACTTATTGTATATTGTTGCATATTTATTGTATATTGTTGCATATTTATTGTGTATTGTTCATATTTATTGTGTATTGTTCATATTTATTGTGTATTGTTCATATTTATTGTGTATTTGTTGCATATTTATTGTGTATTGTTCATATTTATTGTGTATGTGTTGCATATTTGTTGTATATTGTTGCATATTTATTGTGTATTGTTGCATATTTGTTGTATATTGTTGCATATTTATTGTGTATTGTTGCATATTTGTTGTGTATTGTTCATATTTATTGTGTATGTGTTGCATATTTGTTGTGAATTTATTGTGTATTGTTCATATTTATTGTGTATTTGTTGCATATTTGTTGTGTATTTGTTGTGTATTGTTGCATATTTGTTGTGTATTTATTGTGTATTGTTGCATATTTGTTGTGTATTTATTGTATATTTGTTGTGTATTGTTGCATATTTGTTGTGTATTTATTGTATATTGTTGCATATTTGTTGTGAATTTATTGTGTCTTGTTGCATATTTATTGTGTATTGTTGCATATTTGTTGTGTATTTATTGTGTCTTGTTGCATATTTATTGTGTATTATTGTATATTGTTGCATATTTGTTGTGTATTTATTGTGTCTTGTTGCATATTTGTTGCATATTTGTTGTGTATTTATTGTGTATTGTTGCATATTTGTTGTGTATTTATTGTATATTGTTGCATATTTGTTGTGAATTTATTGTGTCTTGTTCCATATTTATTGTGTATTGTTGCATATTTATTGTGTATTTGTTGCATATTTGTTGCATATTTATTGTGTATTGTTCATATTTATTGTGTATGTGTTGCGCATTTGTTGCATATTTATTGTGTATTTGTTGCATATTTATTGTGTATTGTTCATATTTATTGTGTATTGTTCATATTTATTGTGTATTGTTCATATTTATTGTGTATTTGTTGCATATTTATTGTGTATTGTTCATATTTATTGTGTATGTGTTGCATATTTGTTGTGTATTTATTGTGTATTGTTGCATATTTGTTGTATATTGTTGCATATTTATTGTGTATTGTTGCATATTTGTTGTATATTGTTGCATATTTATTGTGTATTGTTGCATATTTGTTGTGTATTGTTCATATTTATTGTGTATGTGTTGCATATTTGTTGTGTATTTATTGTGTCTTGTTGCATATTTGTTGTGAATTTATTGTGTATTGTTGCATATTTGTTGTGTATTTATTGTATATTGTTGCATATTTGTTGTGAATTTATTGTGTCTTGTTGCATATTTATTGTGTATTGTTGCATATTTATTGTGTATTTGTTGCATATTTGTTGCATATGTGTTGTGTATTGTTGCATATTTATTGTGTATTGTTGCATATTTATTGTGTATTTGTTGCATATTTGTTGCATATTTGTTGTGTATTGTTGCATATTTATTGTGTATTGTTGCATATTTATTGTGTATTTGTTGCATATTTGTTGCATATTTGTTGTGTATTGTTGCATATTTATTGTGTATTGTTGCATATTTGTTGCATATTTATTGTGTATTGTTGCATATTTATTGTGTATTGTTGCATATTTATTGTGTATTGTTGCATATTTATTGTGTATTGTTGCATATTTATTGTGTATTGTTGCATATTTATTGTGTATTTGTTTATGGTTATTCACCAAAGTGCAATCATGATGATCCAATCAATCAAACAATTAGTGGTTTCAAGCTCTGTGGAGAATAATTAAGTCACATTTATATAACTGCAGCAGTAGCATAGTTGTTAACTGCCACAGTAGCATAGTCGTTAACTGCCGCAGTAGCGTAGTCGTTAACTGCCGCAGTAGCGTAGTTGTTAATGAACTCACTTCTTAGACTAGTGGTTCAGGTTGAATTCCACAGTGAGCGTGAAATTTTTCAGCCGCAACGGCTCCCAAGTCGACCCAGCCTCAATTGGATACCAGGAACAACACAGGGAAGTAATGGCGGCCAGCATGATTTTGAGCACATCTCCAATCGTGTACTGATGGTTAATGAAAAATACGGACGTATCAATGTATTACTCAATATATAATAATAATAATAATAAAACCCATAACCCATTAGGGTTGTAGTGGTGTCACTGTGGAGACATCAGCACAAAAAGCACGCCATGAGTCTGTCTTCAACTCCTCGAGCGAGTGTGGAGAAACTCTGTCCTGACCAGCTCTTGATGTTGTCAAACCAGGATTTTCTCTGCCCTCCTTTCTTTCTTCCACCCTCAGCTGTTCCCTGTAGGATAATCTTGGAGAGGGAGCCATGTCTCCTCACATGCCCAAACCACGCAAGTTTACCCAATATATCATGCGGTATAACAAGCGTTTCTAAACGAAATATTCTAACATTTATTTAAATGCATCCACAAACACCTTTGATTGCTCTTGTTTTTCTTTTAAAATTTGTGCTTGCATTTTCATTTTGTTGGTTATCGCCTGTGTGGTGCCGGGGCCCGTAAGGGAAGTAAATAGTAGTACCACTGCGGCCTACAAGGCATGTCGTAAGAGGAACCTAGGGAAGCTACCTAGTAAATAAAAAGCATTGCAGAAATAGGATGTGCTGGCCTACTTGTAGGCACATAACTGGCACAAATAACAATCGCTCTTGGGCTCAGATCACATACAAATCACACAGAGTGGTTAACAAGTGGTGGATAAGGAGCGTTCGAAGAGAAAGAAGATTTTGTTGGTTATATTTTCTCATTTCTACATCCACACCATGTAATCCACACCATGTATGTTTAATTGGTTATTGGTTACTAAACTGACGTAATTGCACTCCGGACAGACCCATAGGTCAGTCTCCCCAACAGATATCAAAGAGTATGCAGACTGATGGTTCCTGTGGCTCGCTGATTAAACACACCTCTCACTTTGTCTCTCAGGCATCCAGTTCGACTTGAACAACAAGTAACTCCAAACTGCCTAAATCGCTTGATCGATTCAACGATTTTAGTGTTCTGGTCCAACAGACAGTCACGAAGAGAGTGAAGAATATCCCCTTATCCATCTTCAACTCCCCAACAATCGATGCTGTTGATGCAAGCCTGTCTGCTCTTTCATTACCGTAAACACCCGTATGCCCAGGACAGTATATCCACGTAAGCCGCTAGAGGTTAGAAACTCCTATAGACGACATCCACTCATACCAAAACCTGCCTTTCTGGATCTTGTGAAGCATCGACTGAGAGTCAGATACAACAACTGCCCCAGTAAATGAAGTCCCAGAGAGTCAATGGAGGGCAGCAGTAGCGGCCTCAACCTCCATCCTCATACTAGTAGTAGTTGTCCTGTATGCCCCACTTCACTCTGCAACAACCCTACAATGCGCATTAGCCAAGAAACCCCAGCCGGACTTCTCACCACGTTGAACTGACCCATCGGTATATACAACATCATCATCCCTTGCATTATCTTCTATCAGCTGCTTAACTGCGAGATCAGCTTTCATGTTGCCCCAATCTCTACATTCTCTTCCAAGAGTAATGATAACGTTGAGATAGTTGGTCATGCTACCATCTGTTGGGATCCATTCTTCCCCTTTTGGTAGGGTTGCAACCGTAGTTGTTTAATAAGATAGTTAAACAACAGAAGTCTCTATGGTGTAGAGGTTAGGCGCTCAACTCTCATGCTAAAGGCACCAGGTTTGCTCCTGCAGAGCCATCTGGATATTTTGCCAGAGTTTCCTGGTCTCAGTATAGGGAGATTGAGTTCCTAGTCCTATCGGAGCGGGCGATAAACGTGAGGTTCTGCGTTCAATTTAAGCATGTACAGGAACCCTAGGCAGTTCAAAATCGAGAAGAGCAGACTGGAAAGCTGCTGCTCGGGCAACATTCATTAGAAACAAAGTTGTAAAATAAAATTTATACAAAATACCGGGGACCCTCGCTGGTACTACGGATTTCGTGCCCTGCCGTTGAGATTTTCCTGTGTAAGAAAGAGATCGGAGCACATGGTTACTCCCCGGTGCAGTGATGATGGCCCTAACAAACAAACAATCAATCAGTTGATCAATTCTTCTTCTTGTGTTTGATCACTATGAATTCAGACGTAGTCAGGGCACCTCATATGGCATTTCTGACTGATTTATGCATGAAGACTTTCTTTACCTTTCTATCAGTGTCCCTTGCCATACAGGCGGGCCTTCTCCGACTTCATAGATAAGTTGATCACTGATAGCGAATCTAAATTTCTAACGTGAACAAGAAAAAACACTGACAAGAAAATAAAATGCAGTATAAATGTGTTGAGTTACCAGGAATTTATTTCTCACAATTATACAACTACAACCAGTATCAGACTTACAACTTCACAACAAACAGGTTTATCAAAAATACAAGCTTACAACAAAAGCACACATATAGTCTGGGTAATGATGGAGATAGTCTAATTAGATAGTCTAATTACACCAGCACAAATTACAAAATCTACTAGCACTCAGATACAATGGCAACAGATCCAGAGGATGACCATATGAACGATGGATCAACGGAATATTTGACGCACTAAATTTTCACCTTGTACAAAGTGCATGAGGAGGCTCGCTCCAGGTGACCCTTTTTCGGATTGACAATGAAAGGCATAACAAGGATAGCTAATAGATAGATATTTATAATAATAATTTCTCTCATATCGTTATAAGTTACATAGGGCATACAAGCAATTTCTCCATACCGCTCTATCCTGGGTAACTTTATAATAGATATCTATAATAGATATACAGATAGGTCTAATTACTTAGCGACCATCTTCTTGACGCTCCATATCGACACCTTGTTAACCACTCTGTGTGATTTGTATGTGATCTGAGCCTAAGAGCGATTGTACGTTGTGCCAGTTATGTGCCTACAAGTAGGCCAGCACATTAGATTTCTGCAATGCTTTTTATTTACTAGGGTAGCTTTCCTAGGTCCTACATCAGTCGCCTCTTACGAGATATCTTGTAGGTTGCAGTGGTACTATTCTTTGCTTCTCTTGCAGGCCCCGGCACCACACTGGTGTAGTGACCATATGTGGGATGAAGGTGTGTGGAGTGATGATGCATCTATACTGTGAGAATAGAGTGACCATATGTGGGATGAAGGTGTGTGGAGTGATGATGCATCTATACTGTGAGAATAGAGTGACCATATGTGGGATGAAGGTTTGTGGAGTGATGATGCATCTATAATATGAGAACCGGCAGAGATTGAGGAATGTTTCCACCAGTGTAGCCATAGAGACCATCAAAATTCATATCATTCAACATCTGCTAAATATTAACAGAGCATCTAGTGTTGCTTGGTGTGCTGTAAGATTGTTTCAATCTTCTTTAACAACCCAGTGTCGTGATTTTATGTATTTGTTTTGCGCCTCTTTGGTGACTTCATAGGCAGTTTGGTCTGTTTGCATTCTTACTAAGTGGCCAAACCACTTCATTCTCTGTTTCTCTATACAGTTCAAGCAGTCTTGTACCTACCCTTTCTCTGATGTTGGTATTTGTAACTCTGTCGATTCTTGTGTTGTTGGTGACTTTGCGGAGACATCGCATGTTGCTATTTTCTGTGCACGTGTCTTATTCATTGTCCATGTTTGACATTGGTAACATAGATTGGTTCCATAACCATTTATAATCATAAAAGAATATTACATCCTATCACAGTGTTAAAGTAAGACTAACATCTGCCTTCTGACAAATCTGTTTTCAGAACTGCCTTTATGAGACTGATTTTGCTGTCCACTCTTCAATCCCTACTTAGTTATTTAAACTGCAGTGATGCAGTCTGTTATAAGGACACCCTTGGAGATTACCATAGTCATTCACTGCATTTTGTACCCAAATTCAACTTGATTGATTCTGCTCAGCGCAGGACCAATTTTAAAATCATACTTTTATGGAACACACACAATAAAAAGGCAGAAAACAAACGAGAGACAAATGTCAACACAAAAGTCGCAAATCTCCAATACATGAAACAAATTTGACATCAAGATCAAACATGGAATATGAGGATGCCAAGATCGTAATTTGAGGAATCTTGGTTTGTGTTATATATCATTTATTTTTTCTTCTGAAAGATGAATACAACACAGCCTGCAAAATGTATGCTAATATTAAAGGCATGTTGCCCGTAACCCTCAACCTTTAACTCCCCATATCGACTTCACTGACAAAATGCTATCTTACAATTCATTATCCATTAGCATGAATATCATAGGGAGATTGATGAGGATATTGTTTGTTTGTGTTCATTCTATCAACCAAGTTAACACTCTTTGTAATCTGTGTGGTTTGTGCTGAGATTGTGAGTACATTGTGCCATATTAGGCTCCTACCGCATGCAGGACAGGCATATTTGAATTTAGGCCAAAGTATTTACATATTATTCAACAGTACTCACATTTGTGGGGTAGCTGGGTAGAGGTAAACCTCTATCAAAGGAGATGTATGGGTGTGAAGCATGGACATTTAATAAAGCAGTGGAAAAACATATATGTGCTTTTTTAATATAAGTGTTACAGAAGAATTCTCCGTATGTCTTGGACAGAGAAGAGAACAAATAGATCTATTCAGAAAGAACTCAAAATCAAAGAAAACTGGCTGATGCTACAAATAAGAAAGAGAAAATTGAGATATTTTGGACATATAAAAAGACACGAAGAAGACCATCATGGAAGGAGGCATACCGGCAAAGAGAAAAAGAGGAAGACCACGGAGAAGATGGATTCAGGATGTAACTGATGGTTTGAACATAACGGCTGCATAGGCCTACGAGAGAGAGAAATTCCAAAGGACTGTTGGGCTGGCAAAGTTCTCAGGACAAGCTATTTGATGATGATTCTTATGCACTTCTTGATTTGTAACTCAGCCCATGTATGAAATCCCTAACATTCTACAAGCAATGCTACAACAAATGTTATTGTTTAGTGATGCTCGCAGTTTAAGTTGAAATACATAGCAAGATGGACAGACACTAGATATTGTCAAAACACATGTGTATATGCCCGCGTGGTTACGGGCCCAAATTTGGGTTGTAAAGAATAGAACCACTGTTACCTGCCACGCATATCGTAAGAGGCGAATAAGGAGGTTTGGCTGAAATCAGATGCACGTGTCCTAAACATGTACAAGTCTATGCGTTTAGGGGCCTACCAAACCAATGTGCAACGTATACACGTTCTTGGCAAGGATCAAATATATCACAAAGAGTGATTAAAATTGGTCGTAAAGAACGAACGCAAAGAAGAAAAAGAAAACACATGTGTATATAAATGCTTCTCTTGGTAGCACTATCATATACAACAACACAAGAATTTGGCAATATGTAAGTTACACAACATGTAACCATTAAACAACAGCAAAGCACAACAGCACTCAGAACACAGCTTAAACCAGCAGCACAGAGATGGAGTCATATGTTCACTTGACTGGGTATGAGTTCGAACCTGTTCTTGAAGCCACCCAAGTTTTGAAGATATCCCTGCAACAAGTAAGTTCACATGATTAATCAATGGACAAGGAAGTGTAGACATACATTAGAACATAAGAGAGAGAGAGAGAGAGAAGAGATTAGAAGTGTAGGCATACGTTAGAACATGAGAGATAGAGAGATAAGTAGTGTAGGCATACATTAGAAAGAGAGAGAGAGAGAGAGAAAAGTGGAGACATAAATTAGAACATGAGAGAGAAGAGAGGTGTAGACACATTAGAACATGAGAGAGAAGAGAGAGAGAAAGAGAAATAGGAAGTGTAGACATGCATTAGAACATGGGAGATAGAAGTGTCGACACACATTACTGAACAATCAGAGCACACATGGTTATACACTGAAGTGACACACATTACTGAACAATCAGAGCACACATGGTTATTCACTGAAGTGCAAGTGATGGTACAATCAATCAATCAAACCAAATATAATGTTGAATGCTCTATTGTCCAAAGTTTATCTCCAATGAGCTCCAGTCGATGATGCTAAGGTATTCATGCACTGTCAACTAGTCTTCCAGCAGCAGATGAAGCATTGCTAAGCAGTTCATGCACTGTCAACTAGTACTCCAGCAGCAGATGAAGCATTGCTAAGGAGTTGATGCACTATCATCTGGTCCTCCAGCAGATCAAGCAATGCCCATGAGCATCAGATAACTTAAATACTGTTCTACAGAAGCAATATCTGCCAGAATTAGACAGTGAAGGTTGTTACAAAGAGAATCAATCCTAGCCTTACCTGCAGTGGGTGATGACACAGTCATTGCTGCAGTAGTTAGAGTCCCAGGCTGGGTTATCCCTGGCATGATTCTTGCAGCCACTTCGTACACAATGAGGATAGGTAACCTCCATGTTCTGACAGAAAAGTCATAAAAGAAACATTAAGTTACACATATTGAGTTAGCTAGTTAAGAGAATCAATGTCCCTCTGTACTCTGAAGACCAATAGATACTTAGTCACATCATTAAGTTACAAATATTGAGTTAGATAATACACGATAATAGTTCAAGATAAAAGTAGCCCCATTGACAAATTAAAAGTTGCCAGGTACGCATTGTGTTTTGTCTATTTACTACTTAAACCGGTTCTGACTAGCTCATCCTTTTGTCACATTTGTTCATCGCCCCTTCCCGAACCATAATTACACCATGACAAAAAGACCTGCTCACTTGACCTATACTACGTCATAATTGAACTTTCTCATTTTCATAAACATATTTCCGATTGGTTCATTGACCGGGCTACTTTTATCTTGAACACCCTGTATAATCCTAAAAAGGGTCTAATGTCAAAGGATTGACTTCATTGCACAAGGATTTACTCCATTTGGCTTAGTCCCTCTCTGCAAAAATGGCAGCCATCTGTCAAGACTATTGCACCAACTCCTTAGCTCCGGCAATAATCCTAGAGGTGTCTGGAAAAAATGCACTCGTGAAAAAAACAGTGTGGTTCGGATTCGAACCCATGTCTTTTGGAACACAGTGCAAGGGCGTAACCACTTAGCCACAGAGACCTCCAGTTAGTTAATATCTTCTTGTCGATCGTTCTTTTTGGCCATTTTGATCATTCTTATTGTGATATATAGACAGCCTTTGTCAAGAACGTTTTTTACGTCACATCATTCAGTACCATTTGGAGCTCTAGTGCTTATCCTTCGGTGATGTGTCCGGTTTCAGCCAGTGTTTACTGAGTTCGCTCTCCGTCAGCCTTTGGCTGTCCCCAACTGACCTGCAAGGCAGTAGGTTAGTTAGTTAATATAATCTATGCTACTGTGCTATATGGAAAGACCCATAAGTAAGAAGACTCTTTCTGCAGATGGTGAAGGTTATGATTGCTGATAGTTCCTGTAGCTTGCTGGTTATTCACACACATCACAATCATCCTCACAAAAGTCCCTACAAACTCATATTACTATTGATGCAAGATTACTCATGTCTCATAAATATATTTTTGCCAGGTCATCATCATGAAGCACTGTTCATGGTAGGCGGTATATCATTCATTTTATATCAAATCTCAGAGAACCCAGTATATTATTCCATTCATATCATTCTTCTTCTTCTTCTCTTCCACCATTTACTTCTTTATAGAAGTGTTGGGGTGAAACGTAGTGATCTTGTGTGTGCTTTTTAAGGCACTTTGTAAGCTGATATTCATGTTCGTAAGGCTGCTCTTGATGCCGTCGCTCCATCTTTGCGTGGTCTTCCTCTTGCCTTGTACTCATAATACTTTTTCTGTGTGGCTCTCTTTAGTAGGCGATATCAGGGCATTCTGGTAAGGTGTCCAAACCATTTAATCTGTTGTTCTTTTATGAATTGCATAACTGGTTTCACATCTAGTCTTTTTCTGATTTCTTCATTTCTAATTTTGTCTCTTATTGTCACACCTGCAGCTCTTCTAAGACATCTCATACATTTCCTGATACCATGTATATTTTATGAATTTTTTATGATTCATATCATACATGGTATAAATCAATATATTCTCACTTTGATATCAAATGTTCCCACTGTTAGTTGAGTCGCTGTTAGTTGAGTCGTTGTTAGTTGAGTCGCTGTTAGTTGAGTCGCTGGATCATCATCACCGCACATGAAACCAATTAGTCCAAAAGTGCTCTAATCTCCTCAGTATGTCTCTCAGCATGTGGCGACTAACGCCACCAGCTCTTTGTTGGTTTACTATTCCCTTTAGCTATCAGTAAAGTGCTCTTGTATAGCTATACCACATTTGACTTGGTATTCTTGCAGTCTGGTTAGGGTTGTAGATTCACCACCATTACTTGAATCATTTACATGTTCTCTCTCCCTTAGGTAATTCAGAATATCAGCCTGGTCCAATACTTGTTCGCTTTTTACAGCAGCCATACCTGCAAGCCTATTGGCTCGTTCATTTCCCCTTACATCTGCGTGCCCTGGTACAAAAATAAAACTGTTTCTTGTCAACATAGACCACTTCAGCAACTCCCAACTATTGTTCCCATTATATGAAAAATGAAAATCGTGGCATATCCCAAAGGACGTAGCCATCAACCACAGTCGTTGATTTTCTAGGCACCACTTATACGTTCAGTAGTTTGCCATTGCTTTCTGAGCGGGTGGCGCCATCGTCCTTTGTTAAAATCACGGAAACAATTTGCAAGCAAACTGTCCATGGCGTGATTCGAACTCAGACGTCGGGGTTAATAGACCGAGTCACTAACCCCTAGGCCACAGACGCCACACTCCCATTATATACACTTTCAAATAATTCTTCTTTTTCTTCAATGTTCCAGCATTCTTCTTCTGCGTTCTCACTAGATTGAGATTTGGACTCTCTAATAAAGGCCGCCGTCTGCCTCAGATTATCAGCCACGTGGTGTAAGTGGGCCACCTCTTTCTTCTCAGGTCTGCATACCGGGGCAGTTCTGTAGGATATGTTTCCCTTGCCGTTGCTCCTGTGTGATCTCCCGCAGTTAGCTTTGGCCACCCTCACTGCGTGGCTAAATCTCAGAGGCAGATTTGCGGCCGTAGAATCCGTTATCCCATTCCTCATTGTGAGGGTCGTTGCACCATGTTATGTGCCTTACGGCCTGGTGCATCCGTTTCTGCAAGCATTTGTTTCGGGTTAGCATTCCCTAAGCAGAGTTTGGGATATTGTTTTTAAATTCAATGTTATGTAGTGTACATAGCATTCAAGAACTGGGGTGTCTGTGGACTTTGTACCCACCCAGGACAAGAGACAGAATGATGGGACTGCTCTAGCACTTCTATGCTACACAATGATACAGCAACCAAGGTATGGTTCACTGTGCTCAGTGAATCTTGAAATCTTTATTTCTTATCTCCAATCTTTTCTTACCTTCCAGCTTCAGGATAAGAAAAGATTACTAGAATGGGACCTTGTGTGCGCTTCATAAATAGCCTTCCAGCTTTGGGATATGAAAAGATTACTAGAATGGGACCCTGTGTGTGCTTCATAAATAGTGTCTTTTGTCGCCCCTCTTATCTCTGAGATCCACCTTTTGCGTGGCCTGCCTTTTGCTTTGTATCCATTGTATCGGAGCAATATTGCCCTTTGAGATGCACTGTCTGTTGGTAATCTGCTTATGTAGCCAAACTATAATTTGTTGTTTCTTGATGAAATTCAGTACTGATGTTGTACCACTTTTATCCTGATGTCTTCATTTCTCAACCGGTCTCTTCTTGTTACTCCCATCATATTATTCTTCTATCATTTGATGTCAGCATCCATGTTTGGCACTGATAGCATAATGTGGGGGGAAAGATTGTGTTGAACATTGCTATTTTTGTGTTCATGGTGACATGTTTGCATTTTAAAATTGGCGCCATTTGTCCTATAATTTGGTTTGCCTTGTTACATTTCGTTAGTAATTCTTTTTAAATCATATTTGTCAATTGTCACTCAATTTTCAACATCATTTCTCTTCAAAATGTTTCCCAAAAAATGGAATGTCTACGTCTAATTTCTCAATTTACAGTTTTCATTTCGTAATGTCTACTTTCAAATCAGGACACCACCTATGTGTTGCTGGGGTCTGCAAGGGAAGCAAAGAATAGTACCACTGCAACCAACAAGGCCTGTCGTAAGAGACGACTGAGGTAGGGCCTAGGAAGCTACCCTAGTAAATAAAAAGCATCGCAGAAATTGGATGCGCTGGCCTACTTGTGGGCGCAAAACTGGCACTATGTATAATCGCTCTTAGGCTCAGATCATATACAAATCACAAAGAGTGGTTTAACAAGGAGTCGATATGAGCGTTCAAGAAGAAAACAGGACACAATAAAATATTGCGAAGATGAACTTACCACTTCTTGGTCGAGAGAAAAAATCATTGTTGTGAGTCATCATGGTGGGTTGGTAATTGTTGGAACTTGCTTGGATTACATGTGGCGGACTGGCATAAATTGGACCTTTCACTTCCTGAGGTGGGGAATGTTCATGTGATGGTGATGACTGCCTCACATTTATCTGCTGATGATGCTGGTGCTGTTGCATCATTTGAGGTGGTACCTGCATCAAATGTGCAGATGATTGTTGCTGGATCTGTACTCTTTGCTGGCCTGCACTCATACTTGCTGGAATGTTCGAACCTTTTAACGAAACAAAGAAAATCTCAATGTTAGTCAATATAATCAGCAGTTATTTATACAGCAATAAACAGATCATTAAAGAGAATTGTAGAGCGAATGGAAAATGTTTGACTGCCAGCAAGACAGGCAAACATTCCTAGGCCGAAAACTTCCGTTTCGATGCTCTAGTCCAACATTAGTAGGGGCCTAACTGAGGCGCAAGCTTCTAACAGGTCTTAGCAAAGACTATTTATATATCACAATAAGAATGATCAAATTGGTTCAGAAGACGATCGAAACAAACAAACAAGTTATTTATCATATTCCTCCATATTAGCCTACCTTATCGTGGTTGGAGGGTTTGTGTGCCTTTAGGATCCTTCAGGCTATATCGGCGGGAGTCTAACTCCTGGCAGGTCTAACCAAGCCGAACAGACTGAAGGTGAAAGGCCAGACCAAAAGCGGGGAGCAGGATGGGGCCTCATAAGGTGACAGTGCAGAACCCACCGGCGAGTGGTAAATGCTCTGGCTGCAACCAACCCATCCCCAGCTATGGGACAAATAGCACTTGTCCTCTCTCTCCCTTGAGGAGGACATCCTTTTCTTGTCTTCTACTTCTATGACACTTTCCCTTAAGCATAAGGGATTAAACTACAGTGTCCAAGGAGCACACCCTGCATAAAAGCCTGGGTTGGTGAGCCCGGCAACAGAAGGCTGAAGTCATCTAGAGTAGGGCGACTCCAGACAAACCCGGGAAGACAGATCTCGTCAGCAGGGGACTGCAACTGTCTAGAGAACAACCTCAAAAAAGATGTCCTCAGAAACGGAATGTGTCAGCCATTATTGGCGGGAGGAATCGACACATACGAACAACTCAAATGGCCATGCAAATGGCCATTTATCATATTTATTTATTAATAATATTGTGGGTGTCTGTGGCTTAAACAGTAGTGATCTTGCCAACAACCCAAATGTATTTGGTTCAAACTCTACGGTGGGCAGTAAGGAAAACAAATTTGTTTCAACGGATTTTCCTGAGCGGTAAAAATAGGCCTCACTATTCAGAAAGTAATGTCAAACTACTAGACGTTTAAGTGGTGCCTAGAAAATCAATAACTCATTTACTGCGGTTGATGGTGATGTCTTGTAAAGGAATTGCAATGATATTTATCATTTAATAATAACAAGCGCACTTTGAATACAGAAATAAACATAATAGGCAAAGCAGCAGCAACAATGAACAGACTGATAAATAGAGTGAGAGAGAACAGAAAGCAGACAACTTAAACATAAACCTGTGAATATGTCATGTATGTATCCGCAGTTGTTGTCGAGCCCCCAGGAATTATGAGTTTTCACTCGTTTTCCTAAATTGCGTGGGGAGAGTACCCTGCTTTCTGGCAGACCCAGAAACCTCCAACAACTCTAGAAGTGTAGTGCTATGCTTAGTGTTGTGGAGACTCCTACTCAGGTAGGGTCTGTTGGTCACTACTGCAGTATCATCTCATTTCTAGCGTGGTACATGTGAGCATCTGTAGCTCAGCGGTAGTGAGCTCGATCACAAACCCAAGCGTACCTGGTTCAAATCCCACAGTGGGCAAGTTTGGAAGCAAATTCGTTTCCATGGGATTTTTTACGGCAGATTAAATTAGACCTCACCGTTCAGAAAGCAATGGCAAACTACTGAATGTATAAGTGGTGCCTAGAAAATCAACGACTCGTTTACTGTGGTTGATGGCACGTCCTTTGGGATATGCCACGATTTTCATTTCACATGCTGTAAAAACATCACTTATTGATCTCAAGGGACAATCTGCATGACAATCTGCATGTGATTATAGTCCAAACAGCCATTTCCCACGATTGTTCTAGAACAACCACCAGTTGACCACTCTGTGTGACCTCTGTGTGATTTTCGTCAAAGAGGGTACCGAGCAACAACACGCAAAGACAAACATTTGCGTTCACTCAACGATAAATTTTCTGCTGTTTAATTGGCCTGTTTGATCTGAGCCTGCGAGTTTGTGCATGTTTCGGACATTATCCTACAAATGTAAGACAATTGCACCCGAAAAGTGCCGTCCTTTGTCAATGTGTAGGTTTGTATGACAAGACAAACCTTTACATTATCTGCCTTAATTCTCTAGCCACAGTTTTGACATGCTGGACAGTGTCGTCTTCGTAGTAGGGAAAGTATACTAATCAACTCCTCATGGAGTACGGTAAGAAGTGGACTTTGGGATGACCGCTGCAGCGGAGGACAGAGGAAGCATGGGAATGCCCAAGATGCTATGACGTCGATCGAATAACATAACTTACAATGCTACCATCTGCAAAGATGAAACGGTACCAACTGTAAGGTACCAACTATTTACCACCAAATGCAATAGAATTGACACGCAATGACACATTCATACAAAATTAGGCTCCAAATATGTGTCTACTTTTTTTTTAAAAGCCTGTACATCAATTTTGTGGGACAGACTAGAGCAATGCAGAGAGTGTTTGCCTATTTAATCGAACATATAGTGTTGTTGAATTTATTTGTCACACCTGACTTTCTATAAGTGAAGGGAATTTACCCTCCTACTTCCTGCACACTTGGGTACAGAAATGTGAAGTTACAGGCACTTTATACCCCATGGTCTGAAAAGGCTATAGAACATTTTCATTTTGTCCATTTATCACACCATTTTAGCTTAAAGAAAGCAACTTTTTAATTTCCCTACTTACCTAATGTCAACAACCAAATTACTAAAGACACAAGCACAGACAATGTATTACAAACATATTGTATTCATTTAAAAGTAACTCTAGTTTTATTCACTATCTTAATCAGCTATCTTAAATACAAGTTGCCCCATAAAACTGGATTTGACCTCATTTCAAGTAGCGGGCCCTAACAAACAAAAGAAAATCTCTCCTTCGAATACCTGCTGAAACTACTTCCATAGCTTGAAAGTTGGTTGTTCCTGTCATGCCTCCAGCTGATGTGCTTCCCAGGCCAGGAGATGAAGGTGATTTTTCAGCCTCTTCTGATCCAGACTATAAGAGACAAATACAATATTGCTATATGAAGAGTATGACACAAAGAAAGTATAAAAGATTTCAATGAAATATAATAACCAGACTAAAAGTTAATTGCATATCCTTTACAGGACTTTGCTAATCAACCACAGCTTTTAACGCTGTTTGTGATTTTCTAGGCATTATTACGTTCAGTAGTTTGCCATTGCTTTCTAAACTGATGGTGTCATCATTCTTTAGTAAAAATCCACAGCGAAACAATTTGCAACCAAACTGTCCATAGCGCGATTCAAACTCAGAACGTCAGGGTTAATAGACCAAGTCACTATCCCCTAGGCCACAGATGCCACCTCAATAACCTGACTAGAGCAGACAAATACAATATTGCTATATGAAGAGTATGACATTAAGAAAGTATAAAAGATAGAAGGAACTCAAAATCAAAGAAAACTGAAGTATTTTGGACATATAAAAAGACATAAAGGGCTGAGAAGACCATCATGGAAGGAGGCATACCGGCAAAGAGAAGAAGAGGAAGACCACAGAGAAGATGGATTCAGGATGTAACTGATGGTTTGAACATGATGGCTGCAGAGGCATGACATCTGGCCTATGAGAGAGAGAAATTCTAGAGGACTGTTGGGGTGGCAAAGTTCTGTTAAGGACAAGCTATTTGATGTTGATGACACTTTGAAAGTATAAAAGATTTCAATGAAACATAACTAGATAAATTGGCAACTAAACCTTCTTGTACCCTGTGGAAAATAGGATTGAAACTGGCATCTTGTGCTTAGAAGGTTGTGAGTTCAAACTGGAAACGTGACGCTTTGTTCACGGGGGGCATTCCTTTCCAGAGATCACTAGAATTGTTGTCAGAACTATGAAGTATATGTTTTGTGCAATACTCTCTGCAGGTGGAGTGCCATATTTGTGGAAAGATATCGAGCGCCATTCAGAAACCCAGCGAAAAGAAGTCAATGCTTTGTCTAGACAGCCCTTAATACGGTTTTCCAGCCTGCTCTTCTCGATTTTGAACTACCTAGGGTTCTTTTACATGCTCAAAATGAAGATAGGGACTTTTATCATCTGTTTCCGATAATACTAGGAACTCGATCTTACCTACACTGAGATCAGGGATCTCTGGGAAAATATCCAGATGGCTCCACTTTGGGAGAGAACCTTGTACCTTTGACAAGAGAGATAAGCACATAAACTCTATGTCACAGAGACCTCTAATATGCCAGATGTCCCACCTCTGCAGTCATCACGCTCAAATCATCATGTACATTCTGAATCCATCATCTCTGTGGTCTTCCTGTTCTCCTCTTTGTCGTGATGCTTTCTTCCATGATGGTCTTATCCAAACATTTGTTTATATATAAATATATATATAAAATATAAATATATCACCCAAGTGGTTACCGGGTCCAAATTTGGGGTGTAAAGAATAGAACCACTGTTACCTGCCACACATGTTGTAAGAGGCGACTAAGGAGGTTTGGCTGAAATCGGATGCATGTGTCTGCTAGGGAATGCTAACCCGAAATAAATGCTTGCCGAAAACGGATGCATCAGGCATAAGGCGCACAAACATGGTGCAACGACCCCTCACAATGAGGAATGGGATAACAGATTCTACGGTCGCCAATCTGTCTCGGAGATAGAGCCACGCAGTAAGAATATCAGACCTACCATTACAAGGGTGGCCAAAACTTACTGCGGGAAGAGGTCGGCACAAACGGGAAGCAGAAATCATAGGAATTATATCCTATAGAACTGCCCCAGTATGCAGACTTGAGAAGAAAGAGGTGGCCCACTTACACTAGTGTCCAAGACAAACTGTATGGCGTGGCTGATAATCTGAGGCAGACGGCTGCCTTTATTAGAGAATCCGAAATCCCAATCTAGTGAGAATGCAGAAGAAGAAGATATATATATATATATATATATATATTATGAGCATCAGGTATGGTGAGACGCAACTGGGTGGAGGTACTGGTACAGACAATGATCAGAGAAATCACCTTCATTTTTGTCCCTGGGCATGCAGGAGTTAGGGTAATGAACGAGCTGATAGATTGGCTGGCTTGGCTACAATATCAGAGGGAGCTGCCAAGGATCAAAATGACATTCTTCACGCATTGAGAAAGTCTTTCTGAACAGAGGAGTTTCAGGGCTGTGAATCCCACTCACTGACCAGATTGAAAGAGATGGGTGTCGATATTGGTGCAGCCGAAAAGAACGACATACTAAATATGCAAAGAGATTGATTAATCAACATCGAACTGGCGTGTTGGGTCGCTGGACGCTGCTGGATTTGCTGAGGTAGAGATCGGAGCACCTATGGACATGTTCGAGTGCTATGATGATAGTCCTCATATAACTGATAACTGAATATGAGCAGTACATAGCAATCCTGTAGAAATGAGTCCAGCTTCATCTTCCCCACCCAGTCTCAGCTAAAGATCATATTTATTCTGTTGAAACTTACCTGTGACACTTGACTGGCTCTGTAGGCAGCCAGCTGTTTTAGGTACTGTTTCTTTGCCATCTCAGCTTTCTTCTTGTACACCTGGTTCAGTACAGCAAATACAAATGTCAGTACATCAAGTCAGAGAGAGAGAGAGAGAGGAAATAATATCAAAGTGAGTACTGAAGGAATGACAGGAACTTAATATGGACATAAGCATTATACAGGGTGTTCAAGATAAAAGTAGCCTGTCACAGGAGCAAATCAGGCATATGCTTATTAAAATGAGGTTCAATTATGACCTACTATAGGTCAACTGGGTACCAGACATGCTCTGGGAAAGTAAAAGGCGGCGTGATGCTGACCACATCACCCATCGTCTGCCGACGGTTAATGAAAAATACAGGCCTAACACTGTATTGCCTATATACCACAAGGTATGAAAGGGTTCTTTTACCTTTCTATTTTTATAGGTCAAGTGCGCAAGCTTTTTTGTGACAAAAGGATGAGCTAGTCAGAACAGGTTAAAATAGCAAATATACAAAACGCAATGCGTACCTGGTAACTTTTAATTTTTCAATGGGGCTACTTTTATCTTGAACACCCCGTATAACACAACAGAAACCACTATTTAATTGCACTACAATGACTATAAAACATCAATGTAATCACTAATCATTATTGACTACCACAATAACCACAAAGAAATGTACACAACCATTCTTACATCTTTATGCTCAGGATCTAACTGTTCCCACATAGAAGCCACAATCTTGGAAACTTCTCCAAAACTGGCATTTGGATTGTGTCCTTTGATTGTTGCTTGCGTGTCTCGAAAAAACAAGACATATGCAGAGACTGGTCTGAAACAAGGAAACAAAAATAAAGTTGGTATTTGATTGCCTTTAACTCTTAGTGGACCAGTGCAAATGCCATGTTTTTACAAGCCCTTTATTTTAGATAATCTTCTTCTTTTTTGCGTTCGTTCTTTACAACCAATTTGAACCACTCTTTGTGATATGTTTGATCTTTGCCAAGAACGTGTATACGTTGCACATTGGTTTGGCAGGCCCTAAACGCATAGACTTCTACACATTTAGGACATGTGCATCCGATTTCAGCCAAACCTCCTTAGTTGCCTCTTATGACATGCATGACAGGTGGTGCTATTCTTTACACTCCAAATTTGGGCCGTAACCACTCGGGCGATTTTTATAATAAAAACACCCTTTAGTGTGGCTCCTTGTAAAAGTTGTCCAATCAAAAGCCATGTAGTGTGACTCCCTTTTAAAAGGTGTCCAATCAAAAGCCATGTAGTATGGCGTTTGGTCGACAAGGAGTTAACTTTCATGTTCAACAATAAGAGAAAAGATTGACAACCAGACAATATCAATTATTTCAAAGTTCAATCTCTAGAGACCAGAGAGAAACAATTTCAAATAGGACAGCATGATCAAATCTGACTAACCATGTATTGTCTAATTGTATATATGTTATGTCTGGCGCACTTAAGAAGTGAATTTCTTTCCATCCGGTGTATCCTTTGCTTGATAAAGGCCTTTTGGTCGAACGTCCCTGTGTACAGTTATTGTTTTTGTAATTCTAAAGCACTTTGGTTTTTTTACGTGTTTCATCATTGCTACATAGTTTTACTGCAGTCTTCCCTTATATCGATAATATTAGTAAAATCTGTCTGTAGAATGGAAGGTTACCATTGAAGGCATTAGGATATGGGAGGGAGGATTGAAGATCTAGACCTCCAGGAAAACTCATGAGTCTGTTGGAAGGACACATTGGACAGTTCTTGAATAGCATTGGATGATGTGAGGAAGGATCTCCAATGGAAAGCGGATGAAAAAGAAGGCATGGACACCCAAAGGAAGCTTGGAGAAAACTGGTGGAAAGAGAGTTGAGAGATTTCATTGATGTGAAACAATTAGCAGAAAGGCATCAGAATGTAACAATGGAAATCTCTTGTGGGAGTCTTCTGTGTCAAACAGGACATGAATGTAATATCAATAGATATTATATGGAACAAAGCAACAACTTATAAAGACATGCAGATACAACAACATGGCATTGGGCTGAAGCTCATGAGCACATGTGTCGTTGTTGTGAACCATATCATAACTGAAGTGAGTCATACCAAGACTACAAGTGAGTCATACCACAACTACGAGTGAATCATACCACAACTACAAGTGAATCATACCACAACTACAAGTGAATCATACCACAACTACAAGTGAATCATACCTCAACTACAAGTGAATCATACCAAGGCTACAAGTGAATCATACCAAGACTACAAGTGAATCATACCACAACTACAAGTGAATCATACCACAACTACAAGTGAATCATACCAAGACTACAAGTGAATCATACCAAGACTACAAGTGAATCATACCACAACTACAAGTGAATCATACCAAGACTAAAAGTGAATCATACCACAACTATAAGTGAATCATACCAAGGCTACAAGTGAATCATAACATAACTACACTCACAACATGACAACTCACTTCTGTGGCTCATTTGGATCTTTCTTCTTCTTTCTCTTTGTTTGTTTTGCCTTCTTGGGTGTAACACTAGGAGCAGGACTGCCTTCCATGCAAGTTGTGTCTGGTGAATGTGTTGATGGAGAAGCTAATGAAGTATTGGATGCAGTGATGCCTGATGCAACTCGCTTAACCAGCTGCAAATAGAGAAAATATAGTGAGAACATAGTTAGTCTAAAATACTGGAACAATTTAGAGAAGTCTTGACAGATGTAGTTAACATAGTTGGTCTCAAATGTTGAAACAATTTAGTGAAATCTTTTCTTCTTCTTCGTCTGCGTTCTCACTAGATTGGGATTTCGGATTCTCTAATAAAGGCAGCCGTCTGCCTCAGATTATCAGTCACGCCACCTCTTTCTTCTCAGGTCTGCATACTGGGGGCAGTTCTGTAGAATATAACATTTTTATGTCGCTCCCTTGCTTTTGCTCCCGCGTGATCTCCCGCAGTTAGTTTTGGCCACCCTCGTGATGGTAGGTCCGACATTCTTACTGCGTGGCTAAATCTCGAGGCAGATTGGCGACCGTAGAATCCGTTATCCTCTTTCTCATTATGAAGGGTCGTTGCACCATGTTTTGCGCCTTATGGCCTGGTGCATCCGTTTTCTGCAAACATTTGTTTCGGGTTAGCATTTCCCAGCCTTTGATTGCTGCACAACCGTCCCGCAAGGCAGCGGTTCGATGTTTTCAAAACATTGCGGCGGTGATGCGTGTGACGGCGCGAACTCGATCCGTCAGCATCCCGCCCAGAATGGAAATAAAACACCACAAAAACATGGTAATCCTGTTTTAACTATACAATATGAGCACTCCGTGTGAATATTTTTAATCCAATGTACAGAATTAGAACAGAATTCCTGAATTTTACGAGCGTCGTGACTATACGCAACATTTGGCCGCCATCTTGAAAACGCAATCCTTAGTAAAGTCTAGAAAAATGTAATAACTAACAGTTAGTTAACGGCTATTAAATGTTAGCTATCTTCTTCTTCGCGATCACCGCTTAGACTGATGTACCAGAGATTTGTCCATAAATGTTATTGATGTAGAAATCTGATTCATGCAACCTTTAGCAGCGGTGTGTTTTCGTCACATCTTCAGCGCCCTTTGGAGCTCTGGTGTTTATCCTTCAGTGATGTGCCCGGTTTTAGCCAGCGTTTACTGGGTTCGCTCTCCGTTAGTCTTTGACTGTCCCCAGCCGACCTGCAAAGCATCAGGTTAAATGTTAGTTATTAATAAGGATCATCACCACAGCACTTCGGAAAGGCCCAAATGTGCTTCGATATCCTCTCCAATACCTTTACCAGCATATAACGACTAATCACACCTGTTTTCAGTTGTTTAATCAAATGGCTTGTGCTTCCAACAAAGTGTTTGTGTCTGGCAGTTCACAGTTTTGCTCTCATCTCCTTCACTCTGGACAGGGATAAAGAATTATGAATGTTTCTAAAGTCATCTATACGACCTGCACGAGAGCCGCTGAAGCGTAGTTGTTAGTGAACTCGCTTCTCAAGGCTGGTGGTCTGGGTTCAGCTCCCGCAATGCGCATGGAATTTTTCCCCACCGCGGCGGCTCTCAGGTCGACCCAGCCTCAACTGGGTACCAGACATGCTGTGAGAAAGTAAAGGCGGCCGGCGTGATGCTGACCACATCACCCATCGTGTGCCGACGGTCAATGATAAATACAGAATCAATGAAAAATACATTGTATTGACCTATATACCACGAGGTATGAAATGGTTCCTTTACTTACTTTTTACTTATACGACCTGCACCGTTCTTTCTTTCTCGAATCCTGTTTGCCTCACAGTGTCAGGTCAAGAAGAGATTTCTAAAACGGGCCCTTGTATGCGCTTCGTAAATAGTCTCTTTCGTCGCCTCTGTTATCCGTGAGTTCCATCTTTTGCGTGGCCGGCCTTTTGCTTCGTACCCGTTGTATTGGAGCAGCATTGCTCTTTGAGGTGCACTGTCTGTTGGTAATCTGCTTACGTCGCCGAACCATTTAATTTGTTGTTTCTTGATGAAGTTTAGTTCTGATGTTGCAACCACTTTTTTCCTGAGGTTTTCATTTCTCAACCGGTCTCTTCTTGTTACACCCAGCATTCTGCGTAGACACATCATCTCTGTCGTGACTAGTTTTCTTCTATCATTTGTTGTCAGCGTCCAGGTTTGGCACTGGTAACATAATGTGGGAGAAAGATTGTGTTGAACATTGCTCTTTTGTATTCATGGTGACAAGTTTGCATCTTAAAATTGGCGCCATTTGATTTGCTTTGTTGCATCTGTATTGAATTTCATTAGTTATTCTGGTGTTTTTTTTTGTTTTTTTTGCACCATCTAATGAGTGTGGCTCCTCGACTACTGCTGTATTAGCCAGATAATCTGTTTCCATATCACCTTGTAGTCCGGCATATTCTGGTACAAAAATAAAGGTTAAATTGATCATTCTGGATGTGCCCAATGCGATCAGACTTATTCAGCCAAACTGAATTTTCTTGAGCATATTCACCAAGTCCCTCATGTCCGTGTGGTGCTGGGACCCGCAAGGAAGCAAAAATAGTACTGCTGCAACCTACAAGGTATGTAGTAAGTGGCGACTGATGTAGGATATAGGAAGCTACCTAGTAAATAAAAAGCATTGCAGAAATCGGATGTACTGGCCTACTTGTAGACGCATAACTGGCACCGCGTACAATTGCTCTTAGGCTCAGATCATATACAAATCACACAGAGTGGTTAACAAGTAGTCAATATGGAGAGTTCGTAGAAGAAGACGTGTGAATTACTGTATAGTCAACCACTTCAAAGCCATCGTTACCGCTTTTATCTCCAATGTCAGGCTGTTCCAAATGTTTTATTTATGTCATGACACTGTGCACTACAGATTTGGACTTGTCCAGACTCGGTGAAGTCATGTTAATGATGTGATAACATAAGTGTATTCTTTGGACATTACACGCTTTGAAGAGAAAGAAGATACTGGCATATTGAACAATATAACACCGTGTACAAAACTATATCTTCTTATTTATATTATTTCCCTCTGCTCCTCGTGGAGCATACAACCTCAACAGTTGTTGTCCACTTTTCCTGGTCTCTGACCATTTTCTTATTGGCTTCCCAAGATAATCCGTCAGTTCCTCAAGAAGAATCAGTCTTCCAGTCTGTTTAGGGTCATCCCCTTTTCCATTTCCCTTGCGGGTTCCACTTTAGTGTATGTACAAAACTATATGGGAGTAAATATCTCTAAACAACAATGATATGATGGTTTGAACATGACGGCTGCAGAGGCGGGACATCTGGCCTATGAGAGAAATTCCGGAGGACTGTTGGGGTGGCAATCTTCTGCTCAGGACAAGCTATTTGATGATGATGATAAAACAACAATCAAGTTCATCATGAAAGCATGTCTAGATGCATAAATGATCACAAGACAAAGAAGAAGAAGTAGAGAACCCCAAGTTTTCATTATTTCTATTTGTTTCTTACCTGTGCTAAAGGAAGATCATCACTGTCATCACTGCTGGAGGTGCCTGGAGGACTACGAGATGCTAATGGAGGGTATGTCGCTTGCTGCTGGCTACTTATAGTGGTAGGTTGCCCACCTACACCAGAGTTTCCTTGCTGTTGGTGGCTTGATCCTGAAGGTTGCTCTCCTACCGTGTGGCTGGAGGTGGAACTGACATTTGTGTAGTTAGTGTTCGAATTTCCATACATCTGTGCGGAAGTCATCAGTGATTGGTTGAAATCTGCATTGGGGATGACACTATTAGAGAAACTAATGTCAGGAACCTCAAAGTTTTGTGGAGGAAATATCGGAGCCAAGCTGTCCAGCGCTGTGCCTGAACGGTCTACGCTGGAACTACCCTGAGAAGATGTATTAACTCCTGTAGTAGCCATCTCATCAATAACAGTCATATTTCTAACCATCTGTGTACCCATGGAGTATCCTTGAGGCTGTCGAGACAGGTGTGAAGATAAATCCCCGCCAGTTCCATCCAAGTTTCCTTGTTCAGTCATACCAGTCCGCTGGTGATAGCTCAAGTAATATTGTGACAAATGATGGCTGGGTCTCTGATCAAATCTGAAATTAAATAGACATATAACATAAATACATTTTCATAATTCCTGCAAAACAATGATTGTTTGTTGTCGGGGTTTGCAAGGGGAGCAGAGAATAGTAACACTATGACCAACAAGGAATGTCATAAGAGGAGACTGAGGTAGCAGTCTAGGAAGCTACCTCCTAAATAACAAGCGTCACAGAAATCGGATATGCTGGCCTACTTGTAGGCGCATAACTGGCACAACATGCAATCGCTCTTAGGCTTAGATCACATACAAATCGCAAAGAGTGGTTAACAAGTGGTCAATATGGAGCATTCGAAGAAGAAGCAAAATGTTGACAATGGGATATCACAACTACATTTGAAAGGTAACATGATGTAAACATTGTCAACCCAAGTTGTCTGCACTCCCAACAACAACAAAAGCACTGAAATATACCAGATGATCATTCAGAAACAGCGCATATAAGTTCACACTGGCTTCCGATAACATTTGGCCGGCATGCTCAGGTAAAAATTCTAGGAAATAAGTCCACAACTGTCACGTGATCCTCACATTCTGGTGTTGTTGTATACAGACTAATTCATTTTAAAACAACGCAACCTGCTAAATCAAAGTTATATTATGTTACAAATTCAGTTTAATACTAAGGAATATCAGTATTATTAACATTTTTTATCAATAAATATTTAAAATGATATACTACACACAATGACGTTAAAATGATATACTACACACATGACGTTAAAATGATATACTACACACATGACGTTAAAATGATATACTACACACAATGACGTTAAAATGATATACTACACACAATGACGTTAAAATGATATACTACACACATGACGTTAAAATGATATACTACACACATGACGTTAAAATGATATACTACACACATGACGTTAAAATGATATACTACACACATGACGTTAAAATGATATACTACACACATGACGTTAAAATGATATACTACACACATGACGTTAAAATGATATACTACACACATGACGTTAAAATGATATACTACACACATGACGTTAAAATGATATACTACACACATGACGTTAAAATGATATACTACACACATGACGTTAAAATGATATACTACACAGTGGGCGTCCGTAGCTCAAGTGGTAGTGAGCTCGATCACAACCCAAGCGTACCTTGTTCAAACTCCGCGACAGGCAGTTTAGAGACAAATTTGTTTGTGGGATTTTTACGAAAGATAAAAATATACATCACCGTTCAGAAAGTAATGGTAAACTACTGAAGGTATAAGTGGTGCCTAGAAAATCAACTAATCGTTTACTGTGGTTGATAGCGACGTTCTGTAAAGGATATGCAAAGATTTTTCTTTTCACTACGCAATAACGTTAAAACAATATACTACACAATCAGTGGCGGCTCGTCATTAAGGGCCAGTGGGGTCAAACCCCATCAAAATAATGTGTAACGTGCATTTATTATTTAATAAATTAAAATACAACCTAATCCAGAACCATGATTTTTCCGAAAATGTGTCTGGCCCCACCAACAAAAAGGATCACGAGCCGCCACTGTACACAATTATGAACAAAAAAGATATACCACACAAAGATCTTTGGCGGGATAGAGTTGAACACAGAATTCTTGAATGCTCTAGTTATGATTGTAGATTCATCCTGCCACTGTTGGTGAGCACTGCACGACAGGCAGATCGCGCACACGGCAAGCCACGTGATTTAGCAGGACAAAAGACACCAACAGGAAGAAAAGAGGGCTGGATAGAGGATAAACGATGTATTTGTGGAGAAAGAGGTGGGAGTTTTTGAAAATAGTAAATTGACAAAGAAAAATGACGGCAAACGAGTTGGTGTTGGACTCGTGACATACTTGTTGTAAAGAACAATGGAGGAGCCTATAAACAAGTCAAAGAAAAAAACGTGCTCCAATGAGATTTGGTATTTGTAATATCTTACAATGCATTAAGAACAGAATAGGAATTGGGTGATTGATTGAATGAATGAATGATTGAATGATTGAATGAATCACCATTATTGAACAACGGTAACGCCCGTGTGATGCCGGGACCCGCAAAGGAAGCAAAGAATAGTACCACTACGACCTACAAGGCATGTCGTAAGAGGCGACTGATATAGGCCCTAGGGAAGATACCCTAGTAAATAAAAAGCATTGCAGAAATCGGATGTGCTGGCATAATTGTAGGCGCATAGCTGGCACAACGTATAATCGCTCTTAGGCTCAGATCAAATGCAAATTACACAGTGTGGTTAACAAGTGGTCGATGTGGAGTATTCCAAGAAGAAAAACTGCAGTAAATAGCTCCACGTGGTCCAATCTCTCTTCCCCTATCTCTCTCGCTCTCACTATGGACACAAATAGGTCTCACTGGCAATGTACGAATCTTATAGTCGATGTAGTTTGAGGGCGTCACATTTTGAATGAATTTCTTCTTTTAAAGAGGTATTAATGATTCGCTGACCAGACAGCTGCATTTCAGCCTAACCTTATCGAGATTAATCTGCAAATTGTTCTTTAATCATGACTGAAGCAACTCAACATCATGAATATATTTCTATACTTTTTTTTATTCAGATTTCTTCTTACTTACTGCCTGTGTTACAGTTTTGTTTAAGTGATATTGGACAGGGAGTCAACGTCTGTAGCTTAAACGGTAGTGAGCTCCATCACCACCCAAACGTACCTGGTTCAAACTCCGCGGTAGGCAGTTTGGAAGCAAATCGTTTCGTGGTATTTTTACGAAAGGTAAAATATACCTCATCGTTCAGAAAGCAATGGCAAACTACTGAACGTATAACTGGTGCCTAGAAAAATCAACTATTCGTATACTGTGGTTGAAGGCTATGTCCTGTAAAGGATATGCCACGATTTTCTTTTCAAGACAGGGGGAACGTGAGACTGGGGAATCTAATAGCTGCATGGCTAGTGTATTCGCCTAGAAAGTGTTCAGGTAAGGATTTTTTTCTGGATGCCCAAGACAATAAAAATGTCCTTCACCTTACTAGGATCGAACCCGGTCTCTCGAATGGAAGCTCGCGCTCCATTCCATTCGAACAGACGCACCTCTCACAAAGTTCTTAATATTTCCTGAAACTGACTTGCACAACGTGTAGAGCATCGCTGTCCGCGGGGACAATACATCCATGTGTGATACATCCCTGGCAGCCTATTTTAGTGATACATCCCTGGCAGCCTATTTTAGTGATACATCCATGGCAGCCTATTTTAGTGATACATCCCTGGCAGCCTATTTTAGTGATACATCCCTGGCAACCTATTTTAGTGATACATCCCTGGCAACCTATTTTAGTGATACATCCCTGATAGCCTATTTTAGTGATACATCACTGGTAGCCTATTTTAGTGATACATCCATGGCAGCCTATTTTAGTGATACATCCCTGGCAGCCTATTTTAGTGATACATCCCTGGCAGCCTATTTTAGTGATACATCCCTGGCAGCCTATTTTAGTGATACATCCATGGCAGCCTATTTTAGTGATACATCCCTGGCAGCCTATTTTAGTGATACATCCCTGGCAACCTATTTTAGTGATACATCCCTGGCAGCCTATTTTAGTGATACATCCCTGGCAGCCTATTTTATTCTTCCAACCTTGACGTATATTAAAATTTCAAGAAAAACAAATTGTATTTATAAATAAGAGAATGATTTAGATGTTCCGTAAGCACAATACAATAAACAAAATGAAACTTGTAGTCGGGATTACGTAACCATCTGTTATTATTGTCATCCATGTTACTATTAATATATTCTTCTTCTTCTTCTTTGCGTTCGTTCTTTACCACAAATTTTATTCACTCTTTGTGATATGTTTGATCTTTGCCAAGAACGTGTATACTTTGCACATTGGTTTGGTAGGCCCCTAAACGTATAGACTTCTACACGATTAGGACACATGCATCCGATTTAAGCCAAACCTCCTTAGTCGCCTCTTACATGTGTGGCAGGTAACAGTGGCTCTATTCTTTACATCCCAAATTTGGGCCCCGGTAACCGCTCAGGCGTACTATTAACATAACTTTATTATTATTACAATTGCAACATGGCGTCCGCACCTCCACGGTCATTAGTTCGATGTACCCCAATTTATAAAAACGAAGGATATCACTACTTCTTCTTTGAACGCTCCATATCGATCACTTGTTAAACAGTTCTTTGTGATTTGTATGTGATCATGAAAGATGCTAAAAGTTATTGTCATGTTTGCCAGTTATGGGCATATTCGATTTCTGCGACGCTTTTTATTAACTAGGGTAGCTTCCCAAGGCCCCCAAACCTTAGTGGCCTCCTACGACGTGCTTTGTAGGTCGCAGTGTTACTATTGTTTGCTCCCCTTGCAACACACGGCTGACTAGGATAGCACTGGTGCAGAACGTTCGAGTTCACATTTGACACAAAAAAAGTTGCGGATTCATTACCAGCACTCGATCTTCCAAAAGAGTGAAAAGGAATTGGCGCTCATATCTCCTGTATACTTTGATTTCATCATCATCATCAAGTACCTTGTCCCTTCCGGAACCTGGCTCCCATGACAGCCGTCCAGAAAAACGATATGTTCTGTGCAAGTTGGCAGGCGTCAACAGTAATCATTCTCAGAACGTCAATGACATCTTGCACCCATTGTATCGTCTTCTAGGTCTTACTCTCATTCTTCTTCCATGCACCATTCCCTTCAAAATGATCTTCTCTAGGCACTCATGTCATTTGATGTGTCCGAAATATTTAATTTTCCTTGTTTTTAATATCTTTAATAGCCCGCCTGCCCAGCGTGTTCGTAGCTCGTTGGACTACGGGTGACTAGCCCTCTGTGAGTGCGGGTTCAATTCCGCGGGCTAGCAGAAAAGCCACAGGTTCCCCAGATTTACGGTGTTCATGGCACCGAACCGAAGGGTTACGATGTCCATGACACCGAATCGAAGAGGTTTCAGCTCAAGTGCTTCTGGATCGAAAAATAAAATATATATCTTTAATAGGAAACTATTTAATATTAAGCATATATACTTTGATCTAGAACTGTATGTGTTAACATCTATTTTCTGCAATTGTTAAGGGACATTTTTCCTCGTTTGTCTCTCACTATTTGACAATACATTCTAAAACACGACGCATGACATCCAACACGATAATCGCACAATCACCATGTAACAGCCGTGTAACTGTATAACACATCGTAAACATAATTATTTATTTTGGCATAAAGTGATGTGACCGACATGCATACGATGAGAATTATTAGTATTTGATATCATATCGTTTAGTACACTAACACAATGCTCTAACGTATTTACAAGGTATAGTATAAGTAATAACTTACTTTTGGTAGCAACATCGCATGTATTCATCCATGTCTGACAAACTACATCAACTAAACTGTCTGCTGCTCAGTGGCATGAGAAATCACGACACCCACAATATATATATATATATATATGCTTTAATTGCTGAAATTTGGCGACATATGGTGGAGTGCATAAGCAATATATATAACCTATAGAATAATTGTTCATATATCGGAGACACTTGGAAAAGTTGTGTGCAGTCATCATTAGCATGTGCCATGCCTGTTGGCGTAGGCCTGCGGTTCCCAAAATTTTCATTACCACGGATATGATCAACAAATAAACAGGGTACAGGTATTAAGAGCTTCCGAAAAACAAATAGACAAAACACGGGATTCAAACCACTTACCCTAGTCCTTACGACACCAATCACCTAGCCTAGCAATACGAGCGTTTTTACGAACACAACCAATGAGCCATTCTAAAAAAATGACTCACGGAGGAGTGTCTTTCTCAAACGCTCGTTATTTAACTAGACACAGAACAATCAGGTAGGGTTCGTTTCAACAATGTCTGCACAAACACATGCTATAAGCTTATTGTGCTTGTATATATTTGAGATTAGACAATATCATACACACACACATGTATACATATATAACAAACATGCATACATCATTCAAAGTAGCTTCAAATTTATTATAAGATGAGCACACGGAGTTGTTTTTTTATCAAGAACCCCCAAAGGAAGCAAAGGACCCCCTTTTAAATACATTTTGCTGTCGCAGACCCCCAAAAGTTTCTATATGTGAAAAAGGACAGGAATTAATTATCTTTGTGTTACAATAGCAAACAATGTTCAATGATTAAGGGATACTGCAAATGACCTTTCATTTTTTTCCTGTCAGACATTTAGACTCCGGTCTGGTCCGGGTCCTTTTGATTTAGCAGCGGAACTAATTTACCATTGTTTTTATACATATTAAAAATGTATTTTTCTATTTGAAATGTCAAAGATCCTCAAATATTTTTAGCGCTTGATGACACCATGTGAGTACCTCACGGACCCTAGTTTGGGGAACGTTGGCGTAGACAATTTCGTTTCTCCATAAACGTACGCCCATGGTAATGGTTAAAACTTCCACCCGTACCTCCACAAACGTATACCCATAGTAATGATTATATCTGGGGTCTCTATGGCGAAGACCATTGCCAGACATTCTTAAGGTTGTGGATTCGAATCCGGACCGAGTCACATTTGCATTTTGTTCATGAGATCTTAGGATTGTTGATGGACTTACGGAGTTTGTGCACACTCACAGAGGATGGCGTGTCAATTCTGCCGACAGGTAATAAGTCATATGGGGGAAACTCGTCGCAATGAACCCGGAAGAAAAAGAGATACCATCTGCCAGAGCCAACTATAAAATTATGGGCCTTCGGACTCGGGTAAGAATTGTGGGAAATCAGACCACAACTACACAACGTGACCTCGCATTCCAGTATTGTTGTATATAGATGAATTCATTTTAAAATCCACACAAAATGCTAAATCGAAGTTATATTATCCAACAAGTTAAGTTTAACAATAAGGAATATCAATATTATGAATATTTTCCCCAATAAATAACCATAGACTCATAGAATTGAGTAAAATTGCAAAAAGCTTGCAGTGTTCTATCAAATATCAATATTTTCCAGCCCCCTTCTCTAATATAGGTCAGGGATTTCCCAGTCAGTTGTCTGGGCTAGTTATCTAGAGTTGGCTGTGCATCTGACAAGAGTATTGCACAAATTCCGTAGCTCCATCAACAATGCTAGGGATCTAATGAAATCTGGAGATCTGTTCTATTATAATCTAGACCGATGTCCTACAGTTTAAGATAAGAGAATTATCACGCCATGAGTCCGTATGGCTCCGTGCATGTCGGCAGGAAAAGGGACGCCATCTGGTGTCCATAGTTCGTTAGAGCGCTAGCATTGCTGGGCAAGGCAATTGGTGCATGTGGCCCCCAGCAACATAAGGTTGACTAGCTCAAGCGGGAAATCGAAAATTCATGTTTAATTGGGGGATAGGTTATTTTTAAAATATGTTTGATAGAACACTACATTTTACCCAATTCTATACGTTCCTTGTTATTTATTGATGAAATATGTTAATAATACTGATATTCCTTAAAATATGTTAATAATACTGATATTCCTTAAAATATGTTAATAACACTGATATTCCTTAGCTTTAAACTTGAACTTGTAAAATAATCTAACCTTGATTTAACATGTTATGTTGTTTGTAAAATGAAGTAGTCGATATACACAAATACTGCAATGCGACGATCACGTGATAGTTGTGGTCTTATTTCCTAGAACTTTTACCTGAGCCCGTCTGCCGTAAGTTATCGGAAGCCACGGTGAGCCGTAAGAAATAAGGGGTTTGTGGTTCGAATCATGTGTTTAGTAATTTGCTTTCCCCCGAAAGCTCTCAATACTTGTAAACTGTTTATTTATTGGTCTTAATCTTCTTAATGAATTTTGATCGGACAGTAGCTTTCCAGCCTACTTTTCTCGATTTTGAACTGCCAATTGTTCTTGTACGTGGTTAAATTGAACACGGACCACCGTTTTATCGTCCGTCTCCGATAGGACTAGGAACTCGACCTCACCCACACTGAGATAAGAAATATCTGTAATAATATTCCGATGGCTCTACAAGGGAGCGAATTGAGAACCCGTTGTAACAAGACGCCGCCCATGTGTTGTCAGGGCCCTCAAAAGCAGAGAATAGTAACACTGCGACCTACACGGCACGTCGTAGGAGGCGACTGAGATAGGTGTCTAGGAAAGCTACTTTAGTAAATAAAAAGCGTCGCAGAAATCGGATGTGCTGGTCTACTTGTATGCGCATAACTGGCACAACACACAATCGTTCTTAGGATCGGGTCACAGACAAATCACAAAGAGTGGTTAACAAGTGGTCGATATGGAGTATTGAAGAAGAAGAAGGAACGAGAGGCGGGCACCTAACATCTGCATCACAGGGTGCCCAAAAACATAAGTATGTATTTAAACAAGAATAAACTGATGTTTTCTTTTTGATCATGTATTAATGAATGGTGTCTCCTTGTTCGACCTGACGCTGAAAGGCAAAACAGGATGAGAGAATATAATAACTAGAATTAATTAATGTTCATCAATCGAAGAATACCGATTACTATTACACCTACTTCTGTGTGTTTGTGTTAGCAAGCGATTGTTATCTATGTGTGGAAGTGGGACACAGCAGTGAGACACGGCTGGTTGAAACCGACCAATCAGGTAGCGGATAGTGAGGTATCACAGGTGTTAATCCTTCTAAACGCACCTGTCTACTTCCTTCTAGCGAGTACAAGATGACAAAATGTCAATACCTGTTAAGGTTTTATGAGTAGTGGACTACATTCTGTTGTGTCGGAGGGTGTTCCACGTGGTCACTTTGTCCTAATTCTCATACGACAAAACTGAACAGTGCTATAATCTGTTTTATAAAAATAATTATATTATGTCCATGCAGATTGAAACCATTTTATAACAATATGTTCAACCTACATATATATATGGTGGTACGACAAGATAACCAACATTGAAGTGCTGCAATGGTTAAACTTGTCTTCCATCATGTGCATGCTCAGCAGTAGAAGACTAAAATGGCTATGACATGTGAGAAGAACAGAAAATAGCCGCATATCACAAGTGTTTTGTGAACTTTCTGAGGGCCTAGCGGAAGAGGCACAGAAGCAACAAGGCAGATCACAGATATAAAAATGTCTGCAAGGCCTCAATGAAAAACTTTTCTATCGGTCCCAACAAATCGAAAAAAACTAGATGATGACCGAGTTATGTGGAAAGCAAAGGTGCAGAATCTATTGGAAAAATACTTAGAAATGAAATAAAAGACTTCAAAATGAGATGAAATGCAAGAGAGACAAGCGTAAACTCAAAACATTGTCACAATAAAACACTTGCTAATTGACCGTCTGTAAAGACGAAAATGGCCATCTATAATATATATATAATAGTAATAATTCCTCTCGTACCATTATACGTTACATAGGGTCTGCAAGTAATTTCTCCATACCGCTCTATCCTGGGCAACTTGCTCAATCTCCTCCATGGAACTGAGAACGAAATTTCTTGCCTCTATCAGCAAAGTTCGTTTCAGGGTCTCCTTAGGTCGTCCTCTCTTTCTTGAACCCTTTGCATCCCACTTCAATGCCTGCTTTGATATTCGTTAATCATCTGCTTTGATATTCGTTGATCATTTCTCCTCAAGGTGTGTCCAACATATCTCCATCTTCTCTTTCTTATAGCAGTTGTCACTAGTAGTTGACCAGACATGTCTCTGATTTCATCACTTCTGAATTCTTTCCATTTTATATTCATTACTTTTCGCAGACATCTGTATATATGGGATACTATAACCTCGCATTTCAAAACTATGTTACCAAGTGTTACATATTATAATCGTGTAGTGTTTTAAGAAGTGTTTTATTGTCGCTGACCATGACTACTTCTCACTATATAATTAGAAGATTCAAGAATTGTGTCAAGACACACTGCAACCACAACACTAGGGTACTTCCTTGTACTACAGTAGAAAGGCTACTAGAGAAACCCACTAGCATCAGATCAACTACAGCAGGTGGCTTACCTCCTAAAAGCAAGCTGGTACAACTCCAGCTACAACATATATTTATATGGGTGTGTGTGTTGGTGTCTGTTTACATGGTATGTGTAACAAGGTTGTTGCAGGGCGACCTGGGGCATACAGGACAACTACTTCTAGTATGAGGATGGAGGTTGAGGCCGTTACTGTAGCCCTCCATTTGCTCTCTGGGACTTCATTTACTGGGGCCGTTGTTGTATCTGACTCTCAGTCGATGCTTCACAAGATCCAGAAGGGCAGATTCCAGTATGAGTGGATGCCGTCTATAGAAGTTTCTAACCTCCAGAGGCTTACGTGGATATACTGTCCTGGGCATGGGGGTGTTTACGGTCTGCATGTGTTTGCCTTTGTGTTTTACGGTGTGTTTGCATCGATTGTTGGGGAGTTGAAGATGGATAAGGGAGATGTTCTACGATCTCTTCGTGACTGTCTGTTGGATGAGGACACTAAAATCGATGTTGAATCGATCAAGCTATTTAGGCAGTTTGGAGTTACCCGTTGTACAAGTTGAACTGGATGCCTGAGAGGCAGAGTGAGAAGTGTGTTTAATCAGCGAGCCACGGGAACCATCAGTATGCATACTCTTCAATATCTGTTGGGGGAATCTGAGCACCTATGTGTCTGTCATGAGTGCAATGACGTCAGTTTAGTAACCAATAACAATAGTAATGGTACAATAGAATAATCTTTGTATCAAACAAATATATCAAATACGAAACAACTTCTTCAACGAACGCTCCATATCGACCACTTTTTAACCACTAATTATGATTTGCACGTGATCCGAGCCTAAGAGCGATTGTACGTTGTGCCAGTTAAGCGCCTACAAGTAGGCAAGCAGACCCGATTTCTGCAACGCATTTCATTTACTATGGTAGCTTATCTACGCCCCTACCTCAGTCACCTCTTACGACATGCATTGTAGGTGACAGTGTTACTATTCTTTGCTTCCATTGACGGCCCTGGCAACACAAGGGCAAAGTAGAAAACAAGAATATTCATGACAGAACAACACGAATAGCACAGAACATATCAATGAAAATGAAAGTCGTGGCATATCCTTTACAGGACGTCGTCGTCATCAACAACAGTAAACGAGCCGTTGATTTTCCAGGCACCACTTATACGACCAATAGTTTACCATTGCGTGCAGAACGTTGAGGTCTATTTTTATCATTCGTAAAATTCAAGGGAACTAATTTGCTTCCAAACTTGCCCGCTCCGGAGTTTGAACCAGACACGCTTGGCTTGTGATCGAGCTCACTATCGCTTAAGCTATAGACGCCCACATATTAATATATGTATACAGTATTGTGCAATACAAGCATCACGATGGCCTGGAAAGAACAATACTAGAAGGCAGGGTCCCAGGACGCAGAGGCAGACCAAGAAGAAGATGGCTACAAGATATTAAAGAAACCAGAACATGACCATCGACGAAGTGGGTGAACTGGCAAGAGACAGAGTAAATTTCAGATGTGCTGCAAAGAGAGCAACGTTCTATAAAAGATACGCACCTTGATGATGATGATACAATAGTGTATGTGTAGTGGGATGCAAAGGGTTCAAGAAAGAGAGGACTACCTAAGGAGACCCTGAAACGAACTTTGCTGAGAGAGGTAAGAAATATCGGTCTCAGTTCCATGGAGGAGATTGAACGAGTTGCTGAGGATAGAGCGGTATGGAGAAATTACTTCCAGGCCCTATGTAACGTATAACGGTACGAGAATTATTATTATTATACAATATTGTAATTGTACGGAGAGAAAAAACAGATAGAGAGAAAGAAATCAAGAAGTTAGATTCCCAACAAAATTTCTTAGTTTTGTTTATTCGTTCCCCCTAACACTCCAAGCTTCTTTTCGGAGTTGAAAGGGACAGATACACTAGGAAATAGAGCAAACAAGTCGACACTAAGGCTTCTGTGCTTGTGAATGACATCGATGATTAATGGCACTATGTTGGGACACGTGCTCTTCTATGAGAGACCATTAATCGAGCATAAACAGGTGAGCCCATTACCATTTGTAAACAATATCACGTGGGTATCATTTAGTAGGCTGTAAATTTGATATCAAAAGGTGTCAGGAAATAACGGAGAAAAGTCTGGTGGGAAAGAACAGGACAACAGACAATACAGAATATAAATAAGAGATAGTGCTTGTGGGAAAGATGTGTGAGAGGTCTCTGTAGCGTAGAGATTATGTGCTCGTATCAAAGGTACCAGGTTCACTCCCTCATGGAGCCATCTGGATATTTTTCCGACATTCCTGATCTCAGTGTAGGTGAGATCGAGTTCAGAGTCCTATCGGAGACAGACGATAAAACGTAGGTCCCGTGTTCAATTTGAGCACGTAAAAGAACACGTTGCAGTTCAAAATAGAGAAGAGCAGGCTGCAAAGCCGCTGCTCGGACAAAACTCATTAGAAAAAATAAAATTCCTACAAAAAATTATTTCATTATCTTCAAAATTACATCGGGGCGCCTCGACGGTGCTACGGAGTTCGTACACCGCAGTAAAGATCTGCATGTGTAAGAAAGAGATCGGAGTACACATTGTTGCTCACCGAAGTACAATGATGATGATCCTATCAATCGATCAATCCCTGCGTTCTGAAGGTCATGAGTTCGAATGTGAACTACCGAGTTCGTGCAGGTCTCAAATGTCTTCATCGTTTCTCTGATTGATACATAAATCCATCATTATTGCACTTCAGTGCTCGGAACTCATATTAAATAGAAAAACCTCAGTCGCAGAGCACACACTTCGCAACACCGGCGAGGGGTCTATAATGTCATTTTTAGGACGGTGACAATTTTGTAGGGACTTTTTAAAATGAATGTTGCCCGCACAACAGCTTTGCAGCCTACACTTATCGATTTCAAACTGGCAAGGGCTGTTTTTCTTCTTCAAACGCACTATATCGACCACTTGTTCACCACTCTGTGTGATTGTATGTGATCTGAGCCGAAAAGCGATTATACGTTGTATCAGTGATGCGCCTACAATTAGGCCAGTACATCCGATTTGTACGATGCTTTTTATTTACTACGGTAGCTTCCCTAGATCCTACATCAGTTACCTCTTATGACATGCCTTGTAGGTCGCAGCGGGCCCCCGCACCACAAGGGATGTTCAACTTGAACACGGAATCTATGTTTTATCGTCCGTATCCAATAGGACTGGGAACTGGATCTCACCTACATTGAGAACAGGGATCTCAGAGAAAAATATCACAATCGATCCATGTACTTTGAAGCGAGAAGCCAGCGCCTTAACCCCAGACCACAAAGAACACTGTAACTGTCTCTACCTCGCCCGTGTGTTGCCGGGGTCCTCAAGGAAAGTAAAGAATAGTAACACTACGACCTAGAGGGCATGTCATAGGAGGCGACTGAGGTAGGGGACTAGGTAAGCTACCCTAATAAATAAAAAACGGTTCTGAAATCGGATGTGCTGGTCTACTTATAGGCGCATAACGGGCCCAACGTACAATCGCTCTTAGGCTCAGATCCCATACAAATCACAAAGACTGGTTAACAAGTAGTCGATATTGAGTGTTAGAAATTTTTTTTTTTATTCATACCTCGTGGTATATAGGTCAATACAGTGTTATGCCTGTATTTTTCATTGACCGTCGGCACACGATGGGTGATGTGGTCAGCATCACGCCGGCCGCCTTTACTTTCCCAGAGCATGTCTGGTACCCAGTTGAGGCTGGGTCGACCTGAGAGACGTCGCGGTCGGGAAAAATTCCACGCGAGTGTTAGAAGTCCCTACCTTATTTCTATATTCCTTCTTTCCTTCTTTATAAAATTTACAATTACTTCTGATCCCCATCTCTATCAATCATTCTTATAAAAAACATTGAACGTTCACTCCATCAGGAAAGAAAAATATTGTTTATCTCAATAACACAAGGCATCAAATCTCTTATGTCTCATTTTTCATTTCAGAACTCCTGCATTACAACCTGCAGTCCAGGCGCTATAGAAATCCAAAACCATTGTAATCAATTTTCCGAATCAGAATGATCTCTTTTCACCGTTATTTACACAGAGGCAAATCTCTGTCTGGGGTCCCACTACCCAGCTGCCAGCGATCGATTCCTAGAAGGGTCTTTATTTTTATTCTGCGTGCATACATAAAATGGTCATCATACGTTGCATACAGAAACGGTGTGAATTCAGATTGTCTGATTAACATTGCTTATTAAACGTGTCCAGCTTTGAGATAAAATATTTGATGAGTGTTGGGTAGAGAAGAAATACATAGAAAGACAAGAAATATATAGAAAGACAAGAAATATATAGAAAGACAAGAAATATATAGAAAGACAAGAAATATATAGAAAGACAAGAAATATATAGAAAGACAAGAAATATATAGAAAGAGAAGAAATATATAGAAAGAGAAGAAATATATAGAAAGAGAAGAAATATATAGAAAGAGAAGAAATATATAGAAAGAGAAGAAATATATAGAAAAAGAAGAAATATATAGAAAGACAAGAAATATATAGAAAGACAAGAAATATATAGAAAGACAAGAAATACATAGAAAGAGAAGAAATACATAGAAAGAGAAGAAATACATAGAAAGAGAAGAAATACATAGAAAGAGAAGAAATACACAGAAAAAGAAGAAATATATAGAAAGAAAATTTTAAAAATGCTGGAATCGCTGACAGAAATTGATGAAATAGTTACCATGAGTACAAGTTCAGTATTATTAACAATGGTTGCGAATCATGGACTATTACACAAAAATTAAGAACGAAAATCCAGTCCTTCGTAACTAAATGCTACAGAAAGATGCTACGAATACCATGGACAGAAAAAGAAAGAACACTGATGTCCTGAAAGAACTAAATGTTCAAGAGAATTGGCTGATAAACAACATACTATACAGAAAAATTACATACTTTGGTCACATCAAGCGTCACGACGGCCTGGAAAGAACAATACTAGAGGGCAGGGTCCCAGGACGCAGAGGCAGACCAAGAAGAAGATGGCTACAATATATTAAAGAAACCATGAACCATCGACGAAGTGGGTGAACTGGCAAGAGACAGAGTGAATGTCAGATGTGCTGAAAAGAGAGCAACGTCCTATAAAGAATACGCACCTTGATGATGATGAGCACAAGTTTGCAAGAAGATCACTTTAAGTGTGGTGTAGTTAGAGAAAGCACAATACTGAAAGCCAAAAAGGTATAGTAAACCGTGGTCCCCGGCAACATAAGGCTGGCTAGCTCAGATGGGAAAATTCTTGTTTAATGGGGGCTGGTTTTTATAAGTGTTTGATTGAATACTGTAAGGTTTCTGCAATATTACACAATTCTACGAGTCCATGGTAATTTATTGATGAAAATGTTAATAATACTGATATTCCTGAGCGTTAAACTTTAATTGTAACATAATTTAACCTTGATTTAGCGTGTTGTGTTCTTCTTAACCCTTTCGCTGCTACATACTTTCTGAAGACTGAGCTAAAAATAGCTACTCTTTGTTTCTATGTCACAAACGTGAATGTACGCATATAGCAGTGACAGTAGCAATGTATATCGTGTTAATACGTCTTTAGTCCAAAGAGGAGAGATAATAACAGACGTGTTAATGCGTCTTTAGAAGTGAATGGGAAAAACGTATAAGGGTTAAAATGAATGTCTCTTTATCTAACAATACTGCAATGCGAGGTCACGCAACGGTTGTGGTGGGGTTTCCTATAATTATTACCTATATCCTTATGTTTTCGGAGGTCATAAGTAAACCAACATAAAACCTGTGTCGTTAGTTGATGCACGTTGAGAGACATACTGAGGAAGAGATTGCAGAACGTCTATACTAACTGGTTCGATGGTGCAGCGATGATGGTATGGCGACTAAATTAAACAAGCTTACAAGAACAAATGGGCGAGAGATTAACCAAGTCAACAACAAAGTTGATGTCCCTACCATCTCAAAAGAGAATAATAGGTTATATTCCACCCGTGGCACCCGGCAATTTAAGGCCGACTAGTTCAGACGGAAAATCGAAAATTTCTTTTAATGGGGCTGGTTTTGATATGTTTGATAGTACAATTTTCCCCCTTTTTTGCAATTTTTACTCAATTCTATTCGTTCATGGTTATTTTTTGAAGAAATATGTTAATAATATTGATATTTCCTTAGCTTTTAACTTAACTTGTAACATAATATAATCTTGTTTTAGCATGTTGTAAGTAAGTAAAAGTAAAGGAACCCTTTCATACCTCGTGGTATATGGGTCAATACAGTGTTAGGCCTGTATTTTTCATTGACCGTCGGCACACAATGGGTGATGTGGTCAGCATCACGCCGGCCGCCTTTACTTTCCCAGAGCATGTCTGGTACCCAGTTGAGGCTGGGTCGACCTGAAGCCGTCGTGGTAGGGAAAAATTCCACGCGCATTGCGGAGCTGAACCCAGACCACCAGCCTTGCGAAGCGAGTTCACTAACAACTACGCTACAGCGGCTCTCTTTTAGTATGTTGTGTTTTTTTTTTTAAATGAAGTAGTCTATAACAATACTGGAATACGAGGATCACACGATAGTTGTGGTATTATTTCCTAGAATGTTTATCTGAGTCCTCCGGCCGTATGTTATCGGAGGCCATGATTCCAGCTATGTACTGGACACACCGGACTGATGCACAATCTGTTTAACAAGTACACGATATACCCTACTGATGTATGCACATGTGCTACCAGCAAGTTGACAAGAGACCCAGCCTGTAAGAGTGTCCAATATACGATATACCCTACTGATGTATGCACATGTGGTACCAGCAAGTTGACAAGAGACCCAGCCTGTAAGAGTGTCCAATTTACGATATGCCCTACTGATGTATGCACATGTGGTACCATCAAGTTGACAAGAGACCCAGCCTGTAAGAGTGTCCAATATACGATATGCCCTACTGATGTATGCACATGTGGTACCATCAAGTTGACAAGAGACCCAGCCTGTAAGAGTGTCCAATATACGATATGCCCTACTGATGTATGCACATGTGGTACCATCAAGTTGACAAGAGACCCAGCCTGTAAGAGTGTCCAATATACGATATGCCCTACTGATGTATGCACATGTGGTACCATCAAGTTGACAAGAGACCCAGCCTGTAAGAGTGTCCAATATACGATATGTCCTACTGATGTATGCACATGTGGTACCATCAAGTTGACAAGAGACCCAGCCTGTAAGAGTGTCCAATATACGATATGCCCTACTGATGTATGCACATGTGGTACCATCAAGTTGACAAGAGACCCAGCCTGTAAGAGTGTCCAATTTACGATATGCCCTACTGATGTATGCACATGTGGTACCATCAAGTTGACAAGAGACCCAGCCTGTAAGAGTGTCCAATATACGATATACCCTACTGATGTATGCACATGTGGTGCCATCAAGTTGACAAGAGACCCAGCCTGTAGAGTGTCAATATACGATATGCCCTACTGATGTATGCACACGTGGTACCAGCAAGTTGACAAGAGCCCCAGCCTGTAAGAGTGTCCAATATACGATATGCCCTACTGATGTATGCACACGTGGTACCAGCAAGTTGACAAGAGACCCAGCCTGTAAGAGTGTCCAATATACGATATGCCCTACTGATGTATGCACATGTGGTACCAGCAAGTTGACAAGAGACCCAGCCTGTAAGAGTGTCCAATTTACGATATGCCCTACTGATGTATGCACATGTGGTACCATCAAGTTGACAAGAGACCCAGCCTGTAAGAGTGTCCAATATACGATATGCCCTACTGATGTATGCACATGTGGTACCATCAAGTTGACAAGAGACCCAGCCTGTAAGAGTGTCCAATTTACGATATGCCCTACTGATGTATGCACATGTGGTACCATCAAGTTGACAAGAGACCCAGCCTGTAAGAGTGTCCAATATACGATATGCCCTACTGATGTATGCACACGTGGTACCAGCAAGTTGACAAGAGACCCAGCCTGTAAGAGTGTCCAATATACGATATGCCCTACTGATGTATGCACATGTGGTACCAGCAAGTTGACAAGAGACCCAGCCTGTAAGAGTGTCCAATATACGATATGCCCTACTGATGTATGCACATGTGGTACCAGCAAGTTGACAAGAGACCCAGCCTGTAAGAGTGTCCAATATACGATATGCCCTACTGATGTATGCACACGTGGTACCAGCAAGTTGACAAGAGACCCAGCCTGTAAGAGTGTCCAATATACGATATGCCCTACTGATGTATGCACATGTGGTACCAGCAAGTTGACAAGAGACCCAGCCTGTAAGAGTGTCCAATTTATGATATGCCCTACTGATGTATGCACATGTGGTACCATCAAGTTGACAAGAGACCCAGCCTGTAAGAGTGTCCAATATACGATATACCCTACTGATGTATGCACATGTGGTACCATCAAGTTGACAAGAGACCCAGCCTGTAAGAGTGTCCAATTTACGATATGCCCTACTGATGTATGCACATGTGGTACCATCAAGTTGACAAGAGACCCAGCCTGTAAGAGTGTCCAATATACGATATACCCTACTGATGTATGCACATGTGGTACCATCAAGTTGACAAGAGACCCAGCCTGTAAGAGTGTCCAATTTACGATATGCCCTACTGATGTATGCACATGTGGTACCATCAAGTTGACAAGAGACCCAGCCTGTAAGAGTGTCCAATATACGATATGCCCTACTGATGTATGCACATGTGGTACCATCAAGTTGACAAGAGACCCAGCCTGTAAGAGTGTCCAATATACGATATACCCTACTGATGTATGCACATGTGGTACCATCAAGTTGACAAGAGACCCAGCCTGTAAGAGTGTCCAATATACGATATACCCTACTGATGTATGCACATGTGGTACCAGCAAGTTGACAAGAGACCCAGCCTGTAAGAGTGTCCAATATACGATATGCCCTACTGATGTATGCACATGTGGTACCATCAAGTTGACAAGAGACCCAGCCTGTAAGAGTGTCCAATATACGATATACCCTACTGATGTATGCACATGTGGTACCATCAAGTTGACAAGAGACCCAGCCTGTAAGAGTGTCCAATATACGATATACCCTACTGATGTATGCACATGTGGTACCGGCAAGTTGACAAGAGACCCAGCCTGTAAGAGTGTCCAATATACGATATGCCCTACTGATGTATGCACATGTGGTACCATCAAGTTGACAAGAGACCCAGCCTGTAAGAGTGTCCAATATACGATATGCCCTACTGATGTATGCACATGTGGTACCATCAAGTTGACAAGAGACCCAGCCTGTAAGAGTCTCCAATATACGATATACCCTACTGATGTATGCACATGTGGTACCATCAAGTTGACAAGAGACCCAGCCTGTAAGAGTGTCCAATATACGATATACCCTACTGATGTATGCACATGTGGTACCATCAAGTTGACAAGAGACCCAGCCTGTAAGAGTCTCCGATATACGATATACCCTACTGATGTATGCACATGTGGTACCATCAAGTTGACAAGAGACCCAGCCTGTAAGAGTGTCCAATATACGATATACCCTACTGATGTATGCACATGTGGTGCCATCAAGTTGACAAGAGACCCAGCCTGTAAGAGTGTCCAATATACGATATGCCCTACTGATGTATGCACACGTGGTACCAGCAAGTTGACAAGAGCCCCAGCCTGTAAGAGTGTCCAATATACGATATGCCCTACTGATGTATGCACACGTGGTACCAGCAAGTTGACAAGAGACCCAGCCTGTAAGAGTGTCCAATATACGATATGCCCTACTGATGTATGCACATGTGGTACCAGCAAGTTGACAAGAGACCCAGCCTGTAAGAGTGTCCAATTTACGATATGCCCTACTGATGTATGCACATGTGGTACCATCAAGTTGACAAGAGACCCAGCCTGTAAGAGTGTCCAATATACGATATGCCCTACTGATGTATGCACATGTGGTACCATCAAGTTGACAAGAGACCCAGCCTGTAAGAGTGTCCAATTTACGATATGCCCTACTGATGTATGCACATGTGGTACCATCAAGTTGACAAGAGACCCAGCCTGTAAGAGTGTCCAATATACGATATGCCCTACTGATGTATGCACACGTGGTACCAGCAAGTTGACAAGAGACCCAGCCTGTAAGAGTGTCCAATATACGATATGCCCTACTGATGTATGCACATGTGGTACCAGCAAGTTGACAAGAGACCCAGCCTGTAAGAGTGTCCAATATACGATATGCCCTACTGATGTATGCACATGTGGTACCAGCAAGTTGACAAGAGACCCAGCCTGTAAGAGTGTCCAATATACGATATGCCCTACTGATGTATGCACACGTGGTACCAGCAAGTTGACAAGAGACCCAGCCTGTAAGAGTGTCCAATATACGATATGCCCTACTGATGTATGCACATGTGGTACCAGCAAGTTGACAAGAGACCCAGCCTGTAAGAGTGTCCAATTTACGATATGCCCTACTGATGTATGCACATGTGGTACCATCAAGTTGACAAGAGACCCAGCCTGTAAGAGTGTCCAATATACGATATGCCCTACTGATGTATGCACATGTGGTACCATCAAGTTGACAAGAGACCCAGCCTGTAAGAGTGTCCAATTTACGATATGCCCTACTGATGTATGCACATGTGGTACCATCAAGTTGACAAGAGACCCAGCCTGTAAGAGTGTCCAATATACGATATACCCTACTGATGTATGCACATGTGGTACCATCAAGTTGACAAGAGACCCAGCCTGTAAGAGTGTCCAATATACGATATGCCCTACTGATGTATGCACATGTGGTACCATCAAGTTGACAAGAGACCCAGCCTGTAAGAGTCTCCAATATACGATATGCCCTACTGATGTATGCACATGTGGTACCATCAAGTTGACAAGAGACCCAGCCTGTAAGAGTGTCCAATTTACGATATGCCCTACTGATGTATGCACATGTGGTACCATCAAGTTGACAAGAGACCCAGCCTGTAAGAGTGTCCAATATACGATATGCCCTACTGATGTATGCACATGTGGTACCAGCAAGTTGACAAGAGACCCAGCCTGTAAGAGTCTCCAATATACGATATACCCTACTGATGTATGCACATGTGGTACCATCAAGTTGACAAGAGACCCAGCCTGTAAGAGTGTCCAATATACGATATACCCTACTGATGTATGCACATGTGGTACCATCAAGTTGACAAGAGACCCAGCCTGTAAGAGTCTCCAATATACGATATACCCTACTGATGTATGCACATGTGGTACCATCAAGTTGACAAGAGACCCAGCCTGTAAGAGTGTCCAATATACGATATGCCCTACTGATGTATGCACATGTGGTACCATCAAGTTGACAAGAGACCCAGCCTGTAAGAGTGTCCAATATACGATATGTCCTACTGATGTATGCACATGTGGTACCATCAAGTTGACAAGAGACCCAGCCTGTAAGAGTGTCCAATATACGATATGCCCTACTGATGTATGCACATGTGGTACCATCAAGTTGACAAGAGACCCAGCCTGTAAGAGTCTCCAATATACGATATACCCTACTGATGTATGCACATGTGGTACCATCAAGTTGACAAGAGACCCAGCCTGTAAGAGTGTCCAATATACGATATGCCCTACTGATGTATGCACATGTGGTACCATCAAGTTGACAAGAGACCCAGCCTGTAAGAGTGTCCAATATACGATATACCCTACTGATGTATGCACATGTGGTACCAGCAAGTTGACAAGAGACCCAGCCTGTAAGAGTGTCCAATTTACGATATACCCTACTGATGTATGCACACGTGGTACCAGCAAGTTGACAAGAGACCCAGCCTGTAAGAGTCTCCAATATACGATATACCCTACTGATGTATGCACATGTGGTACCATCAAGTTGACAAGAGACCCAGCCTGTAAGAGTCTCCAATATACGATATGCCCTACTGATGTATGCACATGTGGTACCAGCAAGTTGACAAGAGACCCAGCCTGTAAGAGTCTCCAATATACGATATGCCCTACTGATGTATGCACATGTGGTACCATCAAGTTGACAAGAGACCCAGCCTGTAAGAGTCTCCAATATACGATATACCCTACTGATGTATGCACATGTGGTACCATCAAGTTGACAAGAGACCCAGCCTGTAAGAGTCTCCAATATACGATATACCCTACTGATGTATGCACACGTGGTACCATCAAGTTGACAAGAGACCCAGCCTGTAAGAGTGTCCAATATACGATATGCCCTACTGATGTATGCACATGTGGTACCATCAAGTTGACAAGAGACCCAGCCTGTAAGAGTGTCCAATTTACGATATACCCTACTGATGTATGCACATGTGGTACCATCAAGTTGACAAGAGACCCAGCCTGTAAGAGTGTCCAATATACGATATGCCCTACGGATGTATGCACATGTGGTACCATCAAGTTGACAAGAGACCCAGCCTGTAAGAGTGACCAATATACGATATACCCTACTGATGTATGCACATGTGGTACCATCAAGTTAACAAGAGACCCAGCCTGTAAGAGTGTCCAATATACGATATGCCCTACTGATGTATGCACATGTGGTGCCATCAAGTTGACAAGAGACCCAGCCTGTAAGAGTCTCCAATATACGATGAACAGAAGAAACACACAAATCAACTTCTTGCTATATTCCCCTCTGGTTTTCTGAAAGTACGTCCTATCCAGCGCCAGCATTTTTGTTTAACCTCTTGGTTCACTGGAGTATGTATTGTTCTCTCCATAAGTTCCTCATTTGTGACCCTGTCATACCATCTCCGTCTTTTTTTCTGCGCAGACACAATTTGATGAATGTTTGCAATTTATGCGTTATTATTTAAATAGTTCTCTATGTTTCTGACCCATTCGTTAACAATAGAGTTAAGTATTCTAATTTTGGTTTCTAGCTTTGATTCATTTAGACCTCCATGTGTTTCTCAGTGCGATGAAAGCTGCTCTTGCCTTCTGTATTCTTATTTTGACATCTCTTTCTGTTCCACTCTCTTTTCCTACATTACTACCCCCGTGTGCGTATGATTCTACCTCATGAAGTGAGATTTGAGTAAGCGTCGCCGCCTCTTCTTCTTCGAACTTTCCATATCGACCACTTGTTAACTACTTTTTGTGATTTGTATGTGATCTGAGACTAAGAGCGATTTACGCTTTACCAGTTATGCGCCTACAAGTAGGCCAGCATATTCGATTTCTGCTACGCTTGTTATTTACTAGAGTAGCTTCCTTATACCCCTACCTTGCCCGTCTGCCCAGCGTGTTCGTAGCGCGTTGGACTCTCTCTCTCTTTAGCCTGTTACGCCCTTGACGTTTAGGGCAGCAACAAACGTACACCATTCTTCCCTGTTCATGGCCTTCCTCTGTATTGTGTTCCAGCTATGATTCATTTCCTTCAGCTCTTGCTCTATCGTTCTCCTCCAGGTCGTCTTGGGTATTCCACGCTTTCGCCTACCCTCTGGAGTCCATCTCAGTGCAGTTTTCGTGTCGGAGCCAGTCTCCCGTACATTGTTCTTACATTCCAGCATCCAATTCTGGTCTTGGTTTTGGCATTCAGGACTTCCGTCCTCATGAAAGTATCTTCCTTTCGGCTTTCACCACTTCCAGTCATGTGAGTCAATGACTCTGGTAGCCCATACTTCATGCCCGTAGATAGGTTGTATGTTTGTTGTTTCCGTAACTTTAATTTTTTTAAAGGATGGGATCGTTAGTCCCAAGCCCAACCCCAACCTGGAGGACCAGGAGACCATGCTTCGTCTGTCCCCTCTTCAGTGACCTTTCCGGCTTGGGTAACCCTTCCGGGAACATAAGTTCCTGCCGTCCTAGCTCACAGCGCGTTGGACTACGGGTGACTATCCCTGTGTGTGTGGGTTCACTTCCGCGGGATGGCAGAAAAGCCACAGATTCCCCAGATTTACGGTGTTCGTGGCACCGAACCGAAGGGTTACGATGTCCATGGCACCGAGCTGAAAAGCTGAAGTGCTTCTGGATCGAAAAAAAAAAAAATACCCTACCTTAGTCGCCTCTTGCGACATGCATTGTAGGTCGCAATGTTCCTATTCTTTGCTTCCTTGTGGACCCAGCAACACACGGGCGAGAATCGCCCTTAATGTCCCTTACACATCATCACCTCCACACATCCCCCGTCCTTATCATCACGTGTTGATAACAGACCACCCCTTATTACTCACCCCCTTTCACTAAACTTCTCTCTCTATCTTCATCTCGTCTACCCTCCGTCCACATTTTCCTCCACAATTCAAACACAAAGAAAAACAATCGATTGATGATAAATTCTCCAAATATGTCCTGGTCTAGAAATTAGGGCCACCACGCTTTCATTTCCAATTTCCATTTTTAGATCCGGGTCTCTCCCTTTTCCTTATATTGACCAATGAAAATCGCGGCATATTCTTTACAAGACAGCCATCAACCACAGTAAACGAGTTGTTGATTTTCTAGACACCATTTATACGTTCAGTAGTTTGTCATTGCTTTCTGAACAGTGAGGTCTATTTTTATCTTTCGTAAAAATCCCACAAACAAATTTGTCTCTAAACTGCCTGCCGCGGAGTTTGAACAAGGTACGCTTGGGTTGTGATCGAGCTCACTACCACTTGAGCTACAGACGACCACTATTTTATCAAACGCTAACAAGAAACTACATGTGAAATGCGTTGCCTGCGAAAAGTTACCAACAACACAAGAAAAGACAGAATCACCAACATCAGCATAAGAAAGAAAGTTGGCACAAAACCGTGCTTGAATTACATAGAGAAACAAAGAATGAAGTGGTTTGGTCACTTAATAAGAATGCATCCAAACTCCAAAGTATACAGAGTCTTCTACAACAGAACATCGGGAAAGAAGGCAAGAGGAAGAGGAAGACCACGGAAAAGATGGCGTAGCAGAATCCTGTGAAAGAGCAAAGATAACAATCACACAAGCCACCAGAACAGCGCAAGACAAAAACAGAAAACCACGACACTGGGCAACAGCTCGGTAGCAGTGTGACGACACTGGGCAACAACCCGGAAGCAGTGTGACGACAAAAGAAGAAGAACAAGAGACTCAGCGTATGTAGCTTAGCGGTAGTGAGTTCGATCACAACCCAAGCGTACCTGGTTCAAACTCCGCGGAGAGCAAGGTTGGAAGAAAATTCATTGCCTTGGATTTTTACGAACGGTAAAAATAGACCTACATAAAATGGAACGAATTCCGAAGTGATGAGATCAGAGAAATGTCTGGTCAATCACTAGTAACAACTGTTATAAGAAGGAGAAGATAAGAGATATGTTGGACACACTTTGAGAAGGTGTCTATACGTTATGGTACAATAAGTAGGGAACACCTTTCCCCCTTCCCCACGGAGAACAGCAGTTTGATAAAAACAAATGTATGCGAATATGGTCTTCTCTATTTCCTTGTAGCAAACTGGCAACTAAATATTTTGTTTAATTCACCCCCACCCCGGAAAAAAATGTATGGAGACGCCCATGACTGTGGAAACTTGCAAACCGAATAAATGATAACACCGGTAACGTGACAGATAATATGTGACAATATCAAATAGAAGAACAAATGAAAGGATTACAAGAAGAGGTGGAAGAAAGAGATTTCTTACAGAAGAGTGTTAACTATTTGAATTGGACAGACAGTGCGTTCCATATTGAAATGTCTGCCTGCATCCAATAGTCTGGCACTTCAAGCATTGAATCATCACTACATGTAATGACCCCCATCAACTCAGACGGAACTATAACAACAAGGAGAAGGCCAAACGATTTTTAATATGGCAAGGGTTCTATGTTTGATGGATTAAGGCGCGGTTTCAATGCGGGAGACCCGTGTTCTCTCTCTTGCGTTCCCGGCCTAGACTGATGAACCAACTTTTATCATGAATTTTACCGTGTTTTTAAGGGACTCTGTTCCTCAGTACAGCTTTTCGCGAAGCTCTGTGTTTAGGGGCCATGTTTTTTTCTTATACCTGCTAACCGTTGACAGTCTTGCAGAACGTATTCTGCCGTCATGTCCGCCTTTTCGCAGGGGCACAGGCTAGTTGTGCCAATCTTAAATTTGTGGAACATGTGGGCTCGGAGCTTGTGACCTGTGCGGAGGCGAAGTATGGCAACTTGTTCACTACGAGAGAGGTCATAGTATCCGTCACTGTTGGTGTACTGAGGATGATCTTTTGACCATTTGTTTCTGTAGTGCGAACCGATGGTTGTTCTGGCTTCCTCATAACTGATCTCGTGATCAGTCTTAGGTAGTCGCCAGCCTTCTTTTGCCAGTTTTTCGGCTGCTTCGTTTCCCCTTACGTTACATTGTGATGGTATCCACTGAATGACGGTGCGTTTGCGTGATCGCGTTAGTTCATCGAGGGTCGCTTTGAGCTCATTCTGCTCTGTTTTGTCTACACTTTTGAGTGCCGTGATGACCGATAGAGCATCGGTGAATATCACGACCTTGTTGTGAGCGTTGCTTATTCTCTCAAGAGACCCGTGTTCAATCCACTGTAAGGACAAGGAATTTTTTTTGTCTTTCTGTTGTGGGCATGAATGAAAAATCATAACCTGAACAGCTTCGTGACGACTGCACTAGCCATTAAATTCATCAGACTCTCGTCCTACTTGTCCCACACCGCCCTAAACAGTGGTACTACAGACAGTAACGACAGCTTATAGAGCTGACAATTTATGATGGGATTTTGTTTATAAAGACAAATTTGTTTACAAACCTGAATGAAAATCGTCTCATATCCTTTACAGGGCGTGGCCATCAACCACAGTAAACGAGTCGTCGATTTGCTAGGCACCACTTATACGTTCAGTAGTTTGTCATTGCTTTCTGAACGGTGAGGTCTATTTTTACCTTTCGTAAGAATCCCATGGAAACGAATTTGATTCCAAACTGCCTGCCGCGGTGATTGAACTTACAGTCGAGAAGTAATTCTTTCGAAAGACAAATTATAACCTACAGTTAGTAAGACATTTGTATCCGCTCTGTAGTCAAGCCGTTCATCAAGTATTCCGAAGTAAGACATTTGTATCCGCTCTGTAGTCAAGCCGTTCATCAAGTATTCCGAAGTAAGACATTTGTATCCGCTCTGTAGTCAAGCCGTTCATTAAGTATTCCGAAGTAAGACATTTGTATCCGCTCTGTAGTCAAGCCGTTCATCAAGTATTCCGAAGTAAGACATTTGTATCCGCTCTGTAGTCAAGCCGTTCATTAAGTATTCCGAAGTAAGACATTTGTATCCGCTCTGTAGTCAAGCCGTTCATCAAGTATTCCGAAGTAAGACATTTGTATCCGCTCTGTAGTCAAGCCGTTCATCAAGTATTCCGAAGTAAGACATTTGTATCCGCTCTGTAGTCAAGCCGTTCATCAAGTATTCCGAAGTAAGACATTTGTATCCGCTCTGTAGTCAAGCCGTTCATCAAGTATTCCGAAGTAAGACATTTGTATCCGCTCTGTAGTCAAGCCGTTCATCAAGTATTCCGAAGTAAGACATTTGTATCCGCTCTGTAGTCAAGCCGTTCATCAAGTATTCCGAAGTAAGACATTTGTATCCGCTCTGTAGTCAAGCCGTTCATCAAGTATTCCGAAGTAAGACATTTGTATCCGCTCTGTAGTCAAGCCGTTCATCAAGTATTCCGAAGTAAGACATTTGTATCCGCTCTGTAGTCAAGCCGTTCATTAAGTATTCCGAAGTAAGACATTTGTATCCGCTCTGTAGTCAAGCCGTTCATCAAGTATTCCGAAGTAAGACATTTGTATCCGCTCTGTAGTCAAGCCGTTCATCAAGTATTCCGAAGTAAGACATTTGTATCCGCTCTGTAGTCAAGCCGTTCATCAAGTATTCCGAAGTAAGACATTTGTATCCGCTCTGTAGTCAAGCCGTTCATCAAGTATTCCGAAGTAAGACATTTGTATCCGCTCTGTAGTCAAGCCGTTCATCAAGTATTCCGAAGTAAGACATTTGTATCCGCTCTGTAGTCAAGCCGTTCATCAAGTATTCCGAAGTAAGACATTTGTATCCGCTCTGTAGTCAAGCCGTTCATCAAGTATTCCGAAGTAAGACATTTGTATCCGCTCTGTAGTCAAGCCGTTCATCAAGTATTCCGAAGTAAGACATGTGTATCCGCTCTGTGATCAAGCCGTTCATCAAGTATTCCGAAGTAAGACATCTGTATCCGCTCTGTAGTCAAGCCGTTCATCAAGTATTCCGAAGGTCGTGTGGTTCGAATCTAGATCGTGTGGTTAGGTTCAAGGATGCAATTTTTCCAAAGACCAGGAAGTTTGTTGGTGCTACGGAGTTCGTGTTTTTTAGAATGCTCTAGACATGTGACATATCTGTGAAAAAAGGAATTGAACCACATGGAGACAACCCACTGCAATGATTGGATTCTAAACCTCTTTCTTTTAAGATACAACCACTGCCAGACTGCAACCTAACGCATGTCTATACATTAACATCATTCGCAATAGTGTAGTGGTTAGACAGAGCCAACTATAAACTTATGGGCCTGCTGACTCAGGTAAGAATTGTAGGAAATCAGACCACAACTACACCGCGTGACCTCGCATTCCAGTTTTGTTGTATAAAGAAGAATTCATTTTACAATCAACACAAAATGCTAAATCGAAGTTATATTATACAACAAGTTAAGTTTAACAATAAGGAATATCAATATTATTAATATTTTTCACCAATAAATAACCAGACTCACAGAATTGAGTAGAATTGCAAAACAGCTTACAGTGTTTTATCAAACATAAACATTTTCCAGCCCCCAACTTAAACTAGGTCAGGGATGTTCCCGTCAGTTATCAAGACTACTTAGAGTTGGCTGTGGATTCGAGCGCGGTCCGGGTTCAATCCCACAGTAATAATGGCAATTTGTTTTTAGACCGTAATGGCTCTGCAGTGGAAAAACATATATATGCTTTTGAATATAAGTGTTACAGAAGTGTCCTTTGTATATCCTGAACAGAGAAGAGAACAAATAGATCTATCCAGAAAGAACTCAAAATCAAAGAAAACTGGCTGATGCTACAAATAAGAAAGAGAAAATTGAGATATTTTGGACATATAAAAAGACATGAAGGGCTGTAAAAGACCATTATGGAAGCAGGCATACCGGCAAAGAGAAGAAGGCCACAGAGAAGACGGATTCAGGATGTATCTCATGGTTTGAACATGACAGCTGCAGAGGCAGGACATCTGGCTTATGAGAGAGAGAAATTCCGGAGAACTGTTGGGGTGGCAAAGTTCTGCTCAAGACAAGCTATTTGATGATGATAAATGGCTATGGATCGAATCGGTCTCAATTGGGTAACAGAATAGAACTGGGAAATAAAGGCACCCGACGTGATATTTGTCCAAATCCACATAGCGTTCCGACAGTCAACGACAAATACGGGTCTAACACTGTTTCCCAATATACTCCAGGATATGAAGAAAAAGTTTCGTTTACTTACTACTGATTACTATACACTTTCTTTCATTCTCGAATCCTGTTTTCCTCACAGCGTCAGATCAAGAAGAGATTTCTAAAACGGGCCCTTGTATGCGCTTCGTAGATAGTCTCTTTCGTCGCCTCTGTTATCTCTGAGGTCCATCTTCTGCGTGACCGGCCTTTTGCTTTGTACCCATTGTATCGGAGCAGCATTGTTCTTTAAGGTGCACTGTCTGTTGGTAATCTGCTTACGTGGCCTAACCATTTAATTTGTTGTTTCTTGATGAAGTCTAGTACTGATGTTGTACACACTTTTTCCTGATGTCTTCATTTCTCAACCGGTCTCTTCTTGTTACACCCAGCATTCTGTGTAGACACTTCATCTCTGTCGTGACTAGTTTTCTTCTATCATTTGTTGTCCGTGTCCAGATTATGAAGAGATTGCTATACACTAACAGCACATTTTAGAATGAACTCATTCCAAAAATGCCACGGGTGAGATTTGCACGTGTAACAATTTGATACGACCACCTACAAGTAATGGTGACATCTTCTCTTCTTAGAACACTCCATATCGACCACTTGTTCATTAAACCACTCTTTGTAATTTGTATATGATCACTTGCAGTGGCGGCTCGTGATCATTTTGTTGGTGGGGCCAGACATTTTTTCCCGGATAAATCATGGTTTTTGGTTACTATATTTTAATTTATAAAATAATAAATACACGTTATACGTTATTTTTGGTGTGGCTGGCCCCACTGGGCCTTAATAACGAGTCGCCATTGATCACTTGTATATGAAGAGCGATTTATGTTGTGCCAGCTATGCGCCTACAGGTAGACCAACACATCCGATTTCTGTGACGCTTTTTATTTACTAGGGTAGCTTCCTAGACCCCTACCTCAGTTGCCTCCTACGTCATGTCGTGTAGATGGCAGTGTTACTATTCTTTACTCCCCTTGCGAGCCTCGGCAACACACTAATGGATTAATGACCATATAATAATATCTCATTTTGTAAGCAGATTAGTATCATCATGCGACCGAGTGGTTACCGGGGCCCTAATTTGGGGTGTCAAGAATAGAACCACTGTTACCTGCCACGCATGTTGTAAGAGGCGACTAAGGAAGTTTGGCTGAAATCAGATGCATGTGTTCTAAGCGTGCAGAAGTCTATGCGTTTAGGGACCTACCAAACTAATGTGCAACGTATACATGTTCTTGGCAAAGATCAAACATATCACAAAGAGTGATTAACATTGGTCGTAAAGAACGAACGCAAAGAAGAAGAAGAGAGTATCATCATGATCATTATGTAGCAGGCCCTTTACAGTACGTCATTTTCAACACTGACCACCTGAAAACACCCAGTCTCTAGCAAATGATCCCACTTACATGTACCGGGCACTGCAGACTCAACAGACACTTGCCTGAAAATGAAACTCGTGTTTCATATTTTTTTACAGGAAGTAGTAATCAACCACAGTAAACGATTTTCTAGGTACCAATAATACGTTCAGTAGTTTACTATTGCTTTCTGAACGGTGAGATCTATTTTTAACGTTCGTAAAAATCCAAGGGATTAAATTTGCTTCCAAACTACAGGCAGCGGTGTTTGTACAAGGTTGGGTTGTGATCAAGCTCACTACCACTAAGCTACAGACCACACTGACATAGATTAGGAATAAGTTTAAATAGCTATCTGTCAGTGTCACCAGGTGGAACTGACATCATAGCATGTCCTGAAAGAATGTCCTCTCCTGGATCAGCTGAGAAGCAACATGTGGCCACATCCAGTGGACATGAAAATGAATCTTTTGAGAAACCCTACATACATGAAGCCGACTTCCTAGATTGTAGTAGTACAAAGTGGTTTAAGCGTATAACCAGAGATCGCCGAAGAATAAGAATTGAAATAGAGCAATGAGCCACATTTGCTATAACCCCACATATCTGACTTTATCGGTTCCAACCGTCTTCTTTGAGCGCTCCATATCGACCACTCTGTTAACCAATCTGTGTGATTTGTATGTCATCTAAGCCTAAAAGCGAGTGTGCGTTCTGCCAGTTATGCGCCTTCAAGTAGGCCATTACATCCGATTTCTGCGATGCTTTTTATCTACTAGGGTAGCTTTCCTAGGCCCTACAACACTCGCGTCTTACGATATGCTTTGTAGGTCGCAGTGGTTACTATTCTTTGCTTCCCTCACGGGCCCTCGCACCACACGGGAGATCGGTTCTACTCAAAACACGAGAAAATGTATTACTCACTTGCAACTCCACCCATCGAATAAATACAATCTCTATCTTTATATTTTCTCGTTAATCAGACCCAAAAAAGTGGTAGAAGAGATGTTGGGCCGTTAGTTCAGTTTTATTTCAGTAATTTCATTTAATGTTCCAATATGAATCCTTCACATGTCATTCTTGGTCAAGTTTATTTCTTTGACGACTGTGCGTTACCATTAAAACGGATCATCTTTTCTACGACGATTGGTGATAGATATCAAGGACCACTATTAAATCCTTGATACAAGCGCATCACATCAGATACAAAATCACTCACCGTTATCAGTCCAGTTATGGGTATGTTCGGATAATAGAACTTAACGGATATTGAAATTAGAAAATGTTCCTGAGTACAGACCTTCAAAAATGGATGTTTGCGTACAGTAGAGGGACTGGGGTGGTATGATATGAAAGAGGAACTGAGATAAAGATCTAAGCATATACTAGTGGAGCGGATGCATTGCAAGACAGGCGCTGTTTTGGAACCCGCTGGAAAGAGGAGTAGTGGAAGGCCTAGGCATATCTGGAGAAGAGAACTTTAGAAAAATAGGTAAAAAAAATGGAAAGAATTGAAAGTGGTGGCAAGAGAGATGAAGAGCTGGAAGAAATTTGTTGAAGACCTGTGCTCCGTTGGGAGTTGAAATGTGTGAAATGCCATTGCTTTTACATTTCTAAACACGAGTATGCGGGATGCAAACGGACAAGCTTCTTTCTCAGCTGTGCAACGTCGGTTGCGTAAGTACCACTATCGAGAAAGTGACAATGGTGTATGGTTTACCACTGTCGAGAAAGTGACAACAATAGTGTATGGTTTAACACTGTCGAGAAAGTGACAACAGTGTATGGTTTAACACTGTCGAGAAAGTGACAATAGTGTATGGTTTAACACTGTCGAGAAAGTGACAATAGTGTATGGTTTAACACTGTCGAGAAAGTGACAATAGTGTATGGTTTAACACTGACGAAACAATAATAATGGTGACAGACTTAACACTGAAGTCTGGGTGCCACATGACTAAAATGTCAATTTTGAATTTGGTATACATGTTAATGCGGGGTTGATTGTGTCCTCCCCTGACGCACAAAATGACAACTTGTTCTAATCTCATATTTTGCTCATGTTTTCCACTATGCTCATATTTTCCACTATGCTCATATTTTACTCTATGCTAATATTTTACTCATGTTTTCCACTATGCTCATATTTTACTCATGTTTTCCACTATGCGCATATTTTGCTCATATTTTGCACTATGCTCATATTTTGCTCATATTTTGTACTATCTCATATTTTGTACTATGCTCATATTTTGCACGCCATCCTGTGTTAGTAATGGTGACTTTCTACTTCTTCGGTGATCTCTGGTCATGCGCTTAGTTTACTGTGGACCACAAACTGGGCAATCAGCTTTATGTCTGTCAGATTTCCCCAAAGCTTAGATTTTAGGTCGACTGGGTGTGACCACATATTGCTTCTCAACTCACACGGAAGAGGACAGTCTTGCAGGAGATGATCCGGTATCTGTTCCGCCTGCTGACACTGGCAGAGAACTGTTTGACTTATTCCTAGTATATATAAGCGTTTTTTTGAGTCTTCAGTGTCCAGTACGTGGGGGGAAATGCGACTTCCTAATTATCTCTCTCGCGATCGTTCTTAGGCCGTTTTTATCGTTCTTAGGCCGTTTTTATCGTTCTATTGTGATATATAAGCAGCCAAACATCAAGAACGAGATGTACGTGCATAGCCTTCAGTATCTATTGGAGCTCATGTGCTTATCCTTCGGTGGTGTGTTTGATTTCAACCAGCGTTTACTGGGTTCGCTCTCCGTTAGCCTTTTGCTGTCCACAGCCAAAACCCACAAGGCAGCAGGCTGTAATTTTCTTTTAGGGCAGCTACCCTTAGACGGCCTGGCGTGGAATTTTTCCCGACCGCGACGACTCTCAGGTCGACCCAGCCTCAACTGGGTACCAGACATGCTCTGGGAAAGTAAAGGCGGCCGGCGTGATGCTGACCACATCACCCATCGTGTGCCGACGGTCAATGAAAATACAGGCCTAACACTGTATTGACCTATATACCACGAGGTATGAAAGGGATCCTTTACTTTCTACCCTTAGACGGCCTGCCATCCCGGGCTTATGAGCGCCATCTGCCCAGCGAAACCGGACTTACTAATTGAGATCTTTTCATCCATTTTTCTGATAGATAATTGGTAATCCGGTTGCTCTTGCAGCACCTTCCTTTATTATGAAGATAAAATTCTACTTTCAAGTATTCACAAAATAGATAAGACTGCAGTAAAACGTTTTCATTAGAAACGTTTGTTTTTAGTCGTCCATTTGTTTTTTTAAATTTGTCACTCCTGTTGTTCGTTTGCTTGATAAAGGCCTTGTTGGTCGAAACGTTGCTGTATTTTGTCATTGTTTTTGTAATTTGTAAAACTACAGTACTTTGTGATTACGTGTTTTACTTGAAAAGTGCCATATCTACTGAATTATAACCGTAGCATGGTTCAGACCGGCTTACTGAGGCCGTATACAATGACATGTCTAACGTTATCATTTCTTCAGCACTAAAATATCCCCATAATTGTGAACCACAAAACTCGTTAACACTTAAAATAAAAATCTAATATGAAATCATAAAACAAACCAACCACTATTTAACGCCTCTTAATATGAATTATTATTTCTACCCAAACACAAAAACCGTATCAATCTGACAGCTTTCTGATGACAGTAATAAACGGATAATTAAATATGAGAGACGCCCATATCTCACGTGTGACAGATAATTTAATATATAGGAGCCGTGAACAAACAATAGCTATCCCTAGTCTCACTGTGATTACTAAAGCAAATTAAATTGACGGTGATAAAATATTTGCATTCTAAAATAATTATAAATCTCGACCAAAATGAGAAAAAAAATATTTTGATGTGTGGCTCCATCGATTTTTTTAGCTTTTGATATAGTCTGATCAAGAAGATTTATATTCTTTACTTTTCAACTCCCAACGGAGCACAGGTCTTCAACAGATTTCTTCCAGCTCTTTCTCTCTCTTGTCATCCCTTACAATTCTTTCCATGTTTTACCTATCCTTTTAATATCAGCCCCAGCTCTCTTCTCCAGGTCTGTCCAGGCCTTCACCTATTCCTCTTTCCCTGCGGGTTCCAAAACAGTGCCTGTCCTGCAATGCTTCCGGTCAGTCTTCTCAATGTATGTCCTATCCATCGCCAGCGTCTCTTCCATAGCTCTTTCTCCAGCTTCCCAGTTCGTATTCTTATCATACCATATCTCTCTCTCTCTCGCGATCCCGGCCTAGACTGATGAACCGTTATCATGAATTTTACCGTGGTTTTAAGGGACTCCGTTCCTCCGTACAGCTTCTATCGAAGCTCTGTGTTTTGGGGCCAGGTTTCGTTTCTTATACGTGCTATCCGCTGACAATCTTGCAGTACGTGTTCTGCCGTCATGTCCGCCTTTTTGCATGGGCACAGGCTTGTTGTGCCCATTTTAAATTTGTTATACATGTGGGCGCGGAGCTTGCTGTGGCCGGTACGGAGGCGAAGTATGGCAACTTGTTCGCTACGAGACAGACCAAAGTATCCGTCGCTGTTGGAATGTTGGGGATGGTCTTTTGTCCATTTGTCATCATACCATCTAAACCCCTCTATTCTACGTAAACATCCATTTATGAAGGTCTGTAGTTATCTGGTGGTTTCTTTTGTTGTCTTCCATGTTTTCGAGACATAGAACAGCACTGACTTCACATTTGATTGAAAGATTCTCAGTTTTGTGTTTGATTTGATCTCCTTTGACTTCCATATCTTACTCAATGCAATAAAGTTTTCTCTTGCGTTTTGTAACAAAGAGGATTTCTTGCATCCCCCAAAAAAATTCATGGTAATACGTGTCCCTATGTTTGATTGATATTTTCAAACTTCACCACGCTGTAGTAGATAATGCTTGACGTTATTAGTAATAACATATAGTCAGTGCCGGATTAGGCTAGCGCGGGGCCCGTAGCAAATTTTAGAGCGGGGCCCTAAGTTTTGTATGATAATAAAATAAAACACAACTTTTACAAACAAACTTGGCTCGATTTAATGTGAGCAAATTTAGAGATAATACTAGACAAATTAATTTCTCTAAGTAAATTACTTTCAATGTTCATTAAGGTGAGGTTATTTAGACGATCTTGTCCCATCATGTTTCTTAACTCACTTTTATACACTTTAATGTTGAAAAAGAACGTTCTCCGCTGCAGTTAGTAATCATTAAAAACTAGTAAATTCGTAAGACTATTTCTACATTTGGGAAACACGACTCTAATAAATTTTCCATTATAAGTTTATAAAATTGCAGTTCTAGAGCCTCATGCTTTTCGTTGCAAATAGCAGCAGCTACAATAGTTCAGTGAACTGCACAAGTTCGTCGCCTAGGCTTTCTTCCAAATCCTCTTGGTAAGAGCTGACAATATTTGGAGTTCTTTTCAAGATCTCTTCCTCTGTAATAGATTTTAACTGCCGGGTATTCCAAATACACCAGTCACTCTATGGTACAGCCTAAATTAATAACTTTTCAAATAAAACAGAACAGTTGTCCTTTAGTTTCTGTATAACACAACCAATCTTTCACGTGAGTTTTGTTTGTTGGTGTATGTGTGTATGTGAAAAACGACTTTCGACAAAATCGTGGATTGTTTGAAGTTGTTTGGCCATTCACCAATATCGTTGGAGTACATTTTACTTTCGTTGTGTTTTTGGCTTGTAGATGATGTTGCTACATTAGAAGCATGTGCTGTGCTTTCTGCCTCTCTTTGGCTTGAAGATGATATGGCTAAATTGGGAGGACTTGTTGTACATTCGATTTCAGTTTGTCTTGTGAAAAATGTGGCTAAATCGTGAAGAGTTGCTGATCTTAATGGTAATATTGGTAATGATGATTCTTCTATAGCACTGCTTTCATCTACTACACAGTAGGACACGTCTTCTGTATTTTCTGCTTCGATTTCGTTGGATTCAGCACCATCACACACGACATTTAAAAATTCAGACAGCTTGCGTGTTTTTGATATAACATCTGGTTATTTTTCCATTTTCATCTGTCACATAGGCGCGGGGCCCCCTAGAAGCGCGGGGCCCGTAGCATTTGCTACTTCTGCTACTAGGCTAATCCGGCTCTGCATATAGTTACAGTTGGAGAGCTATAACTCTCACATCACACAGAGTAGTTGAAGTTATTAGTAATAACATATAGTTACAGCTGGTGAGTTGTAACTCTCACATCACACAGAGTGGTTGAAGTTATTAGTAATAACATATAGTTACAGCTGGTGAGTTGTAACTCTAAATCACACAGAGTGGTTGAAGTTATTAGTAATAACATATAGTTACAGCTGGTGAGTTGTAACTCTCACATCACACAGAGTGGTTGAAGTTATTAGTAATAACATATAGTTACAGCTGGAAAGCTGGTTGTTGTTTAATCTAGTCATAGAGATTTGGTGACCATTTTCTTGTAGTAAATGTGTGGATGAGAAAATAGAAGTATTTTGGACATATAACATAACGAATGAAATGGTTTAGCCACTTAATAAGAATGCATCCAAACTTCACAGTATACAGAGTCTTCTACAACAGAACATCAGGAAAGAAGGCGAGAGGAAGACCACGAAAACGATGGTTAGATGACATAGCAGAATCCTGTCAAAGAGCAAAAGTAACAATCACCCAAGACACCAGAATAGCGCAAAACAAAAAGAAAACCACGACACTGGGCAAAAACCCGGTAGCAGTGTGACGACAAAAGAAGAAGTTAACGAATTGTTGGAGAAAGGAGAAAGACCATTATGGAAGGAGGCATACTAGAAAAGAGAAAGACCACGGAAAAGATGGATTCATGATGTGACATGGTTTTCGCATGACGACTGCAGATGCCGGGACATCTGACCTGAGAGAGAGAGAGAAATTCCGAAGGACTGTTAGAGTTGCAAAGTTCTGGTAATGATAATATATTGGATGCAATATGTGAAGGGTGAAATTGGAAACTGTTTATGTTAATCAAACATATTGTTTTCATCAGTGGCGGCTCGTCATTAAAGGCCAGTGGGCGTGCCCCATAAAAATAAGGTGTAACGTGTATTTATTATTTTATACATTAAAATATATCCTAACCGAAACCATTATTTTTCCGAAAACATCTGTCTGGCCCCACCAACAAAAATTATCACGAGCCGCTACTGGTTTTCATGTTTAACACGTTCTGTGATAATTTCAGAACTTCAACTCATTATGGGATCATATATTCTTTCAGAAAGTAAACACATTCTGTAACATCATAAAAAGTGAACTCGTTCTGCGACAACATCTGACAAAATGTTGATCTAAATGAGAGATTTCCAGCTATACGTTATTAAATACTTCAATCTTCATCTTCTTCTTCTTCTAATGCTTCATATCGATCAGTTGTTCGACAAAACAGAAGTCATGACAATAAGTAGGTCAACAGGTCAACTAAATATACACGTGAATAATGTCAAAATACAACAGACTCCAGAATTCAAATATCTCGGGAGTATATTCACAGCAGATGGACAGAGAAATCGAGACTAAATGCCAGAAGGCAAATGCAGTGACATACTACCAACTGTCACCACTATTAAAACATCCAAGCATTAACATGGCAGTCAAACGACAACTGATAAACTGCATATTTATTCCAACTCTCTGCTATCAGTGCCAAACATGGCCCCTGACTAAGACACTAGAAAGAAAGATTACAACATGTGAAATGAGATGTCTACGAAAAACTGTCAACGTTACAAGGAGAGATAGAGTGAGAAACGAGAATATCAGAAGCATCGTTGGTACTATACCATGCATACAGTACATCGAGAAGCAAAGATTCAAGTGGTTCGGCCATCTAATGAGAATGGAACCACATTCACTACCATCACGTGCCTATAATAACCGACACGCAGGGCGCAGAGCACGAGGCAGGCCAAGAACACGATGGATAGATAACATCTCAGAGTCCCTGCGAAAGCTTGTACTGACAACGTCAAGCGCAACACACCTGGCACAAGATAGGAAACTAACTCTCCCCACGACGCTTCACGGCAAATGTGGTTAAGATAAGATAAGATCGATCACTTGTTAACCACTCTTTGTGATTTGTATGTGATCTGAGCCTAAGAGCGATTGTGCCATTTATGCGCCTACAAGTAGACCAGCACTTACGATTTCTGCGACGCTTTTTATTTACTAGGGTAGCTTCCCTAGACCTCTACCTCACTCGCCTCTTACGACATGCCTTGTAGGTCGCAGTGTTACTATTCTTTGCTCCCTTGAGAGCCCCGACAACACACGGGAGAGCAAGGTGATTGATTGATAGAACCATCATTATTACACTTCACTCAATCCCTCACCATATGTACTCATATCTCTTTTTTCCATATGACAATTTTAGCAACAGTACACAAACTTTGAGAGCCGCTGTAGCGTAGTTGTTAGTGAACTCGCTTCTCAAGGTTGGTGGTCTGGGTTCAGCTCCCGCAGTGCGCGTGGAATTTTTCCCGACCGCGATAGCTCTCAGGTCGACCCAGCCTCAATTGGGTACCAGACATGCTCTGGGAAAGTAAAGGCGGCCGGCGTGATGTTGACTACATCACCCATCGTTTGCCGACGGTCAATGAAAATACAGGCCTAACACTGTATTGCCCTATATACCACAAGGTATGAAAGGGTTCCTTTACTTTTTTACTTTTACACAAACTTTAGCACATGAGATGGTATTATATTTTGCAATGGATTGTGCACGGGAATCAGCTTTCCATACTACTCTTTCCACTTATCCTGGGTTCTTTTGGGTACTCAACTAACTTAAACACGGGATCTACGTTGTAACGTTCTTCTCCGATACTGATGATCGATAATACCTTTCTCCGATAGGACTAGGAACTCGATCTCACCTACAGTGTATCTGGGGAAAAAACAACCCCGATCGTACCACGCAGGTACGCCCGAGTGGTTACCGAGGCCCAAATTTGGGGTGTAAAGAATAGAACCACTGTTACCTGCCACGCATGTCGTAAGAGGCGACTAAGGAGGTTTGGCTGAAATCGGATGCACATGTCCTAAACGTGTAGAAATATATGCGTTTAGGGGCCTACCAAACCAATGTGCAACGTATACACGTTCTTGGCAAAGATCAAACATATCACAAAGAATGATTAAAATTGGTCGTAAAGAACGAACGCAAAGAAGAAAAAGAAGTACCACGCAGGGAACTTCGCTTTCTACGATCAACTTCTGCTATGCAACTACTCAGGTATGTGTCATAAACAGGGCGGTGTGGTTAAGGTCTCCACAGGTCCCCCCATAGTTTGTTCTGTCGATAGACGAGAACCTTACCTCCACGCCACAGAGACTACGCTTGTTCTTCTTCCGCGATCTCTGGTCATGCGCTTAATTTACTGCGGACTACAAACTGAGAAGTCAGCTTCAGAGACTAAGCAAATACAATATTTATAACTTCAAAATTACATCGGGGACCCTCGCCAGTTCTACGGGTTTGTGCACTGCAGCTGAGATCTTCCTGTGTAAGAAAGAGATTGGAACATACTGGTTACTCACCGAAGTGCAATGATGATGGTCCTATCAATCAATCAATCACTTAACAACAGTTATAAATTCTCGTTTCCACTCAAGGAGAAACAACAGTTATAAATTCTCGTTTCCACTCAAGGAGAAATTGAGAATTTCTTTTCATTTCCTGACACGGCGTTACTATTAAATAATTATCTTTCATCTTATGACCACAAATCCCGGCAACGAAGCGGAATGGCTTGATTGGAATGAGGTCAGAAGGAATGGAGATCTCAAATAACGAATCTGCTTTATTGAGAGTTATTAACGCTACTTTCTGTCAACATTTATTGAAAATTGTGACAATATAAAATCTCCGCAAAGTTCCCAACAAAGAAAAACACTTCATAACGTATTCTGTTTTTTTTGGTTATTGGTTACTAAACTGACGTCATTGCACTCCGGACAGACCCATAGGTGTTCAGTCTCTCCCAAAAGAGATTCCGTTTTTTTTTAAAGAAAAATCAAAATCAATAACAGAATATGAATTATATCACCCGTGTGATACCGGGACTCACAAAGGAGCAAAGAATAGTACCACTGCGACCTACAAGACATGTCGTAAGAGGTAACCTAGAGAAGTTACTCTAGTAAAATAAAAAATAACATCGCAGAAATCGGATGTGCTGGCCTACTTGGCTCTATTATACCAGAGCCAACTATAAACTACTGGGCCTTCGGGTTCAGGTAAGAATTATGGAAAATCAGACCCCAACTACACCACGTGACCTCGCATTCTAGTATTGGTGTTTATAGACGAATTCATTTTAAAATCAACACAAAATGCTAACTCGAAGTCATATTATGCAACAAGTTAAGTTTAACAATAAGGAATATCAATATTATAAATATGTTTTACCAATAAATAACTATAGACTCTCAGAATTGAGTAAAATTGCAAAAAGCGTGCAGTGTTCTATCAAACATCTGTAATTTCCAGATCCCTTTTCTTATCTAGGTCAGGGAATACCCGGCCAGTTCCCTGGCCTGTGCTAGTCTGGCTGTGATTATACCCAGGTAAGAACGAAAGACTAGCCAACTGTCTCTATTATACCCAGGTAAGAACGATAGACTAGCCAACTGTCTCTATTATACCCAGGTAAGAACGAAAGACTAGCCAACTGTCTCTATTATACCCAGGTAAGAACGAAAGACTAGCCAACTGTCTCTATTATACCCAGGTAAGAACGATAGACTAGCCAACTGTCTCTATTATACCCAGGTAAGAACGATAGACTAGCCTACTGTCTCTATTATACCCAGGTAAGAACGATAGACTAGCCTACTGTCTCTATTATACCCAGGTAAGAACGATAGACTAGCCAACTGTCTCTATTATACCCAGGTAAGAACGAAAGACTAGCCTACTGTCTCTATTATACCCAGGTAAGAACGAAAGACTAGCCCTACTGTCTCTATTATACCCAGGTAAGAACGATAGACTAGCCAACTGTCTCTATTATACCCAGGTAAGAACGATAGACTAGCCTACTGTCTCTATTATACCCAGGTAAGAACGATAGACTAGCCTACTGTCTCTATTATACCCAGGTAAGAACGATAGACTAGCCAACTGTCTCTATTATACCCAGGTAAGAACGAAAGACTAGCCTACTGTCTCTATTATACCCAGGTAAGAACGAAAGACTAGCCCTACTGTCTCTATTATACCCAGGTAAGAACGATAGACTAGCCAACTGTCTCTATTATACCCAGGTAAGAACGATAGACTAGCCTACTGTCTCTATTATACCCAGGTAAGAACGATAGACTAGCCTACTGTCTCTATTATACCCAGGTAAGAACGATAGACTAGCCAACTGTCTATTATACCCAGGTAAAAACGATGGACCAGACCTTAGATCCTCTATGAAAATCAATAAAACGCATGACTGGATTTGCACACCTGAGATGTGTGAACTTCGTCAGGTGCGAGAGGGAGTTAATTATTTCCATGAAACGCTCTGTTGCATCTTCACAATTTCGCTCCACACTTTATCAGTGAAGTATCATTGCCCTCTACACCCAAAGCATGGGAACCTCTGACTAAATGTAATTTCAAATAAGATTTTATCAAGATCAGTTCTGCATATGTCCGTTCATTCCTCTTCTTCTTTTGTTGCCACACTGCTACCTGGTTGTTGCCCAGTGTCCTGGTTTTCTGTTTTTGTCGCGCTGTTCTGTTGGCTTGGGTGATTGTTATTTTTGCTCTTTGACAGGATTTTTAAATGCCATCTAACCATCTTTTTCGTGGTCTTCCCCTCGCCTTCTTTCCTGATGTTCTGTTGTAGAAGACTTTGTATACTGTGGAGTTTGGATGCATTCTTATTATGTGGCCAAACCACTTCATTCTTTGTCTGTCAATGTAATTCAAGCAAGACTCTGTGCCAACTTTCTTTCTTATGCTAATGTTGGTAACTCTGTCTTTTCTGGTGTTGTTCGTAACTTTAGGCACCGCATTTCACATGTAGTTATTTTTTGTGACTGCGCTTCGCTCGTTGTCCATGTTTGGCACTGGTAACACAATGTAGGTATGAAAATGTTGTTTATCATCTGTTGCTTAGCTGTCAGTGAAATTTTTGGGTGCCTTAACAATATGGCTAGCTGACAGCATTTGCTTCATTGTCACAAAATATAAGTCAGTTCTAAACAATATGGCTAGCTGACAGCATTTGCTTCATTATCACAAAATATAAGTCAGTTCTAAACAATATGGCTAGCTGACAGCATTTGCTTCATTGTCACAAAATATAAGTCAGTTCTAAACAATATGGCTAGCTGACAGCATTTGCTTCATTGTCACAAAATATAAGTCAGTTCTAAACAATATGGCTAGCTGACAGCATTTGCTTCATTATCACAAAATATAAGTCAGTTCTAAACAATATGGCTAGCTGACAGCATTTGCTTCATTGTCACAAAATATAAGTCAGTTCTAAACAATATGGCTAGCTGACAGCATTTGCTTCATTATCACAAAATATAAGTCAGTTCTAAACAATATGGCTAGCTGACAGCATTTGCTTCATTGTCACAAAATATAAGTCAGTTCTAAACAATATGGCTAGCTGACAGCATTTGCTTCATTGTCACAAAATATAAGTCAGTTCTAAACAATATGGCTAGCTGACAGCATTTGCTTCATTATCACAAAATATAAGTCAGTTCTAAACCAAATATGTTTTCTTCTTCGAACGCTCCATATCGACCACTCTGTGTGATGTGATCTGAGCCTAAGAGCGATTGTACATTGCACCAGTTATGTGCCTAAAGTAGGTCAGCACATCTGATTTCTGAGCTGCTTTTTATTTATTAGGGTAGCAGTCCTGGGACCTACATCAGTCGTCTCTTACGGCATGCATTGTATATCGCAGTAGTACTATTCTTTGCTTCCAATGCGGGCCCCGGGTACCACATGGGCGAACCAAATATATGACATTCATGTTCCTTACTAAAACAAAGAATAGGTCAGCTCTGATGGACAGCGGATGAAAAAGAAGCACTCTATCAATGAAGTATCATTGTTATCTCTGCATTCAAACACAACGCAACCTCTGACTTGATGTGATTTCAAACATGATTTGCCAACATAAGTTCTAAATATGTATGTTCATTGTCACCAAATATAATAGTCATTAACAATTATAAACAATTATTAAGAGAATTAAAATTCAGACAAGTAAAGTATTTTGGGCACATCAAAAGACATGACACCATGATAAAATATTTACTAGAGGGGAAAGTTGAGGGGAAGAGCAAGAGGAAGACCGAGAGATAAGTGGGAGGAAACTTTAAGAAATGGACAGGTTACAGTCTGGCAGTGTGCAACCCAAGGCGAAAGACAGAGGATGCTGGAGATTCATTGCAGGCAACCTTCGATGTGGAGACGGCACCTGATGATGATAATAGTCAGTGCTAATCCAAATATGTGACATCGTCTGTAACTAAGACAAAGAATAGGTCAGCTCTCCGATGGACAGCGGATGAAAAAAGGAAGGCTTGTAAGTCCAAAGGACATATGGAGAATAGATGTGGAAAGAGAGTTTAAAGGGTTTTAAAGCCAAAGGATTGACTTCATTGCACCGGGTTTTACCCCATCTGGCTCGGTCCTGCTCCGCAGAAATGGCACGCCACCTGCCAAGAGTATTGCGCAAAGCACGAACTCCGTAGCTCCAGCAACAATCCTAGGGGTCTCTGGAAAACTGCACTCGTGAACAGAACGGCGCGGTCCGGATTCGAACCCACGACCTTCGACTCACAAAGCAAAGGGCTTAACCACTCAGCCACAGAGACCCCCCAGGAAAGAGAATTGAAAGACTGTGGCCACACATGGGATAACATTGGGGGAAAGCTGACAGAACAGCAACAATAAATTATAGGAATAAAAATAAACTATGATAAAAATAACTGAGCAGTTCACCTATTTAGGTAGCAATTTTGATTGCACAGGAAATGTTAAAAAGAAATTATGATACGAATTGGCAAAGCAACATCAGCTTTTAAAAGTCTAAATAAAATATGGAACTGCAAGTTATATAGTATTAAAACTAAATTACAAATTTTCAATTCAAATGTTGTATCAATCCTAACATATGCCAGCGAGAGTTGGAAAATGACTAAAGATATAGAAAGCAAGTTGAATGTATTTGAAAATAGATGTCTGCGAAAAATAATGAATATAAAATGGAATGAATTCAGAAGAAGTGATGAAATCAGAGACATGTCTGGTCAACCACTAGTGACAACTGTTATAAGAAAGAGAAGATGGAGATATGTTGGGCACACCTTGAGGAGAAATGATCAACAAATATCAAAGCAGGCATTGAAGTGGGATGCAAAGGGTTCAAGAAAGAGAGATTGACCTAAAGAGACCCTGAAACAAACTTTGCTGAGAGAGGCAGGAAATATCAGTCTCAGTTCCATGGAGGAGATTGAGCGAGTTGCCCAGGATAGAGCGGTATGGAGAAATTACTTGTAGGCCCTATGTAACGTATAACGGTACGAGAGGAATTATTATTATTATACCCAAATTAGTTCTCCATCTGTGAAATCTTCTTCTTCGAACGCTCCAGATCGACCACTTGTTAACCACTCTGTAAGATTTGTATGTGTTCTGAGTCTAAGAGCGATTGTACGTTGTGCCAGTTATGTGTCTACAAGTAGGCCAGCATATCCGATTTGTGCAACGCTTTTTATTTACTAGGGTAGCTTCCTAGGTCCTACATCAGTCGCCTCTTACGACATGCCTTGTAGGTTGCAGTGGCACTATTCTTTGCTTTCCTTGCCGGCCCGGGCACCACACGGGCACATCTGTGACATCAATGTCATCAACTAATGCAAAAGATGGAATGGAACTGACATGAAAACAAAGATCAGAATACTAAGATCATGCATATTTCCAGCTGCAACGTATAGGTGTGAAACACTGACCTTTTAACAAGGCAGGGAAAAACATATATGTGCTTTTGAATATAAGTGTTACAGATGAGTCATCCATATATCATGGACAGAGAAGAGTGTAGAAGGCGCCAGGATCAGATGTAGCTGTTCCCACATCACAGGTGGTGGTTAACATACTAGACAGGTAGTTTAGATAGATAGGTTGGTAGATATGAAATTAGTTGACTAGTGTTTGCACACCAAATCTGCCCACTACTAGCAGTAGCAACACTAGAACGGAACATTGACGTACTGAAACTAGTTGACGTAGATTTGCTAGCAACGTAGGGACAAGAAAGAGGAACGACATAAAACACTAGAGGAGGACGGACGTATTGTTGTGAGAAATGATTGAATAAATATGTATTAAGAAACAGACAACATTTGTCTGTTGTATTATTGTCAATTAACGTCAACAACCTATCAAGATAAGTAACATCATAAATATCAAACGAATTACCAATTACTAAAGGACCTCCTATTAAAAGTCGGCTGTCATTATCACCATCACGAAACATGGGGGATCATCGTGTTGGATGATATCTTCCAGCAAGTGTACAATCACCATAAAACCCAAACAACAACAACACCCCCTATAACAAAGAGAACACATAGATCTATTCAGAAAGAACACAAAATCAAATAAAACTGGCTAATGCTACAAATAAGAATGAATAAATTAAAATATTTTGGACAAATAAGAGGACACAGAGGGTTGGAGAAGACCGTTATGGAAGAAGGCAGCCTGGCAAACAGGAGGGCCACGGAGAAGATATATTCAGGATGCAACCGACGATTTTAGCATGACGGCTGCAGTGGCAGGACACCTGGCCTATGAGAGAGAGAAATTCTAAGAACTGTTAGGGTGGCAAAGTTCTGCTCAGGACAAGCTATTTGATAATGATGACAGCCCCCACTTACCTACCACCAAAAGAAAAGGATGATTAAATCAATCAGAAAGCCACAAATACCAACACAAGATGATTACTATAATATGAGCAGATTGGAACAAGTTGTCATTCTGCTCCTTAGAACAGGACACAATCAACTCCCCAGCCACATGTATGCAAAATTCAAGATTGGCAAATTCAGTCATGTGTACATGCACACCAGACTGCAGAGCACATACTTCAAGACTGCCCTGAATATGATACACTGAGGCAAACTCACTGGCCTAACGAAACAACACTCAACAGAAAACTACACAGACCTCTGTGTGAGCTACAAAAGACAGCGAAGTTCATACAAGAGACAAAATTGAATCAAGAGACAACATTGAATATATAGACAATATTTCAAGCGAACGAAAGGAAGGAATGAATGAATGACGACCACCCCACAAACCCAAAAGATGCCCTAAACTGCATTACAAGACAAGAACACGTCATTATCTTATGCCTTGGGACTCAGTACATGCCCATAAATGTCCATCTACATAGGATTCAACAAAAGATTGCCACACAATATCATCTGTATGACTGCTCACAAGATACTGTCCCACACCATCTCTTCCAGAGCCACTCAGTGACTTACCCCCCCCAATTTTGAGAACACTATACACAAGCACACTACAACTCAAGTTAGTTAGTCTTTCCTCTTGGGCCTGTGGGCGGCGCATAGGGCAGAGGTCATAGTTCTCCATGTCTCGCGTTCGTGCTATCTGTTTTAGGTCTTTAATGTTTACTAGGCCCATCGTTGAGCCTTCTCTGGTGATGGTTCTACGCAGAGTCTCTCTTGGTCTTCCTCGTTTTCTTTTTCCCACAACTCAAGTAGACTTGTAAATTAACTGCCATGTCCTTGTGTGGAAAGGAAATTCTTAAAACGCTCCATATCGACTACCTCTTAACCTCTCTGTGTGATTTGTATGTGATGTGAGCCTAAGAGCGATTGTACGCTGTGCCAATTATGCGCCTAAAAGTAGGCCAGCCCATCCGATTTCTGTGACGCAGCTTATTTACCACGGTAGCTTCCCTAGACCCCATACATTAGTCACCTTGTAGTCACAGTGGTACTATTCTTTGCTTCCCTTGCGGGCCCCGGCACCACATGGGCGTGAAAGCTTCTAACCAGGATTACCAGTTAATCATAGTCATGGAGCCCCCAAGGAAAAAGAAGAGTTGGTAGGTAAAAAAAAAGCACACATAGAACCAAACTTCAGGCTAATATTGAAAGAACAGGGAACAACTTGAGAGAACTGTGGAGAATTGAAAAGGATAGAACTGCTTGAAGTGTATTGGTTGATAGCCTATGAATGCCTTAGTACTAAATAACAACGGCAGAATTATGCTCATAGATCCTGAGGTTACATGTAGGAGTCTAGTGTGGCGTAGAGGTTAGGTGCTCATCTCTCGTGCCAAAGATACCAGGTTCGCTTCCTCGTGGAGCCATCTGGATATTTTTTCAGAGATCCCTGATCTCAGTGTAGGTTAGATCGAGTTCCTAGACCTATCGGAGACGTACAATAAAACATAGGTCCTGTATTTAATTTGAGCACGTACAAGAACCCTTGGCAGTTCAAAATCGAGAACAGCAGGCTGTTGCCCCGGCAAAATTCATAAGGAAAGATTTTTCTTTAACCTTTTCGCTACTACATACTATCCGAAGATGGAGCTAAAAATAGCCACTCTTTGTTTCTAGGTCACAAACGTGAATGTACGCCTATATCAGTGACAATAGAAATGTGTAACGTGTTAACACGTCTTTAGCCCACAGAGAAGAGATAATAACAGTCATGTTAATGCAGTGAATGGGAAAACTATACACATCCTTAGCAGCTAAAGGGTTAATTCCTACATAAATATCTTCACCATCTTCAAAATTACATCGGGGATCCTTGCAGGTGCTACGGAGTTCGCACACTGCAGCTGAGATCTTCCTGTGTAAGAAAGAGATCGGAGCACACATGGTTACTCACAGAAGTGTAATGATGATGGACCTATTAATCAATCACTCAAACATGTAGTAAGGAAATGATACAACTATTGCTGTCTGCACAATAATCTAGAAGTCGTCAAAATAATTATTTTATTAAAATCTGATGATGCAGTTAGAAACTTAGTTCAGCCACCATTTATTGTGCAAACTGCAAAGAAAGTTTAGTGGTTGTCTCAAATATGATTAACAAAATAATAGAGCAAATCACCGTTTATTTAAGATTGCTTATTGCAGTAACCCCAACTGCCACACACTAAACCAAGCATTATTTGATGTAAAATTAGTACTAAATTTAACGCCTCCTTGTCCATTTCCAGTTTTAAATCCATAGCAAAGCTATTTCTACAATGTGGTCCGAACAAGAGTTTGGTAGCATAGTATACGTTAATTTTGGAAAAATTTACATATTTTTCAAGCTGACTACCTCAGTCTAATTGGATATAACTAACTTCATTATCAAAATTATTCATAATAATAATTCATGGTGCAGGATATATTAAAACTCAAGAGAACAGTTGCTTGAAGTTGAATTGCTTATTCTTATCTACTACTACAAATAAAGTAGACTCAAGACTACTATTTAGACTACTAACTAGACTAAGACTATTGAACTATTTGAACCATAAATTTAAAGTAATTACTAATACTAATTGTAGTGATACATACAATACTGATAGTAATTTTAACTTAGTCTTAGTCAAGAATCAGACTGTAGTGTTCTTTTGTCGTGACACCTCACCACTGCTACAAGCCCTTACCGGGTTGTTGCCCAGTGTAGTTTAGTATGTTCGTTCGTAGTCTATACACAAATAATTAATACAAATAATAAATAACGCAAATTTCTGTAATTTCTTAGTATAGTAACACATAAATAATAAAATACACAGTAGAGTCGGTGATGAGCAGTTTGTTGTCATTGACATTACAGTTACACTACAGTTGTGAGAGTTCTAGTTGTCGGTTATGGGCATACCTTATAAACCGGTTCATCTTATTTTATATGGCAAACAATACTGTAATCATTTTGGGTTTATTTCTAAAACAAATATATTTAACTTGAACTTACATTAATTAGATCCTACTTGTTCTTCTCATTGGTTGTGTTCAACTAAAATAATAGTAACCTTTCTCACGTCTTGTCAGCAAAGGGAAAGCACTCTGATAAAATAAACTGTTTTCTATAAAAAAGTTGAATTTACACGCTGGAACAATATTATTTGTACTAGTGGTGTGCGTTTCAATTACTTTTAAGTACGATCATTACTCGTTATTTCCGCGACAGATTTTCGTTACTTAGCATTTGTTACTCAATGCTTGTTAATTAGTCATTAGTACAGCAATGACCTTTAGTACTTAAAAATGGACAAAATGGCATGTATTTAAGTTCCTTCATATATATATATCATTTTAATTGAGCCAATTGACATGAAATCAACGATATAGTCAGTAAATAAAGTTTGATTATTAGTAATTTGAAATATTGTATTGAAATTGGCATAACTACAAGACTGCTTAACATAGAGACTAGTCAGAGGCGCCCGCAGAAAATTTTCTAGGGGAAATATTTTAGTAATGTTTTAATGTAGTTTTAATTTACTGTAGCGTATTTGTATGGTGAACGAACGGACAGGACATTGTAGTAATGAAGGGCATACTGTAGCAACAACATTTTTATGAACACAATTTTTGAACTTGCAGTTGGACTTCTGGAAGATCAACTTGAACAGCTCTTGTTGAGACCCACGATGCCATGCTGAGCTGGTATGGTTTCTGGCACATTCATTAAAATCGTTGTACTTTGTACAAGGAGTAGTAATGAAAGTAACATTATTTGACTATTTTCAAGCAATCCAGGGGCGCAAGTGCCCCCCACCCTTGCCCCCTGCGGGCGCCCATGAGACTAGTATAATACTAGTTGGAAGCTAGAGAGCTACCCCCACCCTCCCCCAACCCGCACTAATTTTTAACCCTCCCAGACCCAGTGCCGGATTAGGCTAGCGCGGGCCCGTAGCAAATTTTAGCGCGGGGCCCTAGGTTTTTATGATAATAAATAATAAAACATATTTTACAAACAAAATTGTCTTGCTTAAATTCAATGTTCAACGACATACGGTGAGGTTATTTAGACGATCTTGTCCCATTATGTTGCTTAACTCACCTTTTATACGCTTTAATGTCGAAAAAGAACGTTCTCCGCTGCAGTTAGTAATCACTAAAGACAAGTAAATTCGTAAGACTATTTCTACATTTGGGAAACACGACTCTAATGAATTTTCCATTATGCTTTCTTCTAAATCTTCTTGGTAAGAGCTGACAATATTTGGAATTCTTTTCAAGATCTCTTCTGCTGTAAGAGATTTTAATTGCCAAAGTATTCCAAATACACCAGTTACTCTATGGTACTCTGCCATGCGTTTAGGTAAGGCAGAGAGTACATTATCAATTATGACAATAAACACCTGACTTTCAATGGATAAATTCCTCACATGTTGTTTTTGATAAGTATAATGTATTTCATTTGTTTGCATTAATAATATATGCTGAGCCAGAAAATGTCAAATTTTGCTATTAATTCCAACAAACCTAAATAATTTTCTTTATGAGGTGAACCAATAGTTTCATCCTTACCCCGAAATGCAAGACCTCGCTCTGCTAAAATTGGATAACTGAAGTAATTCGCTCTAAAATAGTCCGCCAATATGTTTGTTCGGTCTCAATTTGGTTTACAAGTTGAGAATCGACACACGCATCCTACTTTTTGCAAATTAACAGCGAAATTATCGCTTGTCTATGGAAGGTGCTTTCTTCACGTCTTTTCAACAAATTATTTGCGTTTTTCCAGTCGTCAAATCCTTTTTCGTAAACCGTGACGAACAGCCTGAATCAGTAACTTTGCAAACAGAAAAGTTGTCCTTTAGTTTCTGAATAACACAACCAATCTTTCACATGAGTTTTATTTGTTGGTTTATGTGTATATGTGAAAAATGACTTTCGACAAAATCGTAGATTGATGTCTTTATCGTATGTTTTCTTAAGACATGAAATAACTGTTCATATGTTGCACTTCGCTACTTCCTTTCGCAATCCAATAATCTCGATTGAAGTTGCTTGGCCATTCACCAATACCAATGTTGTAGTACATTTTACTTTCGTTATGTTTTTGGCTTGTAGAAGATGTTGCTACATTGGAAGCATATGTTGTGCTTTCTACCTCTCTTTGGTTTGAAGATGATATGGCTAAATTGGAAGGACTTGCTGTACATTCGACTTTAGTTTGTTTTGTGGAAAGTGTGGCTAAATCGTGAAGAATCTTAATGGTAATATTGCTAATGATGATTCTTCTATAGCACTGCCTTCATCTACTACACAGTGAGACGCGACTTATGTATTTTCTGCTTCGATTTTTTGGGATTCAACACCATCACACACGACATTAAAAAAAATTAGATAGCTTGCGTGTTTGTGATATAACATCTTGGTTATTTTTAGTTTAGTTTTGACATCCAGCAGACTTGAATTCCCAGCATGGGCTTCCTTGCGGCTTTCACCCATACTGTTTATGCTGACAGTGGTACTCTGTCTCAAGACCGCTGGACATCGAGAGCATTTTTTCCTATTGAAGTTTCTGTAACATTTTTCTTTTTATGGGGCAAAGTTGTTAGCACTGCGCCCAACCCCAACCTGGAGGACCAGGAGGCCACATTTAGTCTGACCTCTCACCTTGGACCTGTCCGGCATGGGTAACCCTTCCAGGAACAGAACGTTCCTGCCGGCATAGCTTTCTGGATCATTGAGGCACGCAAGCCCCCACCACTACAAGGTAATGGCCTCATGGGGGTTTTATGATAATAAATAATAAAACATATTTTGCAAACAAACTTGTCTTGATTAAATTCAATGTTCAACGACATACGGTGAGGTTATTTAGACGATCTTGTCCCATTATGTTGCTTAACTCATCTTTTATACGCTTTAATGTCGAAAAAGAACGTTCTCCGCTGCAGTTAGTAATCACTAAAGACAAGTAAATTCGTAAGACTATTTCTACATTTGGGAAACACGACTCTAATGAATTTTCCATTATGCTTTCTTCTAAATCTTCTTGGTAAGAGCTGACAATATTTGGAATTCTTTTCAAGATCTCTTCTGCTGTAAGAGATTTTAACTGCCAAAGTATTCCAAATACACCAGTTACTCTATGGTACTCTGCCATGCGTTTAGGTAAGGCAGAGAGTACATTATCAATTATGACAATAAACACCTGACTTTCAATGGATAAATTCCTCACATGTTGTTTTTGATAAGTATAATGTATTTCATTTGTTTGCATTAATAATATATGCTGAGCCAGAAAAATGTCAAATTTTGCTATTAATTCCAACAAACCTAAATAATTTTCTTTATGAGGTGAACCAATAGTTTCATCCTTACCCCGAAATGCAAGACCTCGCTCTGCTAAAATTGGATAACTGAAGTAATTCGCTCTAAAATAGTCCGCCAATATGTTTGTTCGGTCTCAATTTGGTTTACAAGTTGAGAATCGACACACGCATCCTACTTTTTGCAAATTAACAGCGAAATTATCGCTTGTCTATGGAAGGTGCTTTCTTCACGTCTTTTCAACAAATTATTTGCGTTTTTCCAGTCGTCAAATCCTTTTTCGTAAACCGTGACGAACAGCCTGAATCAGTAACTTTGCAAACAGAAAAGTTGTCCTTTAGTTTCTGAATAACACAACCAATCTTTCACATGAGTTTTATTTGTTGGTTTATGTGTATATGTGAAAAATGACTTTCGACAAAATCGTAGATTGATGTCTTTATCGTATGTTTTCTTAAGACATGAAATAACTGTTCATATGTTGCACTTCGCTACTTCCTTTCGCAATCCAATAATCTCGATTGAAGTTGCTTGGCCATTCACCAATACCAATGTTGGAGTACATTTTACTTTCATTATGTTTTGGCTTGTAGAAGATGTTGCTACATTGGAAGCATATGCTGTGCTTTCTGCCTCTCTTTGGTTTGAAGATGATATGGCTAAATTGGAAGGACTTGCTGTACATTCGACTTTAGTTTGTTTTGTGGAAAGTGTGGCTAAATCGTGAAGAATCTTAATGGTAATATTGCTAATGATGATTCTTCTATAGCACTGCCTTCATCTACTACACAGTGAGACGCGACTTATGTATTTTCTGCTTCGATTTTTTGGGATTCAGCACCTTCACACACGACATTAAAAAAATTAGATAGCTTGCGTGTTTTTGATATAACATCTTGGTTATTTTTTCCTTTTCATCTCTGTCACATAGGCGCGGGGGCCCCAGAAGCGCGGGGCCCGTAGCATTTGCTACTTCTGCTACTAGGCTAATCCGGCGCTGCCCAGACCAAGTCTGAGGCACAAAAATGGGGTCTGATTCTAAGCCCTTTTTTTGATCTATGAGTACTTTCATCGCACTTACATCACTTGACCAGATTGAGAAAGATGGGTGTCAATATTGGTGCAGTCCCGAAAAGAACGACATACTAAATATGCAGAGATTGATTAATCAACATCTAACTGGTGTGTTAGGCTGCTAGATTTGTGGAGATCGGAGCACATATGGCCATGTCCGGAGTGCTATGATGATAGTCCTCATAAAACCGATAACTGTTAACAACACCTGTAAGTAGCTTCAGCGATGACGAATCTTTCTTGATAAAGTTGCCAAGACGCTGTTTCAAGAATATCTTTTATGGGAATCTCATCTATATCAAGTCGAACTTCAGCACCCAAGCAACAACGTTCGCTCAACTTGAAACATCAGGTGTAGAACCAGTGGCGGCTCGTCATAAAGGGCCACTGGGGCCGGGCCCCACCAAAATAATATGTAACGTGTATTTATTATTTTATAAATTAAAACATAACAACCCAAAACAATGATTTTTCCGAAATATGTATGTCTGGCCCCACCAACAAAAATGATCACGAGCCGCCACTGTGTAGAACTATATCTTATTCTTCTTCTTCGAACACTCCATATCGAACACTCCATATTGAACACTCCATATCGAACACTCCATATTGAACACTCCATATTGAACACTCCATATTGAACACTCCATATTGAACACTCCATATCGAACACTCCATATTGAACACTCCATATTGAACACTCCATATTGAACACTCCATATTGAACACTCCATATTGAACACTCCATATTGAACACTCCATATTGAACACTCCATATCGAACACTCCATATTGAACACTCCATATTGAACACTCCATATCGAACACTCCATATTGAACACTCCATATTGAACACTTCATATCGAACACTCCATATTGAACACTCCATATTGAACACTCCATATTGAACACTTCATATCGAACACTCCATATTGAACACTCCATATTGAACACTCCATATTGAACACTCCGTATTGAACACTCCATATTGAACACTCCATATTGAACACTCCATATTGAACACTCCATATTGAACACTCCATATCGAACACTCCATATTGAACACTCCATATTGAACACTCCATATTGAACACTCCATATCGAACACTCCATATCGAACACTCCATATTGAACACTCCATATTGAACACTTGTTAAACCATTCTTTGTAATATGTATGTGATCTGAGCTTAAGAGTTATTGCACGTTGTGCAAGTTATGCGCCTGCAAGAAGGCCAGCACATCCAATTTGTGTGAGGTTTTTTATTTACTAAGGTAGTTTCCCTATGCCCTTACCTCTGTCGCCTCTTACGACATGCCTTGTAGGTCACAGTGTTACTATTCTTTGCTCCCCTTGCAAGTCCCGGCAACACACGGACATTCTTCTTCGGTAGTTTCTGGTCATGTGCTTAGTTTACTGTGGGCCACAAATTGGGCACTCAGCTTCAGTTCTGTCATGGTTCCCCTAAGATTAGTTTTAGGTCGCCTGAGTGGTTACCGGGCCCAAATTTGGGGTGTAAAGAATAGAACCAATGTTACCTGCCATGCATGTCGTAAGAGGCGACTAATGATGTTTGGCTGAAATCGGATGCACATGTAGAAGTCTATATGTTTAGGGGCCTACCAAACCAATGTGCAACGTATACACGTTCTTGGCAAAGATCAAACATATCACAAAGAGTGATTAAAATTGGTCGTAAAGAACGAACTCAAAGAAGATGAAGAAGTTTTTAGGTCGACTGGGTGTGGTCACATGCTGCTTCACAGCTCTCCCAGGAAAGAATAGTCTTGCATTGGACATGCTCTGATGTCATTTCCGTATGCTGACACTGGCAGATACCTGTTTGAGTTATTTCTAGTCTATCTAAGTGTCAGTTGAGTCTGCAGTGTCCAATAAGTAGACGAAATATAATGACCTGGTCTGTTGTGCTATATCCTTAAAGAAGTAGTGTCCATATCCAGTCTTTGTCTTCTAGTCTACTGCAGATTTTTTCTGTGTGAGGGTTCTGACATTTTGAAAAGACTGTGGTTGGTGAATTTGCTGTTTGACAGTGTCCTCCTTAGCCAAGACATCAGCACTCTCATTGCCTGTACTGCCACAGCAAGATGGAATTCAATTGCAAGTGAATGTCTGCCTTTTTTAACAGCTGAGCAAGTTCTCTTTCTAGGTTCTGTACTGTGTTGTCAGCTGATTTAGCCTCTATGGCTTGTATATCTGACTGTGAATGAGAGTATGTAAGACAAACCAAAAACACATCTCTATCATTTTAAAAAAAATATACATATATTTATCAAGAACTTCACATATTTTTCTATCATGTGTTTTTTTTATGTAAGATGTTCACATATACTTTTGTATCATTTTTTTTTGGTTTGTTTTTTCGATCCAGAAGCACTTGAGCTGAAAGCTCTACGGCTCGGTGTCATGGACATCGTAACCCTTCGGTTTGGTGTCACGAACACCGTAATTCTGGGAATCTGTGGCTTTTCTGCCAGTCCGCGGAGTTGAACCCGCACTCACAGAGGACGTGTCACCCGTAGTCCAACGCGCTACGAACACGCTGGGCAGGCGGGCTGTATAATTTGTTTAGTTATTAAACAATAATTGACATGAGTATTGGATCTTCTGCCACCATCTTATAAATACAACAAAAACTGTCGTTACGGTCTGTAGTACCGCTGTTTAGGGCGGTGTAGGACAAGTGGGACGTGAGCCTGAGGCATTTATTGGCCGCATGGCTAGTGCAGTCGCCGTGAAGCTGTTCAGGTTAGAATTTTTCATTAATGCCGACGATATAAAAAAATTATTGGCCTTAGTGTGAATTAAACACGGGTCTCCCGCATCCGAGCCGCGCTCTATCCAGTCGGCCAGCGCTCCTCCATCAGGTCTAAATGGTCTAAAGACAAATGATTGACATCATTGCTCACTGTTGACACCCTATGGGGCTGAGTCCCCCTTTGACAGAAGTCGCACCCCACCTACATAGAGCGTTTTTTGCAAAACACGAATTCAGTAGCTTCTGCAGCAATCCTAGGGATCTATGTACAAATGCGCAAGGAAAGGAACGACGAGGTCCGGATTCGAACCAAGAACCTTCAGTACGTATGCAAAGCTAAAAAAAATTACGAATTTAGTAAGCACCTCTCCTTGTCATATAGAAAGCACAAATTCAACTACTTTAACGTGAAAACAGTTGGTGAAGTTCAAAGTTTACAGCACTGTTAACTTGTACACGTTAAGATAACAGTTTATGTTAGAATTTGGTGAAGCAATGAGGGCAGCAGTTCAACGTCAGGGGGTGGTGGTGGTGCTGGTGCTGGAGACCAGGGACATTATGGGGATTCGGGAAGTTCCTATGAGGGCTTAAGTTAAGATGGTATCTGCTTTGAGTGCAAGCTGCTGTATGTTGGAACAAGAAGAGAACTAACAGAAGTTACATTGACATGTGACCTGAATGGAAGATCGCCCGTCTGGTGCCAGAGCCCGCAAGGGAAGCAAAGAATGGTACCACTGCAACCTACAAAGCATGTCGTAAGAGGCGACCGTTGTAGACCCTAGGAAAGCTACCCTTGTAAATAAAAAGCAGCGCCGAAATCTAATATGCTGGCCTACTTGTAGGCGCACAACTGGCACAACGCACAATCGCTCTTAGGCTCAGATCACATACAAATTACACAGAGTTTTTGACAGGTGATCGATATGGAGCGTTCGAAGAAGAAATAAAGAAAGAAGAATGGAAGATGTAAGATGCAAGTGCAGACTGAAACAACCTCGGGGAACTCTTAAACGAATTTCTTTTCGCAGATGATCAGGCAATAATATCAACAACAGAAAAACAGCTACAACAACATGTTAATAGACTCCAGTTAGTATGTAGTGAATACAATATGAGAATAAACATCGACAAAACAGAAGTAATGACATTCGTCAGAGAGGAAAGCACTAGCAATATCTGCATCGACAACCGTCCCTTAAAACAAGTAAAAAAACTTCACTTACCTGGGGAGCATTTTTTCAGAAAATGGAAGAATAATTAATGAAATTCAAAACAGATGCAACAAAGCAAATCAAATGATAAGACAAATGGCTCCAATTTTAAAATTGAAACATGTCACCATGAACACAAAAAGGGCAATGTTCAACACAATCTTTCTCCCCACATTATGCTACCAATGCCACACCTGGACGCTGACAACAAATGATTTTAAAGAAACTAGTCACGACAGAGAGGAAGTGTTTACACAGAATGTTGGGGGTAGCAAAAAGACAGCGGTTTAGAAATGAAGACATCAGGAAAATAGTGGGTACAACATCAGTACTGAACTTCATCAAGAAACAACAAATTAAATAGTTTGGCCACATAAGCAGATTACCAACAGACAGTGCACCTCAAAGAACAATGCTAATCCTGTACAATGGACACAAACCAAAAGGCAGACCACGCAAAAGATGGACTCAGAGATAAGAGAGGCGACGAAAGACACTATCTACGAAGCGCACACAAGGACCCGTTTTAGAAATCTCTCCTTAACCTGACGCTGTGAGGCAAAACAAGATTGGAGAAAATAGAGAAAGAAAGATTGCTGTACAAGTTGTACAAGATACAAAGATGGATAAATGCTAAACTACACAGATTCCTAATTATAACAAAGCGTAGCGTCTGTTACCAACCATTCTGACTTTCAGACGAGACGTGAAACGAGGTGTCACGCTGGGGTCAAATTGTCGAAGAGGTGCATTGTGGATAAATAATGAACGGAACCGGCTGGTGGAGTCGTCTCCTTTGACGCGGACCGTTTTCTGCTGCACGCAGATATAACTAAAAGCTAATTTCAGATTACAATCTTTTCCCCATAGTATTTGTTGGCATAGATCATTGGGGACATCTTCTTTCACGGTTCATGTTACCATGACACTTACAACACTTGTAATCTTCCATTATTTATTTGTTCTTCTTTCTTTCTTTTTTTGTCGTCACACTGCTATCGAGTTGTTACCCAGTGTCGTCACACTGCTACCGAGTTGTTGCCCAGTGTCGTGGTTTTCTGTTTTGTCTTGAGCTGTTCTAGTGGCTTGGGTGATTGTTATTTTTGCTCTTTGACAGGATTCTGCTAAGTCATCTAACTATCTTTTCCGTGGTCTTCCTCTCGCCATCTTTCCTGATGTTCTGTTGTAGAAGACTTTGCGTACTGGGGAGTTTGGATGCATTCTTATTAACTTTTTCCACGCCTTAAGCCGCACACTGTGCCACTGCGGAAGTCCGTTGTACGCCTTAAGCCGCACACTGCGCCATAGAGTTGCTTCCCTTATGAGAAGTCTTTATAGTTTTACTTCTACTATTTTACTTCTACTATTTTTTAACCTTGTTATTCTATTAGTTTGTCTAGTTTTCCTCAATTTAGTATATAATAAGATATATATGTTTATTTATTGACGAGTAGTTGGGATCGGTTTTTTTTGTGGTTTTTTTAACTTCCCTTGAATTAACTGCTTAAAAATTGAGGAAATAACTGTACGTGGAAAGAGTTTAAAAAGTGGACAAACCAGTTCATTCTTTGTTTCTCTATGTAATTCAAGCAAGGTTCTGTGCCAACTTTTTTTCTTATGCTGATGTTGGTGACTGTCTTTTCTTGTGTTTTTGGTAACTTTTCGCAGGCAGCGCATTTCACATGTAGTTATTTTTTGTGACTGCGCATTGCTCATTGTCCATGTTTGGCTCTGATAACATAAAGTAGGTATGAAAATCCTGTTGATCATCTGCTGTTTAGTTGTCAGTGAAATTTTTGTGAACTACACCACACAAAATGAGAAATGATAAGGATTGCCACACGGCTTTTCTGCTATCTCTGCATAATCTTGGATTCTCTGAAAGGCGTTAATTCTTTTTTTTCATGTTTGTTGGCCTACACGCTCTGATATAACCAAAACAATGTCAGTCCTTAGGTTGAAAGGGCGTTCTTCGGCTTCAAGAGACTTTAATCCCCTTTATAACAAATAATACAATAAACATTGACAAAAGAGATTAAACATCGACAAAAGAGATTAAACATCGACAAAAGAGATTAAACATTGACAAAAGAGATCTGACTCTCAGTCATAGTCAGATAGAACGACTGGAAAGAATACAGAACGAGGCGATGCGCATTATACTTGGTTGCACTAAAGACACGTCGTACAGGGCAATGCGCTATCTCCTTGACTATCCTACTATGGAGTATAGAATACTGATGAGCCGTGCACGAGCATACCTTCGAGTCAATGCTGACACACAACATCCTCTGCACTTGGAAATAAAGAGACAAAAGGAAATAGGTTAAAAGAGGAAAATCTTGGATGGGTCAGGCCGAGGACTGTATTGAACAGGTATGTACACTTGAAGATATTGATCCCGGTAAAGAATGGATACCAGTGCCAACAGGAATCGCTACATCCTTTTCTGTATGCATCGAACTTGATAAAGAATGCAGGCAATACAACCCAATTGTCGTGTAGGCAGAGGTTCAGGCATTGATTTCTGAGGACGCATCTGAGCATGATGTAATCATTTATACGGATGGTTCGGTGATTCGACATGTGCGGAGCTCGTGGGCTTTCACTGCTCAGGTCAGAGGTGATGTTGTGAAGGAAGACAGTGGTGGTTTTGCTGTGACTACGAGCAGTCTCACTATGGAAATCATGGCGGTTACCAAAGCGATGATTTGGCTAGAATCACAGACTTTTATCCATGCATGTTTTCTCAGTGACTCAATGAGTATGCTCAGGAAGATTGAAACAGGATGGGCTAGGAGACATTGGATAGAATCGCTGGGGAGGTCTCAGCTGACAAAGATCAGTTTTATTTTTGTGTCAGGGCATGCAGGTGTAAGGGGAATGAACGTGCGGATAGGCTTGCAGGTATGGTTGCTGTCCAAAGCGGAGGAGCAATGGACCAGGCTGATATTATAAATTCCTAAAGGAGAGAGGACGTGTACATGATTCACATAATAGCGGTGAATCCACAACACTAACCAGACTACAATAACTCAAAGTTAAGTGTGGTGTAGCTAGACAAGAACGCTATGCTGGCAGACAAAGAAGAATTGTAAACCAACAAAGAACTGGTGTCGTTAGTCGCCACACGCTGATGGACATACTGAGGGAGAGATCGGAGCACTTATGGACTAATTTGTTCGACGTGCAGTGATGGTGATCCGACGACTAAACTAAAACTAAAAAACAGAGGTCCGTGTAGTTTTCTGTCGAGTGTTGTTTCGTTAGGTCAGTGAGTTTGCCTCAGTGTATCATATTCGGGGCAGTCTTGAAGTATGTGCTCTGCAGTCTGGTTTGCCTGTCCGCATGTACACATGGCTGAATTGCCAATCTTGAATTTTGTATACATGTGGCTGCGGAGCCGATTGCGTCCTGTTCTAAGGCGCAGAATAACAACTTGTTCCAATCTGCTCATATTATAGTAATCGTCTTGTGTTGGTATTTGTGGCTTTCTGATTGATTTAATCATCATTTTCTTTTGGTGGTAGGTAACTGGCACATCCGGCTGCTCTCCTGCAGCACCTTCCTTGGCCAATCGGTCTGCTGTTTCATTTCCTGGTATTCCACAGTGAGAGGGTATCCACTGCAAGACGACCCTGCGATGCTTGGACAATTTAGACAGTAGGGTCTGTAGACCTGGCAATTTTCTGGACTGAAGTGCTTGAAGTGCTGATTTTGCATCAGTCAAAAATACAACAGGTTGAGGATCGGGTCTGGTATTCAACAGTTTTTCAGTTGCCACCTTGATTGCCTGAATTTCTGCATCATAGTTGTGACAGAATTTCCCCGCTGGTACTTTAATCGCATCTCTAGTGTTGTTTGGATATTCTATGTACACTCCTGCTCCTCCATTCTTCACTGCATTTTCTGCTGACCCATCCGTGTATACCCGGACCCAGAGGTCATGTGGGTATTCTTCATCAAGTAAACTGAGAGTGACTGTCTTGCCGTTGTATGCTGTTCTGCTCATCCTTGTCGAATATTCCTTTCACTTCTGTCTGGACTGTGAGTCAGTGAAAACTATTATGTCTTGGACAATACTTTCTCCAAGCTCAAACTGCTGGTGGACTAGTTCTACAGTGGTCTTTACGGCTATAATCTCTGCCTCATAGTTGGAACATATAATACCACAAGGTGCACAGTAACTATAGGTAGTTCCATCTGGATATTTCAGGTATATGCCGAAGCCAGCGTAAGTAGTGGCTTTGAAGGCTGAACTATCAGTGTAGGCATGGATAGAGGAAGTTGGATAACTGTCTATTGTCTCCAGTGCACAGGTTTTTAAGATCAGTGCAAGTGTTGCTTTGTTTATAGTTTTGTCAAGGAGGTATTTCTGGTTGTTTTATGTTTGTCCATGGTGGTTGGCCGGGTCATCTTGTAATCGGTTCTCTGACATTGCCAGTCATAATGACAACAAAGGACACAAAAGAAGTGAAGATATATATGTGTGTGTGTATGTTAAATGAATATATGTTATGTATATATTTGATTATTATTCTTTTATCTTATATTCTCCATTTCTAGATTTTCACAATTGTTTCGTTTTCCATTTTAATCACATATTTTTATTTTAGGCCGTTAGGATTTATTGTCTGAACTGTATATGTTATGTATGTTGTATAGCAAGTCTGAACTGTATATATTATGTATGTTGTATAGCAAGTCTGAACTGTATATGTTATGTATGTTGTATAGCAAGTCTGAACTGTATATGTTATGTATATCGTATAGCAAGTCTGAATCTCTTCGCTTCTTGTGTATTCTTTGCTTGATAAATGTATTTTTGTCCACACGTCACTGTATATAGTTTTTGTACTTTATGAAACTATTTTACTTTGTTTTTACGTGTTTCGTCTTGTGAAATGTATTTATCATTTTCTTATGGAAAACAAAGTAATAAGACAAAGTTTACGTTTCAATCAAACGATCTTTATCAAAACAAAACTATAAAGTTATAAATGAAATCTTTATAACTGGTGAATGAAAATCGTGGCATATCCTTTACAGGACGTATCCATCAACCACAGTAAACGAATCGTTGATTTTCTAGGCACCACTTATACGTTCAGTAATTTGCCATTGCTTTCTGAACGGAGAGATCTATTTTTACCATTCGTAAATATCCAAGAGAACTAATTTGCTTCTTCTTCTTCTTTGCGTTCGTTCTCTACGACCAATTTTATTCACTCTTGGTGATATGTTTGATCTTTGCCAAGAACGTGTATACGTTGTACATTGATTTGGTAGACCCCTAAACGTATAGACTTCTACACGTTTAAGACACGTGCATCCGATTTCAGTCAAACCTCCTTAATCGCCTCTTACGATATGCGTGGCAGGTAACAGTGGTTCTATTCTATACACCCCAAATTTGGTCCCCGGTAACCACTCGGGCGTCTAATTTGCTTCCAAACCTGACCACCGCGAAGTTTGAACCAGGTACTCTTTGGTTATGATCGAGCGCACTACCTCTTAAACTACAGACGCACACTATATTCCAAATTGTTTTGTGTGGTGCTACTTTAGGTTTACCAAACATTATCATATAATTGTCTTATACAACACTGCACGATAAAGACTTTTTGGTCAAAACGTCATTTCAGTTTGTTTTTAAGCTTTGTAAAACTAATTCATGTACTGTTTCGATATTTCATCGTTTTTATACAACTTCTTTCTAGCCTGTCTTGTTTCGGATGAATTTCATTGAATTAGAGCATGTAAATATTCACACCAACTCATTCGTGAAGAGCGTGAGCCTCTCATTTTATTTTTTTCCTTGCCAACTTGGGAATAGATAAATGGTGAATATCTTTGTTTGATGTATTCAACAAAAAGTTGTAAGCGCTAATTTAGCGCGGTGAGTCCTGGATGTTTACACGTCTCAATTTCTACTTTCTTCGAACGATTCCAACTGAGCGTGACAACAATAAACGTGTGAGGAGTGTCAATGGCAACGGCGCGTGCTGCCATTCATTGAAGCACAACACGTAACAGCTTACACCACGTGTAAAACATTCATCTGTAGGATATGTTTACATGAAACTAAACATCGCACCAGCGCAATTAATCGCTCTAAACAGAAGCGCTAGGCTATTTATTTACGCTGTCTCAGAGATGGTTATTAGTGGAGATAGATCATGGCCTTAATGGTAGTCTTTGTACTGATGAAAGCAGAGTTTGTTTTCGTAGCTTGGTGATTTTGTGTTATTTTGTGTTTCCTTTGTTATTTTGATCTTTCTTTCTATACATCTGTCAGTCATACATCTGCCTGCCCGCCAGTCAGTCAGTCAGTTTGTCTGTCTATCGGTCCGCCCGCCCGCCCACCCAACCTACCTACCTACCTGCCTACCTGCATACCTACCTACCTGCCTGCCTACCTACCTACCTACCTACCTACCTACCTACTTACCTACCTACCTACCCACATACCCTCCTATCCATAAATCCATCTATTTATTCATGTATCCATCTATTTATCCATCCATCTATCCATCCATCCATCCATTCATCTATCCATCTATCTATCCATCTATCTATCCATCCATCTATTCACCCATCCATCCATCCTTTCTACCATCCGTCTTTCTTATCTGTATGTCTGCCTGTATGTATGTCTATCCATCTATCCATCCTCTGTGGCCAAATGGTTAAGCCCTTGCCTTACGAGTCGAAAGTTGTGGATTCGAATCTGGACCTTGCCGTTCTGTTCACGAGTGCATTTCGCCCCAGAGATCCCTAGGATTGTTACAGGAGCTACGTTGTTCGTGCTTTGTGCAATGCTCTCGCCAGGTGGTGTGCCATTTCTGCGGAGAGGGACCGAGCCATATGGGGTAAAACCCGGTGAAATGAACTCAATCCTTTGCATTTCATCATCATCATCATCAGGTGCCGTCTCCACATCGAAGGTTGGCTGCAATGAATCTCCAGCATCCTCTGTCTTTCGCCTTGGGTTGCACACTGCCAGACTGTAACCTGTCGATTTCCTAAAGTTTCCTCCCACTTATCTCTCGGTCTTCCTCTTGCTCTTCTCCCCTCAACTTTCCCTCTAGTAAATGTTTTATCATGGTGTCATGCCTTTTTATGTGCCCAAAATACTTTACTTGTCTGAATTTTATTTCTCTTAATAATTGTTTCTTCATGCCTAGTTTTCATAAAACTTGTTTATTTGTCTGTTTTTCTGTCCATGAAACTCTACTTATTCTTCTATATATCCACATCTCAAATGCATCAATTCTGTCTTCTAACTGCTTGTTCATTGTCCATGTTTCGAGCCATACATTAATATAGGATATATATAGCATTTGATCATTCTAATTTTTAGCCTGTTTGTGATTTGTTTGGATGTCAGTAACTTTCTCATACTATTGAAATTATCCTTGGCCATTCCTATTCCCTTTGCATTTAAAGCCTTTAAAACCAGGTTTCACACCCGTACCTTGTCCCTGGGAATATGCATGCTCTTTGTATTCTGATCTTAGTATCCTATCTCTTGCATTACATAATAAATTTACTTGTTTGAGTTTTTGTAAGGCTATATTTGTCCCTCTTTTAATTTCCTTAATCCAATTACCATCTCTTGTTATCAGTGAGCCGTGATATTCAAAACCGTTCACATTTTCGAATATCTTGTTCTTGATATAAAAAAAAAACATCCTTTGTCATGCTTGCTTTTTTTCAGCTGTCATTATGTTTTGTTCTGCCACATTGAGCCATATATTTTGTTTTTTGCTCTTCTCTTGCACTGCTATTATTAATTTCTCAATCTCTTTTTGTTGCGTTGTTAACAGTAACACTGTATCGTCAGCATAACTTACCTCATGTATTTCTTGTCCTCTGATTAGAAAAGGATTGTATTGTGTTGTTGTTTTTAATTTTTACTTGCTTCTGTAACATTCCTTTTGATTTTTTCAGCTTACAATCTAGACTAGAGTATTGAGGAATGCATAGTTTTGATACCACAGTCGCCTGAGTGGTTACCGCGGCCCTAATTTGGGGTGTAAAGAATAGAACCACTGTTACCTGCCAGTATGTCGTAAGAGGACACTAAGGGGGTTTGGCTGAAATCGGATGCACGTGTCTTAACCGTGTAGAAGTCTATGCGTTTAGGGGCCTACCAAACCAATGTGCAACGTATACACGTTCTTGGCAAAGATCAAACATATCACAAAGTGTGATTAAAATTGGTCGTAAAGAACGAACGCAAAATAGAAGGATACCACAGTTACAACACATGTTTCATATTCTTTTTTCTTTCTTCGTTTCTCTAATTCTGTTTTGCCTCACATCATCAGGATAAGAAGAGGTTTCTAGAACGGGTTTTTGTATTCGCTTCATTCCTACTGTTTTTCAATGCCTCTGTTATTTATGAGGTCTAACATTTGCGTGGACGTCCTTTTGTTTTGTATCTAGATTATCAGAGTAACTGTGCTCTTTTGTTTTGTATCTAGATTATCAGAGTAACTGTTCTCTTTTGTTTTGTATCTAGATTATCAGAGTAACTGTTCTCTTTTGTTTTGTATCTAGATTATCAGAGTAACTGTTCTCTTTTGTTTTGTATCTAGATTATCAGAGTAACTGTTCTCTTTTGTTTTGTATCTAGATTATCAGAGTAACTGTTCTCTTTTGTTTTGTATCTAGATTATCAGAGTAACTGTGCTCTTTTGTTTTGTATCTAGATTATCAGAGTAACTGTGTTCTTTTGTTTTGTATCTAGATTATCAGAGTAACTGTGCTCTTTTGTTTTGTATCTAGATTATCAGAGTAACTGTGCTCTTTGAGGCCCACTGTCTGTTTGTTCTTCTTCTTCTTCGAGCGTTTCATATCGACCACTTGTTAACCACTCTGTGTGGTGTGTATGTGATCTGAGCCTAAGAGCGATTGTACGTTGTGCCAGTTATACTTACTTACTTACTTAATCCCGTCATGCCTAGTGACACATGGGGCCCTTATGTATATTATATATGTATATTTGTATCCAGTTATGCACCTACACAAATACCAGGCCAGCACATTCGATTTTTGTCCCTGGGCACGCAGGACTTAGGGGTAATGATCGAGCTGATAGATTGGCTGGCTTGGCTACAATATCAGAGGGAGCTGCTATGGATCGAAGTGATATTCTTCACGCATTGAGAGAGTTTTTCCGAACACAGGAGTTTCAGGGCTGTGAATCCCACTCGCTGACCAGATTGAAATAGATGGGTGTCAATATTGGTGCAGCCCGAAAAGAACGACATACTAAATATGCAAAGAGATTGATCAACATCGAACTGGCGTGTTACACCGCTGGACGATGCTATATTTGTTGAAGATCGGAGCACCTATGGACGTGTCCGGAGTGCTATGATGATAGTCCTCATATAACTGATAACTGATAACCGATAACATTCGATTTCTGCGATGCTTTTTATTTACTAGGGTAGCTTCCTTAGATCTTATATCAGTCATCTCTTACGACATGTCTTGTAGGTTACAGTGGTGCTATTCTTTGCTTACCTTACGGGCCCCGGCACCACACAGGCGACTGTCTGTTGGTAATATGCTTATGGGACCAAACCATTTCATTTGTTTTTTCGTGCACTGATGTTGTACCTATTTTTAAAAACTGATGTGAAACCTGTCACTATACCAAAAAGCGAAACAACAAAAAATCGAACTAACGTAGTTTTAGTAAGTACAAAAAAACAAGATATAGGTACATTTCAATCAAAATGCCTTCATCAAACAAAGGATACAGAACAAACGGAATGGAAACTATAATCCTGAAAACCAGACATCACAGACACGGTCAAATGGTAAATTCAAATGAAAGTGAAAAGATTTTCATTTGTGGGCAGTTAGGAAGAAACAATAAATTAAATGGTTCGGCTACATAAATAGATAAACAACGCCCAGTGCGCCACAAAAAGAAATTCTAATCCCATACAGCAGCGGCGGCTCGTGGTCATTTTTCTTGGTGGGGCCAGACACAAATGTTCGGAAAAATCATGACATTTTTTGCATTTACTATTCTGGGAAGTTATTCCTCTTTCGATTATTGTGGGGCCGGGCCCCACTGGCCCTTAATGACGAGCCGCCCCTGCCATACAGTGAATACAAAGTAAAAGACCGTCCACGCAGAAAATGCATCTCAGAAATAATAGATTCGGTGAAAACACTATTTATGAAGTGTACTCAAAAGCCGTTTCTAGACATCTCTTCTTATCCTGACACTATAAGGCAAAATAGGGTTAGAGAAGAGAGACGAGAAATGAATATATCATCTGACTGGTGTCTGTGATGTCTGGTGTATAAGTAAGATCACATTCATCATTCCGGTTGTTCTGTTTCTCTTGTTTGATAAAGCCCTTTTGGTCGAAACGCTGCCGTATCTTATTTGTGTACTTTGTAAAACTGCTTTACTTCCGTTTTACCTGTTTCGCTTTTACTTCCTTGTCACTTGTTTTACCTTTGGTTGCTATTTTCCTTCGGTCTTCCCTTGTATCGATGTGAATTGTGTAACGTGTTTCTGATATTTTCCTTCGGTCTTCCCTTGTATCGATGTGAATTGTATAACGTGTTTCTGATATTTTCCTTCGGTCTTCCCTTGTATCGATGTGAATTGTGTAATGTGTTTCTGATATTTTCCTTCCGTCTTCCCTTGTATCGATGTGAATTGTGTAACGTGTTTCTGATATTTTCCTTCGGTCTTCCCTTGTATCGATGTGAATTGTATAACGTGTTTCTGATATTTTCCTTCGGTCTTCCCTTGTATCGATGTGAATTGTGTAACGTGTTTCTGATATTTTCCTTCGGTCTTCCCTTGCATCGATGTGAATTGTGTAATGTGTTTCTGATATTTTCCTTCGGTCTTCCCTTGTATCGATGTGAATTGTGTAATGTGTTTCTGATATTTTCCTTCCGTCTTCCCTTGTATCGATGTGAATTGTGTAATGTGTTTCTGATATTTTCCTTCGGTCTTCCCTTGTATCGATGTGAATTGTGTAATGTGTTTCTGATATTTTCCTTCGGTCTTCCCTTGTATCGATGTGAATTGTGTAACGTGTTTCTGATATTTTCCTTCGGTCTTCCCTTGTATCGATGTGAATTGTGTAACGTGTTTCTGATATTTTCCTTCCGTCTTCCCTTGTATCGATGTGAATTGTGTAACGTGTGTCTGATATTTTCCTTCAGTCTTCCCTTGTATCGATGTGAATTGTGTAACGTGTTTCTGATATTTTCCTTCCGTCTTCCCTTGTATCGATGTGAATTGTGTAACGTGTGTCTGATATTTTCCTTCGGTCTTCCCTTGTATCGATGTGAATTGTGTAACGTGTTTCTGATATTTTCCTTCCGTCTTCCCTTGTATCGATGTGAATTGTGTAACGTGTTTCTGATATTTTCCTTCGGTTTTCCCCTTGTATCGATGTGAATTGTGTAACGTGTTTCTGATATTTTCCTTCCGTCTTCCCTTGTATCGATGTGAATTGTGTAATGTGTGTCTGATATTTTCCTTCGGTCTTCCCTTGTATCGATGTGAATTGTGTAACGTGTTTCTGATATTTTCCTTCAGTCTTCCCTTGTATCGATGTGAATTGTGTAACGTGTTTCTGATATTTTCCTTCCGTCTTCCCTTGTATCGATGTGAATTGTGTAATGTGTTTCTGATATTTTCCTTCCGTCTTCCCTTGTATCGATGTGAATTGTGTAACGTGTTTCTGATATTTTCCTTCCGTCTTCCCTTGTATCGGATGTGAATTGTGTAACGTGTTTCTGATATTTTCCTTCGGTCTTCCCTTGTATCGATGTGAACTGTGTAATGTGTTTCTGATATTTTCCTTCCGTCTTCCCTTGTATCGATGTGAATTGTGTAACGTGTTTCTGATATTTTCCTTCCGTCTTCCCTTGTATCGGATGTGAATTGTGTAACGTGTTTCTGATATTTTCCTTCGGTCTTCCCTTGTATCGATGTGAACTGTGTAATGTGTTTCTGATATTTTCCTTCCGTCTTCCCTTGTATCGATGTGAATTGTGTAACGTGTTTCTGATATTTTCCTTCCGTCTTCCCTTGTATCGATGTGAATTGTGTAATGTGTTTCTGATATTTTCCTTCCGTCTTCCCTTGTATCGATGTGAATTGTGTAACGTGTTTCTGATATTTTCCTTCGGTCTTCCCTTGTATCGATGTGAATTGTGTAATGTGTTTCTGATATTTTCCTTCCGTCTTCCCTTGTATCGATGTGAATTGTGTAATTTGTTTCTGATATTTTCCTTCCGTTTTCCCTTGTATTGATGTGAATTGTGTAACGTGTTTCTGATATTTTCCTTCCGTCTTCCCTTGTATCGATGTGAATTGTGTAACGTGTTTCTGATATTTTCCTTCCGTCTTCCCTTGTATCGATGTGAATTGTGTAACGTGTTTCTGATATTTTCCTTCCGTCTTCCCTTGTATCGATGTGAATTGTGTAACGTGTTTCTGATATTTTCCTTCCGTCTTCCCTTGTATCGATGTGAATTGTGTAACGTGTTTCTGATATTTTCCTTCCGTCTTCCCTTGTATCGATGTGAATTGTGTAACGTGTTTCTGATATTTTCCTTCCGTCTTCCCTTGTATCGATGTGAATTGTGTAACGTGTTTCTGATATTTTCCTTCCGTCTTCCCTTGTATCGATGTGAATTGTGTAATGTGTTTCTGATATTTTCCTTCCGTCTTCCCTTGTATCGATGTGAATTGTGTAATGTGTTTCTGATATTTTCCTTCCGTCTTCCCTTGTATCGATGTGAATTGTGTAACGTGTTTCTGATATTTTCCTTCGGTCTTCCCTTGTATCGATGTGAATTGTGTAACGTGTTTCTGATATTTTCCTTCGGTCTTCCCTTGTATCGATGTGAATTGTGTAACGTGTTTCTGATATTTTCCTTCCGTCTTCCCTTGTATCGATGTGAATTGTGTAATGTGTTTCTGATATTTTCCTTCCGTCTTCCCTTGTATCGATGTGAATTGTGTAACGTGTTTCTGATATTTTCCTTCCGTCTTCCCTTGTATCGGATGTGAATTGTGTAACGTGTTTCTGATATTTTCCTTCGGTCTTCCCTTGTATCGATGTGAACTGTGTAATGTGTTTCTGATATTTTCCTTCCGTCTTCCCTTGTATCGATGTGAATTGTGTAACGTGTTTCTGATATTTTCCTTCCGTCTTCCCTTGTATCGATGTGAATTGTGTAACGTGTTTCTGATATTTTCCTTCGGTCTTCCCTTGTATCGATGTGAATTGTGTAATGTGTTTCTGATATTTTCCTTCCGTCTTCCCTTGTATCGATGTGAATTGTGTAATTTGTTTCTGATATTTTCCTTCCGTTTTCCCTTGTATTGATGTGAATTGTGTAACGTGTTTCTGATATTTTCCTTCCGTCTTCCCTTGTATCGATGTGAATTGTGTAACGTGTTTCTGATATTTTCCTTCCGTCTTCCCTTGTATCGATGTGAATTGTGTAATGTGTTTCTGATATTTTCCTTCCGTCTTCCCTTGTATCGATGTGAATTGTGTAATGTGTTTCTGATATTTTCCTTCCGTCTTCCCTTGTATCGATGTGAATTGTGTAACGTGTTTCTGATATTTTCCTTCCGTCTTCCCTTGTATCGATGTGAATTGTGTAACGTGTTTCTGATATTTTCCTTCGGTCTTCCCTTGTATCGATGTGAATTGTGTAACGTGTTTCTGATATTTTCCTTCGGTCTTCCCTTGTATCGATGTGAATTGTGTAACGTGTTTCTGATATTTTCCTTCCGTCTTCCCTTGTATCGATGTGAATTGTGTAACGTGTTTCTGATATTTTCCTTCCGTCTTCCCTTGTATCGATGTGAATTGTGTAACGTGTTTCTGATATTTTCCTTCCGTCTTCCCTTGTATCGATGTGAATTGTGTAATGTGTTTCTGATATTTTCCTTCCGTCTTCCCTTGTATCGATGTGAATTGTGTAATGTGTTTCTGATATTTTCTTCTTCTTCGATCGCTCCACATCGATTACTTGTTAACCACTCTTTGTGATTTGTATGTGATCTGAGCCTAAAAGCGATTGTACGTTGTGCCAATTATGTGTCTAGAAGTAGACCAGCACATCCGATTTCTGCGACGCTTTTTATTTACAATGGTAGCTTCTCTAGGCACCTACCTCAGTCGCCTCTTACGAAATGTAAGGTCCCAGTGTTACTATTATTTGCTCCCCTTGCGAGCCCCAGCAATACACGGACATTGAGGTGTTCCTAAATACCTAACCACTTTCACAAAGTCTAGATAAGAAATGCAATGAACATCAGATAACAAGTTACAATTCCAGATAACATAGATCTCGACACGCAGCTGTCTATCTATCTAGTATCTACACAATCTTGATGCAGTCACTTACCAGTTGCGGAGGTCATCTAGTACGTTTACTAGACCATCAGATGCGCAAATCACTCATATTTTGTGAACTGCAGAACGGTAAAGATTTCTTCAGGGTCAAAATATGCATTTCTAAGTCAAGCTCAAGCTTTAACAACAATTGTTTGGTGTAAGCACCGACATGCTCAAATCAAGATGATTCAAATGATGTACATGAATTTGTCATGACAAAGCGGTCTGGATTCGAACCCAGTACTGAAGTCAAGCTGCTTAATCAATTTGCCGGAGAGACACCTCCCCTCAATAGCATTACTCTTTTTCTTCTTCTTCCTCGTTATTTCAATCGCTTAGTCTATAATAAGAGTCCAGTGGCTTTGATGAAACTTATGGGGATGTTCATGTTATCCATTGCGAAATACAATTTTGATTCAGTTGGGATAGTGAAGGGGCCAGCGCTTGCTAAGCATACAGGACTAGAGTATGTAGTAGTCAAGCGTGTTTTGACACTGTACCACAGGAAAACTGCTAAATTGCCGATTTGTAATGTTGTGTATGTATATGCTGACAAAGTCTACAGTGACATGTCTTAGGCTAAACATTATGCATTATTTATTTCTTGGTAATAGCTGGGATATGTCTTGAGAAAAGTGGTCTGGCTGAGATTAAGCATACAGGACTAGAGTATGAAGTAGTCAAGCGTGTTTTGGTACTGTACCACAGGAAAACTGCTAAATTGCCGATTTGTAATGTTGTGTGTGTATATGCTGACAAAGTCTACAGTGACATGTCCTTAGGCTAAACATTATGCATTATTTATTTCTTGGTAATAGCTGGGAAATGTCTTGAGAACAGTGTTCTGGGGGAGATTAATGTTTACATAGCTTGTCCTGAGCTGTACTTTGCCACCTTAACAATATTTCGAATTTTCTCTGTCATATGTCAGAGGTCACAACTCTGTAAGTTGTCAAGCTAAAATCATCAGTTACATCAACAATCCATCTTCTCCGTGGTCTTCCTCTTCTTCTCTTTGCTAGGCTGTCTCCTTCTATGATGAACTTCTCAAAACCCTTTGTGTCTTTTTACATTTCCCAAATAGTCTCATTCTTATTTGGAGAAACACGTAATAACAAAGTACTGTAGTTTTACAACATACAAAAACAATGACAATACACAGCAACGTTTCGTTTAGCCATTCTACATAGTTTTACTGCAGTCTCCATCTACGCCATTCTACATAGTTTTACTGCAGTCTCCATCTACGCCATTCTACATAGTTTTACTACAGTCTCCATCTACGCCATTCTACATAGTTTTACTACAGTCTCCATCTACACCATTCTACATAGTTTTACTGCAGTCTCCATCTACGCCATTCTACATAGTTTTACTACAGTCTCCATCTACGCCATTCTACATAGTTTTACTACAGTCTCCATCTACGCCATTCTACATAGTTTTACTACAGTCTCCATCTACACCATTCTACATAGTTTTACTGCAGTCTCCATCTACACCATTCTACATAGTTTTACTACAGTCTCCATCTGCACCATTCTACATAGTTTTACTACAGTCTCCATCTACGCCATTCTACATAGTTTTACTACAGTCTCCATCTACGCCATTCTACATAGTTTTACTGCAGTCTCCATCTACGCCATTCTACATAGTTTTACTGCAGTCTCCATCTACGCCATTCTACATAGTTTTACTGGTCTCCATCTACGCCATTCTACATAGTTTTACTACAGTCTCCATCTACGCCATTCTACATAGTTTTACTGGTCTCCATCTACGCCATTCTACATAGTTTTACTACAGTCTCCATCTACGCCATTCTACATAGTTTTACTGCAGTCTCCATCTATATTATTCTACATAGTTTTACTACAGTCTCCATGTTATTCTACATAGTTTTACTACAGTCTCCATGTTGTTCTACATAGTTTTACTACAGTCTCCATGTTATTCTACATAGTTTTACTACAGTCTCCATGTTATTCTACATAGTTTTACTACAGTCTCCATGTTATTCTACATAGTTTTACTACAGTCTCCATGTTATTCTACATAGTTCTACTACAGTCTCTATCTATATTATTCTACATAGTTTTACTACAGTCTCCATGTTGTTCTACATAGTTTTACTACAGTCTCTATCTATATTATTCTACATAGTTTTACTGCAGTCTCCATGTTATTCTACATAGTTTTACTACAGTTTCCATGTTATTCTACATAGTTTTACTGCAGTTTCCATGTTATTCTACATAGTTTTACTACAGTCTCCATGTTATTCTACATAGTTTTACTGGAGTCTCCATCTATATTGAGATTCTCATTCTTATTTGTAGCATCAGCCAGTTTTCTTTGATTTTGAGTTCTTTCTTGCAATATATCTATGTGTTCTCTTCACTGTCAATGATATAATGGAGGACTCTATGAGATTAACATGCATCTGAAATACTACAACTAAGTAGTTGATAAAACAATTCAAATGCATTGTCATCAACTGGAGATGAATAGTTGCACTAGTGCATATTGCAGTTCCTGGTGAGAAGTGAGTGTAAAATGAAACACCGAATACATTCAATGTGCGCTTAATGTACCCTTATTAGTACTCGGTATTTTTCAGCTAGATAAAAGTATCAACGATAGAGACCTTTCTTAGTAGCTCCGGCAACGAAAAAGTGTGCAACAAGCTAGAAACATAAACATTAATAAAGAAACACTGCACCATCAGTAGGAGAATATATAAAATATATCAAGTTTAATTCGAATGCAGTAAAAATGGAAGTATAATATTTAACAATAATAAAATCAATGAAATATTGCAAAAATAATGTGATACTAAAATTAATGAATTTAGTAAGTATAATGTAATGTTACAGAAGAGTCCTTCGTATACCATGGACAGAGAAGAGAACAAATAGATCTATCCAGAAAGAACGCAAAATCAAAGAAAACTGGCTGATGCTACAAATAAGAAAGAGAAAATTGAGATATTTTGGACATATAAAAAGACATGAAGGGCTGGAGAAGACCATCATGGAAGGAGGCATACCGGCAAAGAGAAGAAGAGGAAAACCACGGAGAAGATGGATTCAGGATGTAACTAATGGTTTAAACATGATGTCTGCAAAGACAGGACATCTGGCCTATTAGAGAGAGAAATTCCGGAGGACTGTTAGGGTGGCAAAGTTCTGCTCAGGATAAGCTATTTGATGATGAATGTAATGTGATGTCAATGAAATTATACACAGATAATTCGATATCAATGTAACAAGGCAACACTAATGTCCGACCGAGTGGTTACCTGGGCCCATATTTGGGGTGTAAAGAATAGAACCACTGTTACCTGCCACGCATGTCGTAAGAGGCGACTAAGGAGGTTTGGCTGAAATCGATGCATGTGTCCTAAACGTGTAGAAGTCCTATGCGTTTAGGGGCCAACCAAACCAATGTGCAACGTATACACGTTCTTGGCAAAGATCAAACATATCACAAAGAGTGATTAAAATTGGTCGTAAAGAACGAACGCAAAGAAGAAGAGGAGAAGTCAATGCAATAAGTCAAAGTAATGTAATAATAAATCAATCAATTAAAGAACGAAAATAAATCTTTAATGTGAAAATAAATCACATAAATAAGTCAAGAATAATCATCTAAAATAAGTAAAATCAGATAAGTATTATATTCATCATTGGCCTCTTTATCTCAGGAGACAATAGGTTTAGCGTCAAGTAGTTTGTTCTATGTTGAATCACGTCTCTTGTGTCTGTAATAGCCGGTTCTGGAGCGGCAATCCTTGCCACAGTTGCTGCAGGTGAAACTGGAGATTGGAGCTGATAGACAGAATGGTTTCTGATTTCTGCGCTCTCTTTTGCCTCCATATGTGATGGTGTTTTTCTCCTTTTCTACTTAAGCCATCCCTCCCTGCCGCTCGCCATGATTGCATGTCTTTGGCCAACCGCTCCCAATTTTCTTTGTCTATGCTGTAGGAAGTTATATCACATTTGCAGGTGTCAATGAAGCGTAGTAATGGGCGCCCATGCTGTCTATTACCAGTTGCGTGTTGACCATATAGGATGTCATTTGGGATTCTACCATCTCTCATACAGCACACACGTTCCAACCATCTCAGACGTCACGGACGCAGCAAGGTGTGAAAGGTGCGGAATGCCAGAACTGTCCAGGATTTCCATATTGGATATGCGGTTGGATGTGATAATAATCACAGAAATAAGACAAGGATATTGTGCTATAAAACATTAAATTGATGCAAAATTGATGCAAGATTAATGTGATAATAAAACAATGCATTATGGCAAGATTAATGTGATAATAAATGACTTAGTTAAGACAAGATTAATGTGATAATAAATGACTTAGTTAAGGCAAGATTAATGTGATAATAAATGACTTAGTTAAGGAAAGAATAATGTGATAATAAATGAATGAATTAAAGCAATATTAATGTGATAATAAATCAATGAATTAAAGCAAGATTAATGTGATAATAAAACAATGCATTAAGGAAAGATTAATGCGATAATAAATCAACAAATTAAGGCAAGATTAATGTGAAAATAAATAGGTGAATTAAGGCGTGGATAATATGAAAATAAATCAATGAATTAAGGCAAGATGATTGTGATTATAAATCAATGAATTATGGTAAGATTAATGTTATAATAAATCAATGAATTAAATCGAGATTAATTCGATAATAAATCAATGAATTAAGGCAAGTTTAATGTGATAATAAATCACGGAATTTAGGCAAGATTACTGTGATTATAAATCAATGAATTAAGGTTAGATTAATGTTATAATAAATCAATGAGTTAAATCAATATTACTGCGATAATAAATCAACGAATTAAGGTAAGATTAATGTGATATTATTTCTTTCTTATGATAACTGGACAGCTTCCGTCTGTATGTTTGATTAACAGAGACATTCTGGAAAATGTTTTTTCGCACTTGGTGCACGCGTATCTCTTGATGTCTGCATGTGTTTGAAGATGTGCGCGCAGGTTAGACCGGTCAGCAAATGCGCGTCCACAGTGGTTGCATTTGAATGGTTTTTCTCCTGTATGGGTGCGCAGGTGACCTTGTAGAAGCCATGGCCGAGAGAAAGCTTTTCCACACTCCTGACACCTGCATGGCAGAGTATGAGTACGTATGTGCATCTTCAGTGCACCTAACGACGAATAGGCCCTATTACAAACTTTGCATGCAAAATCTTTCTTCACATGTTGAGCACAATGGAATTGACGATGTTTGGAGATGCCTCCAAAAGTGGAATATGTTTTTGTGCAAGCATCGCAATAGTAACGAGGCGGATGAGGAACACGTGACGACATTCGAGGCTGATAGTCAACCGGTTTGACGGAGTTTGGTTCCTGATGACGCAGCCATGTCATCCATGATTCTAAACCGTTTGGCAAGAGTTCACTTCTCACTGACAAATCGGAAGGAAGGAAGATTTGAGGAACTCCATGACTTTGAAAAGATGTACTATTTTGTTTCAGCCCTTGAAAAGCGACTAACTTACTTTTGTTTCCTGTTGGATTTGTACGACTTTGTCCAAAAGGAAACATTTCTTGGTAACAACTGGGAATTGCTGGTTGATCGACACTTTTCTTGTGTTTGGATGTATCAACATTTGAAGATAGCATGTCACTTCCTGACCAACCCCTATACGACGTGAGAAAATTCGGTACTTGTGGAGATCTGTCTGAGAACCGTCCAATGGGTTTGAACGCGCTACGCTTTCCAGTCTCAACTTGTTTATACGATTGACACAGAGTTTGAATAGGTGGAAGAACATGATTAGAAACGGTAGAACTTGTGCGAACTAATGAGGGTTTTACAGTAGACGTTGTATTCGATAGTAAATTTTGTGTGGTCAAAGAAGACATCACATCTGAATCAATTTGTGACACACATTGTGTATCTTTTTTGCGAATATTTACATTTCTAACTTTTTGTTTTGCTTTTGCAGTCTTGGGTATTTTCAGATTCTCATCATCTGAACAAATTTGAAATTTATCCAAAGAAGATGTGGAGATATTATTGTTACGAATGTTATCGTTTTCTTCATTAGTTTTAAAACAGCTTTGAGCATTCAAGAAATCCTTCTTTGTTTTATCTAGCTTGTTCTCTAGTGATGATGTAGTATAGAACACAATATCTTCAGATTGTTTCTCTATTTCTTCACATGTTTTTCCAACTTGAATACAATTGTCTTCGTTTGTGAAGCTGATTGATTGACTGTTGAATAAATCTTGCTGGTGGTTTATGCATACGCCCCTGGAATACCTTTCACGATCATCGTTCTCAGTTTCGTTGTCTGATAATAGAACAATATCATCATCAACGAAAATATCAGAGATGTTACTACTATCATCATCGCTGATATTATCGAATCTGTTTACGTTATCATTTTCATTAATTTGATAACTATTGTCTCTTATAACAGAAGAATCTTTCAATTGAGAAATATTTAATATCGACTCAATACTGTGTCTCAATTTCTTGTGATCTTGCGCCAGGTACTGAGAACTGTTACACCTAGTGACAAGTTCAAAACATTTGTTGTTCTCCCTGTTTCGATTCATACCCTCTTCTAAAACTGGGACTTCCACGTCATCCTTCGCACTTGTGTTATAGAGATTGTATGAAGGCTCTTCCTGAGTTTGCGAAATGTCTGAAGTTTTAACATTCACATGACATTCGGAAACGTCTTTTCTTTCAGTGGTTTTGCCAAAATTCAAATACTGCTCACGTACAAACGTATTATCTTTCTTGCTTGAGATACTAATATCACCTGTGTTTAAATATGCTAAACTATTATGTAACAAATGATTCTGCTTGCTTGGGAAAGAAAGATGATTACAGGAGATATTTCTGTCTTGTGACATGTCACTATGACTTGTATAACTGACAGATTTAAGACGTTCAACATTTACGAAAGAATGTTGGTGTTGGATAACTGGAAACTTAGCGTTGTTGGTACCACAACAGTTTATAAATCCGTTACCTCTTAAGTCTTTGCTTTGGCAGGGATGTGGAACACAACAGGGGTAACATTTGTCCTGTGGGTGTATTAATTCTTGAACATTATTAATTTGTGTTGAGTTTCGTGGTATGCAATTTGCCGACATGAAATTTGGCAAGTATCTCTGGGCATGAATTTCTTGCAATGATGAACACAAAGCCAGTTCAGGTCGAAGCTGGATGCAATGAACATTCGATACCGCCAACATCACAAATCTGTAAAGACAAAATAATCAGAAAGTTTAAAAATAAAATTCCTACAAAATATTTTTATTATCTTCCAAATTACATTGGGGCTACTGAGTTCAGGCACTGCAGCTTATATCTTCCTGTGTTGCCCGCCTGCCCAGCGTGTTTGTAGCTCGTTGGACTACGGGTAACAAGTCCTCTGTGAGTGCCTGTTCAATTCCGCGGGCTTGCAGAAAAAGTCATATATTCCCCACATTTACGATGTTCGTGGCACCGAACCGAAGTGTTACGATGTCCATGACACTGAGCCGAAGAGCTTTCAGCTCAAGTGCTTCTGGATCGAAGAGAAAAATAAAATTAAAAATATTAAAAACGTTACTGATGGTATGCGAGTGAAGTTCGGACATTAAGTGTCATAGGTCTTACAACAGTAGGTGACCTCTACATGAGTAGGAGTCTCCACAACACTAAGCATAGCACTACACGTCTAGAGTTGTTGGAGGTTTCTGCAGCACTAAGCATATCACTACACGTCTAGAGTTGTTGGAGGTTTCTGCAGCACTAAGCATATCACTACACGTCTAGAGTTGTTGGAGATATCTGCAGCACTAAGCATATCACTACACGCCTAGAGCTGTAGACGGTTTCTGCAGCACTAAGCATAGCACTACACGTCTAGAGTTGTTGGAGATATCTGCAGCACTAAGCATACCACTACACGCCTAGAGTTGTTGGAGATATCTGCAGCACTAAGCATAGCACTACACGCCTGGAGCTGTTGGAGGTTTCTGCAGCACGAAGCATAGCACTACACGCCTAGAGCTGTTGGAGGTTTCTGGATTTTATAGATGGCCGGGCGCCTGCCAGCCCAGCGTGTTCGTAGCGCGTTGGACTGTGGGTGATAAGCCCTCTGTGAGTACGGGTTCAATTCCGTGGGCTGGCAAAAAAAGCCACAAGTTCTCCAGATTTACGGTGTTCGTGGCACCGAATCGAAGGGTTACAATGTCCATGGCACCGAGCCGAAGGGTTACGATGTCCATGGCACTGAGCCGAAGAGTTGAAAAGCTTAAGTGCTTCTGGATCGGAGAAAAAAAAACAAGGTCGGGAACTCCCCCACAGCATTATAGGAAACAAGTGAAAATTCATAATTCCTGGGGTTCGAAGAAAAACATAATTTAAGCAAGAGAACAATGAGTTTTTTTGTAAGAGACCCCAGAGGAAGCAACAGAAGCAAAGAATATGATCAACAAATAAATAGTGTATAAGTATTAAGAGCTTCCGAAAAAACAAATAGACAAACACAGGATTTGAACCTCTCACCCTCATTTCCTACGACACTCATCGCCTAGCCTAGCGATACGAGCAGTCCTTACGAACACAAGCAACGAGCCATTAGAATAGTCTTACAATAATGGGTAATGTAAGAAAGTATTGTTTAGCAAGATAATTTCTCACACATGTATCCATTTCTTTTCTTTTGTAGCTCAATCCTAGATATCACTTTGATTAAGGTTACAGAAATAGCCCCATTGTTATGGTACCCTAAAATTTCACAGGCAGCTACAACAGATGATCAACAGCATTTTCATACCTACTTTGTGTTACCAGAGCCAAACATGGACAATGAGCAAAGCTCAGTCACAAAAATAACTACATGTGAAATGCGTTGCCTGCGAAAAGTTACCAATAACACAAGAAAAGACAGAATCACCAACATCAGCATAAGAAAGAAAGTTGGCACAAAACTGTGCTTGAATTACATAGAGAAACAAAGAATGAAGTGGTTTCGCCACTTAATAAGAATGCATCCAAACTCCACAGTATACAGTCTTCTACAACAGAACACCAGGAAAGAAGGCAAGAGGAAGACAACGAAAAAGATGGATAGATGGTTAGATGGTATGAGGATTCTGTGAAAGAGCAATAATAACAATCACCCAAGCCACCAGAACAGCACAAGACAAAAACAGAAAACCACGACACTGAGCAACATCCCGGTAGCAGTGTGACGGCAAAAGAAAAAAGTGATCCCCTTCAAGATACAGACATCTTCAGATACCATGTCTTGCAATATCTCGCAATATCAACAATACAATGCTAGGCTGCTTACACACTGTCACTGCATGACGAATTTTCAATTTCAATGTTGTATCAATACTACACCATATCAAGCGACCGAGCGTGCATTATCTCCGAAACCGATCATCAGTTAAACCTGCTACGCCTAGCGGCAAAAAAGCAGAGAAGGACAAAAGAAAGAAAAGAAAGATCAATCTTAACATATATGACAACGGCAGTCGAATTATCAATTCCAATGGTGCAATCATTTTGACATATGCAAGCGATAGTTATGAAAATGACTAGAGAGTTTTAAAAAGTAAGTTGAATGCATAGGAAATATATGTCTGCGAAAAATATTGAACATAAAATGCAACGAATATTGGCAAAGAGATGAAGTTAAAGCAGCGTTTCCCAAAGTAGGCGGTACTGTTCGCCGCCCCGCCCCAGTGAACGCTGAAGCGTTCAGGAGGAGGGGGTGATAATGGGTTAAAAGCGTTTGGGGATAATTTTTTTTCATGATTTTGCAATTGAATAATCATAAAAGATTGAAATTCTGCATTTTAATTCGTCTAATGCCCATCTTACACGATCCATTTTGTCATCAATTCTCTATTTCTTGTTTGTAATCATTTGAACATTGACCGTGTATAACAGAAATATATATCAATTTTCTATGTCAAAGTGAAAATAGAGCATGTATATATGTGAGAGGGGGCGTTGGCAAACTGTTATAATGTGGAGGGGGCGTTACAAAGTTAATGTTGTGCAACGTGGGCGGTGGACCGAAAAATTTTGGGAATCTTTGAGTTATAGTCATGTCTGTTTAACCACTAGTAACAAAATGTTATAAGAAAAGGAAGATGGAGATATGTTGGGCATACTCTGAGAAGAAATGATAAAATAATCCAATGTAAGAGACGGAAGTAATGGCTAGAGACGGGGTATTTCTCAGACGGGATTTGGTGGTGTTCTTACACGACGGCAATAACTGCTAAATGAATGAAAATCGTAGCATATCCTGTTACTGGATATCGTGATCAACCACTGTAAACGAGTTACTGATTTTCTTGTCACCACTTATACGTTTAGAAGTATGTCTTTGCTTTCTTCTTCTGCCTCCACCCGATATTAATTCAGGAAGAATCATTGCGCCTGATATGGCGCTTCAGCTGATTTTTGCGTGAAGGATTGCTTTCCTGTTTAATCAGTGCCCCCCGCTATATAGGCGTACCTTCCCCGATTTGAGTTGTAGCTTTGCTTTCTGAACAGTGAGATCTATTCTTGAATTGGAAATCGAAGATTATCCTTCACATGACGTAACCATATACAACAATAAACGAATCGTCGATTTTCTAGGCACCACTTATACGTTCAGCAGTATTTGCTTTCTTAACGGTGAAGTCTGTTTTTACAGTTCGTAAAAATCCAGTGGACCAAATTTGCTTCCAAACTGCCCGACACTGAGTTTGAACCAGGTACTCTTGGGTTGTGATCGAGCTCACTACCGCTAAACCACAGACGCCCACAACTAAATACCACATCCAATAACGGGAGCATAAGCTTCCCATGACTCTTCACAATATTAATGAGTAAACAATATCTGACAACCCTCTTATTAGTCTAATGGTACTGTGGCTAAATTTATTGCTAATGGAAATTATGTTTAATAAAAACACCATTACAATACGATATCTTACGTAGAAGAAATATCCTTCCCAGGACGGGGCAATAGATAGCACAATAAGTCCGTTTGTTTAAACAACACTGTTACATTAGTGATTGCTAGTTTCCTATTTCTTTCCTGCAAGTTTCCAAGATTAGAGACAATGTCTAGTTTGACTTGTAGATTCCAAGTTGTAGACATTTTCTATCTACCGTCTGCTGCAACTAATCACACATGTAGAATTTCCGTCACGTCACGTGATTTTCTAGTCTAAACCAATCAAATTAGCGAAATCTTGAAGATTTGTCAGTTACTCCTATCCAAGAAAAAAAGGGAAGCCAATGAAAAGTGCGTTTTTGCAATTTCGTCAGCAAAACTCCTCCTATTTTGAATACCTACCCGTAATTATTTTTGGGGTACGCGAACAATTTTCGCGAGAGCATATACTGTTTCGTTATGTTGTCCCCTGTTCCCTGCTTCAAATACATGCCATGCACGCGCTTCGATATAAGAAGAACAGGTGTGAAAGGATGTCTAACAGAAACTGCATGCCAGGCAGTGCTAGAACTAGTTGAAACAGAGACGTGTTTCCCTCGCTCGGGGCTCGGTCAATCCACTCATGTAATTACCCGCGTTAAGAGTCGTCATCTTGTAGCTCGCCCCATTAGCACAGACTTCAAAAGTGAGATTTTTCTCATTCCACGAGCATATCTGTGAAAGAAGATCGGGGTAAGTTAGATCGGATTAGAAGAGGGAGACGGATTTAAAAAAAATAGGAATTGAGTATAAAAGAATAGGTTTAGTGTTGAACAAGAAAACGCTACGAAATAAAACATAATACACATCATCAGAAGCTAATTTAACCCCTTCATTCTACAGAGCCGATATAGTGGCTCGAGGTATTTTTTAAGATGTCTCAAAGCCGATAAAGTGGCAGGAGGTATTTTTTAAGATGTCTCAAAGCCTATAAAGTGGCCACTTAAGTGTACATTGCAATATGCATGCGTCCGGGAGTAGCAACAATTGCGGAGTAAAAGGTCTAAAAAGGATTTTAATTATTTTCAGTTCAGACACAAAATAATCAAACTTCTAAGGCAATTCGAGGATAGACTTCTTAGAAGAATACTTGGGTATACCTGGGAGGATAAGATTAGCAATATCGGACATAAAGAGTTAGCTAGTCTGGAAGAATTACGTAAAGAGATAAAAACACTTCCTGTGGACTGCGGTGCTTTCGAGACAACAACATCGAGTAAGACTATGGAGATTACTGCTGCTTCCAGGGCTCTGTCTTGGGTGAAACACTTCATGAGGACTGCAGCGCTTTCGAGACAACAACATCGAGCATGACTATGGAGATTACTGCTGCCTCCAGGGCTCTGTCATGCGTGGCTTAGCAACAAGTAACCCATACGATTATCAGATTCGATGATTATGCTTCAAATGATTGAATCTGGAAGTATGCGAGTGGAATGGGTGGACAGCATTCAGAGATCACATCTCAAGAAAATGGCTGGACACACCTGGACATGGTGGAGTGCAGAGTTCCGAGCGTGCTGACTTACTTGCAAACAATGCCCACGACTCAAACTAGCAGTAGTATGGACAGAGTCAATGCGGTACGCTCTCATTTATGTGATATGGACGAGTCTCAGACACTGAAACGAGTTCGAGAATTAGGAGTTAAGTTTAGACATGCCAAACAGTGTCATATTCGTGGTAGAGACAGAACGTATACTAATCAATTTCTCATGGGTACAGTGAGCAAATGGACTTTGCGATGTCTGCTGCAGCGGAGGACAGAGCACGCATTGGAATGCCCAATGTGTCATGACGTCGATCGAATAACATAAATTAACATAACATAACATACAAAATAGAAAGAAAAGATGATGGCGGTAGATTGAAAGATGAAAATAGAAAGTTGACAAAGACATGCAGTGGACACCCGGGAACAGTAGAAAAAAGGGAGGAATATTTGCACATGAAGGCGAACCTTTGAAGTAGAGTTCAATGTTAGGCAAAAGACTTGGTTCTCGTTAGAGAAAAAGGCCCAAGATGGACTTGAGTAGGCATTTTTGGGTGTCTTTGTTTTAATATGAAAACACATAACATTTATTTTAATAAAAAGCATAACTGAATACATTCTTTCGAATTTCTACGTAAACTCTAAGACATGGGTTTAAAAGTGGACAGTACCACCCACCCCCACCCCAGTGGGTGCTGAAGCCTTCCCGGGGGTGGGGGCTAGTGATTCAGAAGCATTTTTGGGGGATTTTTTTAATTTTGCTATTGAATAATCATAAAAATTTGAATTCTGTATTTTAATTCATCATTTGCCCGTCTTACACACGATTGTTTTCATCAATGTTTTTATTTTATGTATATAAACATTTGAAAATTGACCATGTATGACAGAAATATATATCGATTTTCTATGTCAAAGTGAAAAAGAACATGTATATAAATGTGGGGGCGTTGGGAAACTGTTATAATAGGGAGGAGCGTTACAAAGTTTATGTCGTGCAAAGTGGGCGGTGGGCCGAAAAAGATTGGGAATCTATGCTCTAAGTTATTACACGGATGGCAGATGCATGAATTAGCTAAGACAGTTACTATTGCGACCGTCCACAACGACTTGGTTAAAACACCAATAAACATGTAGTCTTGATGTCATCATTGACGTTCTCTGTTATGTCTTAACATGTTATTCACTATTTACCAACAACACCAGAAAAGACAGAGTCACCAACATCAGCATAAGAAGAAAGTTGGCACAGAACCTTGCTTTAATTACATTGAGAAACAAAGAATGAAGTGGTTTGGCCACTTAATAAGAATGCATCCAAACTCCAAAGTATACAGTCTTCTACAACATAACATCAGGAAAGAAGGCGAGAGGAAGACTACGAAAAAAATGGTTAGATCACATAGCAGAATCCTGTCAAAGAGCAAAAAAAAACAATCACCAAAGCCACCAGAACAGCGCAAGACAAAAATAGAAAACCACGACACTGGGCAGCAGCCCGGTAGCAGAGGGATGACAACAGAAAGAAGAAGAATTTAGTGTTTGTCATACTGTCAATTTTTGCACTGTCTTGTTCCAGATGAGCCGTACAAAGGATACGTCGTATCTGGATACGATAGTAATGAACGAACAAGCTTCTTAGGAATGTAGTTCGCCCGCCTGCCCAGCGTGTTCGTAGCGCGTTAGACGACGGGAGATAAGCCCTCTGTGAGTGCCGGTTCATTTTCACGGGCTGGCAGAAAAGCCACAGGTTCTCCAGATTTATGATTTTCATGGCACCGAACCGAAGGGTTACGATGTCCATGACACCGAGCCGAAGAGCTGAGAGCTCAAGTGCTTCTGGATTGGAAAAAAAATGAGTGTAGTTCGCGCTCTCACAGTGGGAGTGGGGTATGTTTAGACATTAACGGCTCACAGATCACAGCCACAGCCAACTCTAGATAACTAGGCCAGACAACTGACCAAGGATTCTCTAACCTAGATCAGAGAAGGGGCTGGAAATTATAGATGTTTGATGGAAACTTCACACTTTTTGCAATATTACTCAATTCTGTGAGTCTATGGTAACTTATTGGTGAAACATATTCATAATATTGATATTCCTTATTGTTAAACTTAACTTGTTGCATAATATAACTTCGATTTAACATTTTGTGTTGATTTTAAAATGAATTCGTCTATTTACAACAATACTGGAATGCGAGGTCACGTGGTGTAGTTGTGGTCCTGTTTCCGATAATTCTTACCTGAGTCCGAAGGCCCATAAGTTTATAGTTGGCTCTGAATCGACCCAGTCTCAATTGGGTATCAGAAAAGCAGTGGGAAATAAAGGCGACCGGCTTGACGTTAACCAGATCCCTCATCGTGTGCAGACGGTCAATGAGGAGATCTCTGGTGGTTAAGTGGTAAACCTGTCTTACGTTCGGAGGGTCGTGGGTTCTCTCTCTCTCACTCGCGATCACCGCTTAGACTGATGTACCAGACCTCCACATATATCACATTCGTGTGGAAATCTGATTCATGCAGCCTTAGCATTGGTGTGTTTCGTCACATCTTCAGTGCTATTTTGAGCTCTGGTGCTTATCCAGAGCCAACTATAAACTACTAGAGCCTGGCTGTGGCTTATCCCTCGGCGATGTGTCCGATTTTAGCCAGCGTTTACTGGGTTCCCTCTCCGTCAGCCTTTGGCTGTCCCCAACCGACCTGCAAGGCAGCAGGTGGTCGTGGGTTCCCTCTCCGTCAGCCTTTGGCTGTCCCCAACCGACCTACAAGGCAGCAGGTGGTCGTGGGTTCGCTCTCCGTCAGCCTTTGACTGTCCCCAACCGACCTGCAAGGCAGCAGGTGGTCGTGGGTTCCCTCTCCGTCAGCCTTTGACTGTCCCCAACCGACCTGCAAGGCAGCAGGTGGTCGTGGGTTCCCTCTCCGTCAGCCTTTGGCTGTCCCCAACCGACCTGCAAGGCAGCAGGTGGTCGTGGGTTCCCTCTCCGTCAGCCTTTGGCTGTCCCCAACCGACCTGCAAGGCAGCAGGTGGTCGTGGGTTCCCTCTCCGTCAGCCTTTGACTGTCCCCAACCGACCTGCAAGGCAGCAGGTGGTCGTGGGTTCCCTCTCCGTCAGCCTTTGGCTGTCCCCAACCGACCTGCAAGGCAGCAGGTGGTCGTGGGTTCCCTCTCCGTCAGCCTTTGACTGTCCCCAACCGACCTGCAAGGCAGCAGGTGGTCGTGGGTTCCCTCTCCGTCAGCCTTTGGCTGTCCCCAACCGACCTGCAAGGCAGCAGGTGGTCGTGAGTTCGAATCCGGAGAGCACCATTCTGTTCACAAGTGAATTTTTCCCCAGAGATCCCTATGATTATTGTTGAAGCTACGGAGTTCGTGCTTTCTGCAATACTCTCGGCTGGTGGCGTGTCACTTCTGTGTAGGGTCCGAGATATGTGGGTAAAACCCGGTGCAATGAAGTCAATCCTTCTGCTTTAGACCCTTTTAGCTTTAGAAGGTCAATTTAAAAAAAAATAGGTATTACTCCGTATTCACAACTATACCGGGGCATAATACAGACATTCCTTTTTGTTTCCGATCCAGAAGCACTTGAACTGAAAGCTCTTCGGCTCGGTGTCATGGAAATCGTAACCCTTCGGCTCGGTGCTACGAACACCGTAAATCTGGGGAACCTGTAGCTTTTCTGCCTGTCCGCGGAGTTGAACCCGCACTTACAGAGGACTAGTCACCCGTAGTCCAACGCGCTACGAACACGCTGGGCATGCGGGCAAACAGACATTCCTCAGTGAGCCATTATTTTGAATGGCTCGTTGGTCGTGTTAGTAAGGACGCTCGTATCGTAACTCTAGGCAATAGATGCCGTAAGAAATAAGAGTATGTAGTTCGAATCCTGTGTTTGTCAATTTGGTTTTTTTAGAAGCTCTTAAAACTTGTACACTGTTTATTTGGTGATCACAAATATACCATTCCGGATGGTATGAAAACGGGTTTTCTAGCTTCAGACATTCCAATATCCTGTTTTTCTCTACAGCAAAGCTATCTATTTCTACATCGTCTTCCGATCGGGAGTTCTATAATTGGTCGAATAGATTAGAGCGCGGTTCCCAATGCAGGAGGCTCGGGTTCAATCCACGGAAGGCTAAAGAGTTTTCTTTCTGTCATGGGCATGAAGAAAAAAGCATAACCTGAACAGTTTTGCAGCGACTGTACTAGTCATTCGGCCATTATATTTCACAGGCTCATGTCCCTTCTGTCCTACACCGCCCCCAAAAAGCGGTATTACAAGCAGTAACTACAGTGAATGTCTTAAATATTCATATTAAACAAATTATAGAAGTTTCTAACCTTCAGCGGCTTACGTGGATATACTGTCTTGGGCATGCGGGTGTTTACGGTAATGAGAGAGCGGAAAGGCTTGCACCAACAGCATCGATTGTTGGGGAGTTGAAGATGGATAACGGGGATATTCTTCGGTCTCTTCGCGACTCTCTGTTGGATGAGGACACTAAAATCGATGTTGAATTGATCAAGCGATTTAGGCAGTTTGGAGTTACCCGTTGTTCAAGTCGAACTGGATGCCTGAGAGGCAGAGTGAGAGTTGTGTTTAATCAGCGAGCCATAGGAACCATCAGTATGCATACTCTTCGATATCTATTGGGGAGACTGAGCACCTATGGGTCTGCCCGGAGTGCAATGACGTCAGTTTAGTAACCAATAACCAATAACCAATTAAACAAATTCTTATTCACATGCGTGTGACAAGAAATGGCACGACACATGGTGGCGTGCCATTTCTCCGGTGAGGAACCGAACCTTATGGGGTAAAACCAGGAACAATGAAGTAAATCCTTCGGCTTTTAAACCACTTTTAAACAGATTCTTATTCACATGTCCGATGTTTTATAATTATATGAAACTTAATGACAACTCGCACAAACAGAGTCGCCAAAAACAACAACCCGTACTACACTTGACCGCAGTATATATAATATATGTTTCAGAAGCTGCACTTAATTCTTCAAAGCGAATTGTTAACCGTACTTATGTGTATAGTGCTTTCATTTAACTGGAAACTATTTATAATTGTCAAGTGCTTTTTTTTAAAAATCGTTTCACTTTCATGTGAGTTCATTTAGTAATAAAACACTTGTAAGATATCTTGCAACTTGTGAATCTTGGAAGAGACATTATTTAACAAATTTAACTCTTTACATACCGGGTCTAAGGTTGAAGGATTGACTTAATTGCACTGGAATTAACTCCACATGGCTCGGTCCCTCTCCGCAGAATTGGCACGCCATCTGCCGAGAGTATTGCACAAAGTAACTCCTTCAACAATCGTAGGGGCCTCTGGGAAAAAATACACTTGTGAACAGAACGAAGCGATCGGATTCGAGTCCACGATCTTCGGAACGCAAAGGCAAGGGTTTAACTACTTAGACACAGAGACCACCATCCTTCCCCCACCCTCATCAAGAGACACTTTACATAGTTGTATATGAAAACGTTGTATATTAGGAATGGTACGAGTGTACGATAATGTGATATATTATGAATGTTAAGTGAGATACGGCTAAATAACTAAACACGTAATTTATCAACAAAAGCGAGGATAGATAGATTGATAGATAGATATGTAATAGGGTGCCCTCCAGGAGGGGGCCTTAGTAGTAGACACAGGTTTCTCCCTTCATCATCATCTTTATGGTCAGGGCCGAGTGGTGGCCTGTTCGTGTGCTCCTCATTGTGATTCTTACTCTTGATCCATCTTCATTAGATCCCTCGCATCCACGAAGTGTAAATATATATATACAGTACTAATGCGTTCCTATTTGGTTTGTAGTTGCAACAGATGTCATTCTCAGCTAATATTGACTCCTTTCTATCTTAGGGCATTCATTCGTAACTAAGATATACTCAATAACCATGTAGAGTTTACATAGGCATATTTATTGGTTGATATAAGTGTGTGAGTGGACAGATCATGCAACACGTCCATCCATCTTAAGGTTTGTGTCATCTCTTCTATTTACTAAACGTTACTAACTAATCGTCACTACACAACTACACAAAAGCGTCATGTCTCGTAGTTATGTGTTGCACTTCTGCATAGAGAGTACAACACATAGTCTCAACTATTAAACATCTAATTATACTACTCTAACTATATGGCTAACTGTCCATTCTTCCGCTGCCATCTGGGGAACTATGACAGATAGATAGATAGATAGATTGATTTATAGGACCATCATTATTGCACTTCGGTGAGTAACCATGTGTGCTCCAATCTATTTCTTACACATGAAGATATCAGCGACAGTTCTCGAACTCCGTAGCACTAACGAGGGTTCCCGATGTAATTTAGGCGATGGTGAAACTAGTTTGTAAGAAATAATAAATTTTTAATGAGTTTTGCCCAGGCAGCGGCTTTCCAGCCTGATCTTCTCGATTTTGAACTGCTAATGGTTCTTTTACGTGATCAGCTTGAACACGAGACCTACGTTTTATCGTGCGTTTTCGATATGACTAGGAACTCTTTCTCACCTACACTGGGATCAAGGATCTCTGGAAAAATTTCCTTATGGTACCACGAGTAAGCGAACCAAGTACCTTTGGAACGAGAGACGAGAACGTAACCTCTACGCCACATAGACTCCCAAATAGCGATGTTACTAATACTCTATGCTAGTGACTTTGTGCCGTGGAATTTCCGAATTTCGAGACTAACTAGAGCCAACAATTCTGGAAATAATTTTTGCACAGAGAATTGCTAAAGAGATTCATTGAAGTGAAATTCAAACGATTATTTAAATTCAAATAAAAAAGACTGAAGTATGTGATAAGCGATCACAATTGCATCCTCTATTCACAAATTACATCATGAAGAGCCGTGCAAATCCATGATTACCCCATCGTAACTGAAACTAAAGAAGGGAAGTAACTCTTAGAGGATACAAGCGTGAAAAGTGGTATATTCGACTGAGTTACGCGAACTGATGTTTGATGTAGATATGAAAGAAAGAAAGTGTAACGTTCCAATATCAGGATGAAAGCGAGACTTTAAGTGCCAAAGTTGAGTGTCGCATGGCAGGCATGAGCCGAACAGCTGTTGAACTTAAATGCGTCTTGAATATTATACGTTTTCTATGAATTTTCAAACAAATTTACTTCTTCATCTTTCTGTTTTAATTTCCTTTCATTTTCTAATATTCTTAGTTCTCATTCTAATTCTTCTGCTTAATAGTTTTCTTTTTTTAATAATAGATATATTTTTATCTGTGCGTATCGACCGTGTGGTGCCTGGGCCGCAAGGATACAAAGAATAGTACCACTGTAACCTACAAGGCATGTCGTAGAAGGCGACTGATGTAGGGTACTAGGGAAGATACCCTAGTAAATAAAAAGCACGCAAAAATCGGATGTGATTGTAGGATGTACTTGTAGGCACATAATTGACACCACGTACAATCGCTCTTAGGTTCAGATCACATATAAATCACACAGAGTGGTTAACAAGTGGTCGGTATAGAGCGTTTGAAGAAGAAGACAGTGTATACATCATAACATGCTAATCGTCAAAGTCTCAGGATAGGGCCACAGATCATGACTAAGATCACAGTCACCCTACTATCCTCACAAACGGACCAGTACCACTCTACACTTTAAGGGTTCCCAGTGGCGGCTCGTGATCAGTTTTGTTGGTTGGGGCCAACAATAATTTTCAGAAAATCATGGTTTTGGGTTAGGTTATATTTTAATTTATAAAATAATAAATACACGTTTCACATTATTTTTGGTGGCACCGGCCACACTGGTCCCTAATGAAGAGCCGCCACTGAGGGTTCCCAATTTAGCATATATTTTGTAGAGGTATTAATTAGCGCACACTTCTTGTTGTCTCATACTCTATGACACTGTGGTCAAAGTTCATGGTAGCATAAGATCTGCGTCATGAAATGTTCTAGACTGAGTTACATACCTGCTTGTTAAATATATTTCGTGCGTGATTAACGTGGAGTTCAAGATTTTCTTCGCTACTAAAATTCATTTGTGTGATATTACATACATTTAACACAGGAGAAATGAACTTTGAACAAACACCTCAGCAGAGTTATGTGACGTGGTTTTGTTATGAACATATTACTTTGTTTATAACTATCATGTTTTTGCTGGGACATGGCACCAACTGAAACGGGGAAAAGGGGGAGGGGCTGGGGAGAGAGGAGGGGATGTGTAACTATTAATGTTGTAAGCTGTATGTAAATTTTAAAAAAATATTTTACTACACTTTTTCGACTAGTCCACAATGTAATAATTAATAAATGATTTATTAGTAAACAAAGAAAATAATTAATATATCGGAGTATATTCACAGCAGATGGAAAGATGGACAGAGAAATCGAGACTAGATGCTAGAAGGCAAACGCAGTGACATACCAACTGTCACCACTATTAAAACATCCAAGCATTAACATGGCATTCAAATGACAACTGATAAACTACATATTTATTCCAACTCTCTGCTATCAGTGCCAAACATGGCACCTGACTAAGACACAAGAAAAAAACGTTACAACATGTGAAATGAGATGTCTACGAAGAACTGTCAACGTTACAAGGCGAGATAGAGTGAGAAACGAGAATATCAGAAGCATCGTTGGTACTATACCATGCATACAGTACATCGAGAAGCAAAGATTCAAGTGGTTCGGCCATCTAATGAGAATGGAACCACATTTACTACCATCACGTGCCTGCAATAATCGACACTCAGGGCGCAGAGCACGAGGCAGACCAAGAACACGATGGATAGATAATTCTCAGAGTCTATGCGAAAGCATGGACTGACAACGTCAAGCGCAACAAACCTGACACAAGATAGAAAACTAACTCTCCCACGATGCTTCACGGCAAATGTGGTTAAGATAAGATAAGAAAATAATTTGACCAAAAAAACATATTTATAACGCTCTATCGTAAACCAGAAAGCTTATCATTAATATAAGAAAGAGGCAGTCATCATTTTTCGGGCATGTGATGAGAAAAGGAGGTTTAGAACAAATTGTAACAACCGGTAAAATTGAGGAGAGACGAGACATAGGAAGACAGAGAAAGAAAATTTTGTATAACCTGACTTCAATGCACGGAAGAGCGTCAACATCTGAGATTTTAGCCCACAATAGAGACAGAGATGTGTGGAGATCCATGATCGTTTACGTCATCCGGCACGGCACCTAATGATGATGATGATGATCATAAACCATGCGAGACGGAAAAGACTAATACGAATCCGTGGTCCCCGGCAACATAAGGCAGACATGCTCAGACGGGAAATCGAAATTTTCTGTTTAATGGGGGCTGGTTTTTGTATATGTTTGATAGAACACTGTACGCATTTTTGCAATTTTTACTCAATTCAATACGCTCATGGTTATTTTTTGATGAAAAATATTTAAAATACTGATATTCCTTAGCTTTAAACTTAACTTGTAAGAACTTATGGGTTGTAACATAACATAACCTTGATTTAGCATGTTATGTTGTTTTAAAAATCAATTAGTCTATATAAAATAACACTGGAAACCGAGGATCGCGCAACAGTTATGATTTTATTTATATATAATTTTTACCTGATATCACCAGCCGTATGTTATTGGAGACTACGAGAAAGCAAACAAGACGAGTTTGATTCATGCGTCGAGTTATGGGAATATTTGTCCACAGATCCCTAATCTCAATGTAGGTGAGATCGAGCTCATAGTCCTATCAGAGACGGACGATAAAACTGAAGTTCAGTGTTCAATATGAGTACAGAAAAGAATCATTAGAAGCTGAAAATCGCTAAGATCAGACTGCAGAGCCACTGCCCACGCACGTTCAACATTTCTACCATCTTCATAATTACATCCGGGACCTTAACCATTGTTACGGAGTTCGCGCACTGTCGATGAGATCTTCTTGCTTTAAAAAAACAGATCGAAAGACAAATGGATTCACATAAGTGCAATAATGATGGTACAATCACTCATTCAATCATTCAATCAATTAATAGATAAAGGTACAATTTTGTCGAAAATACCACACCGCTAAGAGAAAGATAGTGTTGAAGATACCACACCGAATAGAGACGAAGGATTGACTTCATTGCACTGAGTTTTACCCTATATGGCTCGGTCCCTTTCCGCAGAAATGGCACGCCATCTGCCGAGAGTATTACACAAAGCACGAACTACGTAGCTCCAGCAACAATCCTAGGGTCTCTGGAAAAAACTGTACTCGTGAACAGAATGGCGCGGTCCGGACTCGAACCCACGACCTTCGACTCACAAGTCAAAGGGCTTAACCACTTAGCCACAGATGTGAAGATGACGCGTGAACCGATCTTAACTTTGTGAATTGCTTCTAAACCACATGGTATTTCTTCTACTACACTTGCAGTCATTCAATTTTCCGCAAGACATGTTCTACTAATGCGTTATGTCGTTATCAGAAGAATTACTTCGCTGAAAACCATACTCCCGTGTCTTTGCTATGAAACGTATAATGAATAAAACACAGCCAGCTGATTACAAATCTTCATTCTTTTTGTAAGAAAACTTGTGTAGTATTTAGTGACGCTTAACAAATATTATAAATAACATTTCTTGTGCCAAGTGGAGCATAGGACTGCAACTTGAAATATTAAATTATTAGCTCTCGTTTGTCAGTTATTTGTAATTAGTTACTGGATCGATGTCATTAAACTATTAGCATACCAATAAGCTCTCAGTCTACCCAAACATATATTGAAGGGTATGCATCAGTGGCGGCTCGTGATCATTTTTGATGGTGGGGCCAGAAAGACATTTTGGAAAAATCATGGTTTCGGTTAGGATATATTTTAATGTATAAAATAATAAATACAGTTACACCTTATTTTTGGTGGGGCCCGGCTCCACTTGCCCCTAATGACGAGCCGCCACTGGTATGCATACTGATGGTTCCTGTGGCTCGCTGGTTAAATACACTTCTCACTCTGAGATATCCAGTTTTACTTGTGCAACAGTTAACTAAAAACATTTTATCTCGCTGAACCGATTCAATATCTATTTGAGTGTTTTCAACCAACAGACAGTCGTGAAGAGACCGAAAAACATCAATATTGTCCATCTTTAATTGAATGACAATCAATACAGTTGATGCAAGCATGTCTGCTTTCTCACTGCCACAGACAACCGCATGTCCAGGACAGTAGATAAACGTAAGCCTCTGGAGGTTGAAAAACCTCAATAGGTGAGATCCACTCATAACAAAACTTTGCCATGTTAGACCTTCCAAAGCATCAAATTATATTCAGACACAACAACGGCATCTTTAATCAGAGTTCCAGAGAGTCAATGGAGGGCAGCAATAACGGCTTCAAACTCCATCACAATACTGGAAGCAGTAGTTATACATGCTTCACTTCGCTCTGCATCATCCCTACATTGCGTGATAGCCAATAACCCAAGCCAACTTCACACCATGATGCACAACCCCATCGGTATAAACAACAACATCATCATCATTTGAGTTAACTTCTAACATCATCATCAGGTGCCGTGCCGGCTGGCTTAGGGGATCATGGATCTCCCCAAATCTCTGTCGTTGGTGTTTACTATTATCTCAGATGTTGACGCTCTACCTTGCCATGAAGTCAGGCTATCCACAATTTATCTTCTATCAGATGCTTAAATTGTGCAATTAATCGAGGAATGTCATCACTCTGAATATGCCCATAGGTGCCACTATCCCTGAGCCAACAAATCTGACAGCGGCCAATACAGATATGCCAGTTCGATGTTGATTAATCAATTTCACCAAACTATATTCTTGAGAATCATTTTTAAAAAAAAAGAATTTTAAAGCCGAATAATTGACTTCATTATACCGGATTTTTACCTCATATGGTTTGGTCCCTCGAGGCAGAAATGGCACAGCACCTGCCGAAAGTATTGCACAAAGCACGAACTCCGTGACTCCGGCAACAATCCTAGCCCTTTTGCTGCTAAGAACGTGTGTAGACGTTTTTCTCATTCACTGCTAAAGACGCATTAACACGTCTGTTATTATCTCTCGTCTATGGGCTAAAGATGTGTTAACACTTTATACATTTCTATGCCCGCCTGCCCAGCGTGTTCGTAGCGCGTTGGACTGCGGGTGACTAGTCCTCTGTGTGTGCGGGTTCAATTCCGCGGACTTGCAGAAAAGCCACAGGGTCCCCAGATTCACGGTGTTCGTGGCACCGAACCGAAGGTTACGATGTCCATGACACCGAGCCGAAGAGCTTTCAGCTCCAGTGCTTCTGGATCGAAAACAAAATAAAAAAATACATTTCTACTGTCACTGCTATAGGCGTACATTCACGTTTGTGACCTATAAACAAAGTGTAACTATTTTTAGATCCGTCTTTGGAGAGTAAGTAGCAGCGAAAGGGTTAAGGGTATCTGGATAAAAATGCACTCGTCAACAGAACGGCGCGGTCCGGATTTTAACCTACGACCTTCGACTTGCTAGGTAAGGGCTTAACCACTTAGCCCCCCAGAGGCCACCGAGTATCATTTTTAATCCAATTGATTGTTTAAGTGGCTAATGTTAATGTGTTGACAAAGGTTAAAGCACAAAGAAATGAAAATCGTGGCAATTCTTTTTATAATATGTAGCAATCAACAACAGTAAACGAGTCGTTGATTTTATGTGCACCATTTATATGTTCAGTAGTTTGTCATTGCTTTCTGAACGGTGAGGTCTATTTATACAGTTAATAACAATATAAGAGAAATAATTTGCTTCCAAACTTGCACGCCGCGGAGTTTGAACCAGGTACGCTTGAGTTGTGATTGAGCTAACTACCGCTTAAGCTACAGACTCTCAATCTACATTAGTGTATTGTTCAGAAACTTGTATAAAGAACAAAGGACATTTGGAAGACATAATCTTTGATGTGTTGATCAGGGCCGTGTGGTATATTTTTTCAGTATGATGCAAGTCTTCGAAATGCCGCCCCTTAAATGTTTTTTTCTTTTAAATAACTTTCAGTTGTGATTTTGATTTCAGTGCATATGCCCGCCCCCTTACGGCCTCGTCTGATGCGGCCGCCTCTTTGTATCATAGCACGGCACGGCCCTGGTGTTGATATTTTTTATTTTTTCCCGATCCAGAAGCACTTGAGCTTTTCAGCTCTTCGGCTCGGTGCCATGGACATCGTAACCCTTCGGTTCGGTGCCACGAACACCGTAAATCTGGGGAATCTGTGGCTTTTTCTGCCATCCCGCGGAATTGAACCCACACACACAGAGGGATAGTCACCCGTAGTTCAACGCGCTACGAACACGCTGGGCAGACGGGCGGTGTTGATATAGAGAAGCGTAGATCGTATTTCATTAAAATACCCAATTTCGTGCTTTATAAAATACTCTGGGCAGATAGAGTGCCATCTCTGCGAAGAGGGACCGAGTCATATCGAGTAAATCTCGGAGCGATGACGGCAATCCGTCGACTTTAGACAATTTATATTCTGTGCAGAACGTTGCTATCACAACATCTCGCTTGGAAAAAAATTACCATCTCCAAAAAGGTATCTGTTCATCTTTATCGTTATATTGAACAATTCTTTCATTGTTGTCGTCGTCGTCTTGGTCGACCCCTGACTCGACTTCCAGGAACCATACCCTACACCTTATTGCTCACTCTAACCCACTGTGACGTTTATTGTGACCTAAATATAATCAACAAATAAACAATGTACAGGTATTAAGAGCTTCCGAAAAAACAAATAGATAAACACAGGATTCGAACCATTTACCCTCATTTCTTACGACACATGCCTAGCCTAGCAATACTAGCGTCCTTACAAACACAACCAGCGCGGTTGTGTTCGTAAGGACGCTCGTATTGCTAGGCTAGGCGATGGGTGTCGTAAGAAATGAAGGCCGATATGCTCAGACGGAAAAACCAATATTCCTGTTTAATGGGGATTGCAAGGGTTTTTACAAGGGTTTATTAGCAAAATGTAAGGTTTTCTGCGATTTTACACAATTATACGAGTCCATTGTTATTTATTGATGACAAATCTTCATAATACTGACATTCCTTAGTGTTAAACTTAACGTGTAACATAATATAACTTTGATTTAGCGTGTTGTGTTGTTTGTAAAATGAATTATATTTTATCTAACAATACTGAATTGCCAGGATCCCGCGATGGGTTTGGTCTGATTTCCTGGAAATTTTACCTGAGCCCGACGGCCTTATGTTTTCGGAGACAACGCCCAAATATGAAAAATGGCTGCTTCTTTTTTTCAGGTCTCGATTTATGGCTTATTGTTTTTTGCTTTTCTCTGTCCAGAACGTTCTAAGAAATTGTCTGTGGCAGTTATTCGATACACAACAATAACAAAACATAGTACCAATGTAGAACATGTAACTATTCTCGCATATCAAAACAAAGAAGAGCAGAATTCAGCAAGCGAAAACATCGTTTCTGAACATAAGAAGCATTATATGTAACAAGTCTTTGTCAGTTGAGGTCAGAATGTGAGTTATTCAGTGTTACATAGAACCAATACTAACATACGGATGCGAGTCATGGACAATACACAAACAGATCGAAAAATCTCTGGAGGTCACAGCGATGTGGCTTTACAAAAGAATGATGAGAATCCCATGGACTGCTAAAATGACTAATGTTTAGGCGTTGAGTGAGGTCAAAGACATCGAGAAAACTTATTATCAATATACGAAAGAGGCTGTCATCATTTTTCGAGCATTTGATGAGAAGGGAGGTTTAGAACACATTGTAACAACTGGTAAAATCAAAGGTAGATGAGACAGAGGAAGACAGAGAGAAAATTTTGGACAGCCTGACTTCATGGCACGGTAGAGCGTCAACATCTGAGTTGACAGCAAACACCAAAGATAGAGATTTGTGGAGATCCATCATCGCCTACGCCAGCCGGCACAGCACCTGATGATGATCTCTCTCTTTCCTTCTCTCTCTCTCTCTTGACGATGATAATGTTGATCGAAATAAATGTTTTTCTGCGAACTTTCGGAGGGCGAAGAGGCACCAAGGCAAACCTCTGCTCAGATATAAAGATGTCTGCAAGGTCTCAATGAACAAGTGTTCTATTGGTCCCAGCAAACGGACAGAGAAAAAACTAGCTGATGACAGAGTTGTGTGGAAAGCGACATTGCGCAAGGGTGCAGACTCTTTTGAAAAGAAATTTAGCGATGAGGTAAAAGACAAGAGAGAAAAGCGAAAACTCTGAAGTAGTAACAGTAAAGCATGTGACATTTCAACGTATGTAATGATAGCAAAGGCCATACATACAGTGTCAACGCAGAACATATAATTATATGTTAACAATATCAAGCAGAGAAACTTAAAGAAATAGTCACACATAAAAAATGTATTAAAATCCAAACAATGAAGGGAAGGTCTAATTTAATATATGCAATCTAGCGGAAACTCTTCGCTTGACTGAATAATTTGGATCTTTTTCAAGACATGGTGTTAAACTATGACCTCCGAAACAGTGCGGTATATTTTCTCAGTATGATGCAAGTCTTCGAAATGTAGTCCCTAAATATTTTTCCTTAAAACCTTTAATTGAAATTTTTATATTGCTGCTTATGCCGCCCTCTCTGTATCATAGCATGGTATGGCACTGCTCCGATAACATACGGCCGGCGGGATCAGGTAAAATTATAGGAAATAAGACCACAACCGTCGCGTGACCTTGCATTCCCGTATTGTTGTATAAAGACGTAGTCATAAAAAACTGTTTCGTGTGATTTTCGTTGGCCAAGGAACGGGGAAATTATGGGGTGACCCATTGCAGTGAAGTTGGAACCGTACTTATGAGCTATGAACTAGGAAAACACTACCACTATCTCCATTGACAATCGTCCATTAAAACAAGCCAAAGACTTTACATATCTAGGGAGCATTTTTCAGCAAACGGAAGAATAACTAATGAAATCCAGCACAGATGCAGCAAAGCAAATCAAATAATAGGTCAAATGGTGCTGATTTTAAAATGCATGTACACAAAAAGAGCAATATTTAGTGTAATCTTCCTCCCCACATAATGCCACCAGTGCAAAACCTGGACATTGACATCAAATGATTGAAGAAAACTAGTCACGACAGAGATGAAATGTCTACGCAGAATGGCGGGTGTAACAAGAAGAGACCGATTGAGAAATGAAGACATCAGGAAAAAGTTGGTACAACATCAGTACTGAACTTCATCAAGAAACAACAAAATGAATGGTTGGGCCACATAAGCAGATTACCAACAGACAGTGCACCTCAAAGAACGATGTTGCTCCGATACAATGGATACAAAGCAAAAGGCCGGCCACACAAAAGATGGACCTCAGAGATAACAGAGGCTACGAAAGACACTATTTATTAAGCGCACACAAAAGCCCGTTCTATAAGTCTCTTCTTATCCTGACGCTGTGAGATAAAGCAGAATTGAGGAAATGAAAGAAAGAATTGTTAATTTTGCATTTATTTCTTTCATATCTTTTGTTATGTGTTGTCTCTTATTCGCTATTGTGAGAGACATTAATAGCATAACTATTTGCCAAAAAATAGTTCTTATGAAATTTGCTTAAGTATTATGAAATTTGCTTTAGTATTATGAAATTTGTTTTAGTATTTACATTGGTTATTAGTTATTCAAACACTCTTGTAAGAACACTGATGTCCTGAAAGAACTAAATGTTAAAGAGAATTGGCTGATAAACAACATACTATACAGAAAAATTACATACTTTGGTCACATCAAGCGTCACGATGGCCTGGAAAGAACAATACTAGAAGGCAGGGTCCCAGGACGCAGAAGCAGACCTAGAAGAAGATCACTACAAGATATTAAAGAAACCATGAACATGACCATCGACGAAGTGGGTGAACTAGCAAGAGAAAGAGTGAATTTCAGATGTGCTGCAAAGAGAGCAACGTCCTATAAAGGATACGCACCTTGATGATGATGATTAGTTATTGGTTTCTAAACTGACGTCATTGCACTCCGGGCAGACCCATAGGTGCTCAGTTTCCCCACAGATATCGAAGAGTATGCATACTGATGGTTCCCATTGGCTCGCTGATTAAACACACTTCTCACTCTACCTCTCATGCATCCAGTTCGACTTGTATAACTGGTAACTCCAAACTGCCTAAATCGTTTGATCGATTCAACATCGATTTTAGTGTCCTCATCCAACAGACAGTCGCGAAGAGGCCGAAGAATATCCCCTTATCCATCTTCAACTCCCCAACAATCGATGCTGTTGATGCTAGTTCAGTATTTACATCTGTGAACGTAATGAACGAATTTAGGAGAACTGATAAAATCAGAGAAATGTATGTTTAATTAACCACTAGTAGCAACTGTTACAATAAGGAGACGATGAAGACATGTTGGTCATACTCTAAGAAGTAATGATAAAAGAATACCAAAGCAGGCTTTGAAGTGGGAGGCAAAGTGTTCAAGAAAGTGTGGATGCCCTAGGAAAACCATGAAACCAACTTTGCCTAGAGAAGCAAAAAATATCGAATTAGTTGTCCCTGTACCTGGTATGCCATAGTGCACCGTATGTTGACCTAACTTGGTTTTCTTTCGTTCCAACCATAAACCCTAGGACACTTTTTCTTTCATTAAATCTATTTTTAGAAAATACTACGCACGTAATTTGCTAAATAATTTATCGAAATAGGGGAAGACTGCAGTAAAACTTGGTAAATAGTGAAACACGTACAAACAAAGTACTATAGTTTTACAAAATACATAAACAGTGACGATAAACAGCAACGTTTCGACCAACAAGGCCTTTATCAAGCAAACGAACAAACAGGAGTGACAAATTAAATGAAACACAAATGGACGACCAAATACCAACGTATCTAAGGAAAATCTGAATAAAAACGAATAACGAAATAAATGTAACACAAAAACACACATAAAACTAGAAATAGAAAGAAACAATGAAACATCTAGTAAATATATAACTTGAATACATGCAACATATACCCATATAGATTATAAAGCATGGGAAGAGAAAGTACTAAGAAGCATAAGAATGTAATACATGCAACATATACCATATAGATTACAAAGCATGGGAAAAGAAAGTACTAAGAAGCATAAGAATGTAATACGTTGAGCCCGCGTGGTCGCAGGTACCATACAAAGAAATCAACCGATTCTCCAGAGCAAATCGACTACAATCATCAGAGGAACATGATCGGATGGCTGTGACCTGGACATCGCAAGATCCTGAATGGCCAGTATCACTGAAATGGGTAGCTACAGGGTCACAGAGCATTGGCGTATATCGCGCAAGTGTTGGGCGAATCGGTCACTGAGTCTCCTGCCGGTTTCCCCAATATAGGCCTTGTTGCACCGCTTGCACAGTCGCCTCAAGCCTAACATCCAGAGTCATTTTGGCACCATCCAGTGTGGCCGTCGGCGCTGCAACACTTGTGCTTATGTAATACAGACCCGCACGGTGTCTTTTCCAAAAGCCACGTTCGTTGTTGAAGACAGTTTCACGTGCGAGTCCCGGAATATTATCTATGCCATTATCTGCAAGCGGTGCAACAAGGCCTATATTGGGGAAACCGGCAGGAGACTCAGTGACCGATTCGCCCAACACTTGCGCGATATACGCCAATGCTCTGTGACCCTGTAGCTACCCATTTCAATGATACTGGCCATTTAGGAGCTTGCGATGTCCAGGTCACAGCCATCCGATCATGTTCCTCTGATGATCGTAGTCGATTTGCTCTGGAGAATCGGTTGATTTCTTTGTATGGTACCTTGCGACCACGTAGGTTCAACGTATTACATTCTTATGCTTCTTAGTACTTTCTCTTCCCATGCTTTGTAATCTCTATGGGTATATGATGCATGTATTACATTCTTATGCTTCTTAGTACTTTCTCTTCCCATGCTTTATAATCTATATGGGTATATGTTGCATGCATTCAAGTTATATATTTACTAGATGTTTCATTGTTTCTTTTCTATTTCTAGTTTTTATGTGTGTTTTTGTGTTACATTTATTTCGTTATTCGTTTTTATTCCAGATTTTCCTTAGATACGTTGGTATTTGGTCGTCCATTTGTGTTTCATTTAATTTGTCACTCCTGTTTGTTCGTTTGCTTGATAAAGGCCTTGTTGGTCGAAACGTTGCTGTTTATCGTCACTGTTTATGTATTTTGTAAAACTATAGTACTTTGTTTGTACGTGTTTCACTAAATAATTTATCAGATTTTTTAAGCCGCCTGACAAAGCAGAAAATGCTATTCGCATAAAACATTATTCTTATTTAGGTGCACTAGTTCAAATGTGATAACCACATGCAGTCTTGATTCTCTCCAAGTGTGGGGGAGACAAATGCATAGAATTAAATGTAGGTGTGAATTAGTCATGTGTCACATGTCTATTTGTTGAAATACTTAGTAAGATGTAATAGGACAAATAGTGTTAAATGTCCCAGGTCGTTCGCTACTCTGCGTCAACTTAAGATATTGAAAACAATGTCATTCTGCGTGAAAGAAAGACTTAGAGGCTTAATCTTAAGAAAGATCTTAAAGAAAGTGCCTGTAGTGTCAAGCCTATAATTCCATCAGATAACTACACAATAAAATACATTATTTATCACCACATTCAACATTGAAACCAACCTTGGTGTTGTTATAAGGTTATAAAAGGAAACCGTCCCAGCACGTGGGGAAAAACTAGCTGATGACAGAGTTTAGTTACGTGAAAAGCGATATTCTGCAATGGTGTGGAGTCTTTTGAAAAAAGACTTATGTATGAAAGACAAGAGAGAAAAGCGAAAACTCAGAGGTTTTCATAGTAAAACACTTGCCAATTGACCGTCTGTAAAGACGACAAAGGCCATATACATATTTCTATATAAAAAGACATTAAACAAAATTGCACATTTTTTGTTGCGCATCAGATGTTGTTTCTAAGCTTGCATTATCGCACCTCGTAGTGAACGCCATATTTCAAACAATAGAGAACGTATTCCGCGTTACATTTGTCAAGACACGAAGGTTAGTAAATATATGCTCTTGTTTTATTCTGATAAAATTAAATAAAACATTATTACGTAAACAATTTGGATGTTTTATTTAATTAAGAGTGTTTGAAATTTAGATCAAATAATGTGATAATTAGCTTAGCTTTTCTTCAGACTAGCTGTGATAAAAGCGTCTTTACACTTTACACAATATGGCCGACATGCATGTGCATGATGCTACTACTCCGACTCGACACACAACATAAACAATACACACATTTTAAACTTCTGTAGTCCTCTATTTTAGAGTAAATTACTTCTATTTTTCGATTTTGTTAATTTTTTCTGTTTTCTATATATCATGGACACAGAAGAGAACAAATAGATCTATCTAGAACGAACTAAAATCAAAGAAAACTGGCTGATCTTACAAATTAGAAAGAGACAATTGAGATATTTTGAACATATGAAAAGACATGAAGGGTTGGAAACCATCATGGAAGGAGGCATACCGACAAAGAGAAGATGAGAAGACCACGGGAAGATGGATTCAGGATGTAACTCATGGTTTGAGCATGATGGCAGCTGAGGCGCGGCATCTGACCTACAAGAGGGAGAAACATTCTGAAGGAACGTCTTTACTTTCTTTTCTCCAATCCTGTTTGGCCTCACAGCGTCAGCTCAAGAAGAGATTTCTAAAACGGGCCTTGTGTGCGCTTCGTAGATAGTGTCTTTCGTCGCCTCTGTTATCTCTGCTATTCGGGACTAGTTTTCTTCTATCATGTGATGTCAACGTCCAGGTCTGGCACTGATAGCATAATGTTGGGATAAAGATTGTGTTCAACATTGCTCTTTTTGTGCTATGGTGAACTGTTTGCATTTTAAAATTGGCCCCTTTTGTTCTATCATTTGATTTGCTTATGAATGAATGCAGGAGCGGCTCGTCATTAAGGGCCAGTGGGACCCGGTCCTGCCAATAATCGGAAGGGGAATAACTTCCCGGAATAGACAAATAATAGTAAATACTCCAAAAATCATGATTTTCCCGAAAATTTGTGTCTGGTCCCACCACGAAAAATTACCACGAGCCGCCACTGAATGAATGAATGTTGGGGTGGCAAAGTTCTGCTTAGGACAAGCTACTTAATGATGATTTATATATATATATTCCCATCAGATCCGATGTCCCACTTTGGAGTTAATATCATCTACATTCTCAGAATTACATTGTAATCTCGTCGACCTATTTTGATTTCTTCTTTTGAAATACTAGAAATGCCCAGTAAATTATTCAAAATATTTGGAGCTATACTTTTGATGATTCTGATGTCTGCAGTGCTGCCATGGAATTTTGAAAGGTAATTATACATACATTAGATGTTGTTTGTATTATCGGTTATTGGTTACTAAACTGACGATAATGCACACCGGGCAGACTCTTAGATGCTCAGTCTCCCCCAACATATATCGACGAGTATGCATTCTGATGATTCCTGTGGCTCGCTGAATAAACACACTCCTCACTCTACCCCTCAGGCATTTAGTTCTACTTGTACAACGGTGATCTCCAAACTAAATCGCTGGTTCAATTCAACATCTATTTTAGTGTCTTCATCCAACAGGCAGTCGCGAAGAGAGCGAAAAATATTCCCTTATCCATGCTGAATTCCCTTCTATTCCCTTATGAATTCGTGCACTGCCGCTGAGATCTTTCTGTGTAAGAAAGATATCAAAGCACATATGGTAACTCATCGAAGTGCAGTGATGATGGTCCTATCATACTCGTACAATCAATATGTCAATTATTTAATAACGTCATTACATTTGGAAACTATTATGTTAGTATTTAGCTACGAAATGGTGAAGCTACAGGCCCATATGGTATACCTGCAGAAGCCATAAAGATAAATGCTGATATCTCAACAGACATGCTACATGGCTTGCTAGGAATAAATTGGGAGAGGAAGAAATACCAAAAGACTGGAGAGAGGGCTATATAGTCAAGCTATCAAAAAAAGGGAGATCTCCAAGAATGCTCGAACTATAGAGGAATAATGCTCCTGTCTGTACCAGGTAATATACTAAGCTAAATCATCCTAGAGAGATTCAGTACTAAGAGATGAACAGACAGGATTTAGGCAAAATAGATCCTGCACGGATCAAATATCGACGCTGCGTAGCGAGGAGCAGAACAGCGATGGGAACTCGTCCCTCTATATCAACTTTGTTCGTCATTCTGAAGAACCTGGAGCTCAAGAATGATCAGGAATAAAACTAAGATAATGATATTTAACTCAAATGTAAAGACTGTCGTTCTATAGGAAGCGGAGACATGGAGAACAACTAAGGGGAACACCAAAAATTGCAGACATTCATCGATAGGTGCCTGAGCAGGATACTCCATCTGCGACAGGACCACAATCAGAAAACTGTGGGACAGAGCGGTACAACGGCAGGTGGGACAAAAGATAAGGAGCAGAAGGATGCGATGGATAACACACACACTGAGGAAACACCCTGTCAGCATCGCGAGACAGGCTCATCATTTTAGCCCCGGGGCAATAGAGGTAAGGGAAGACGCAGGAACACATAGAGACTGGAGTTGGAGATTGAATGCAAGAAAATTGGGAAATAGTGGAGATATCTGGAAACGATGGCCTTGGAGACCTATGCCTCCTTGTATGTATGCTAGAGGTAATTTTATTGACCACCAGAATCTATATTCACTCTTCTTCTCTGCTTTCTTTTCCCTAATCCCCTATGGCCTCACAGCGTCAGGATTAGACGAGATTTCTAGAACGGTGTTTCGTGTGCGTTTCATACATAGTGTTTCTCACTGCCTATGTTATTTCTCTCTCTCCGATCACCGCCCAGACCGATGTACCAGATCTCCCCATAAATTCTATTCATGCGGAAACCTGATTCATGTAGCCTTAGCATCGGTGTGTTTTACCTCACATCTTCAGCACCTTTTGGAGCTCTGGTGCTTATCCTTCGGCGATGTGTCAGTTTTCAGCCAGCGTTTACTCGGTTCGCTCTCCGTTCTGAAGCCATCTGGTGTTTTTTACGTCGGTGTGGATTAGCCAGCCCCACGCTCAACCTCCTTATTCGCCTCTTACGACATACGTGGCAGGTAACAGTTGTTCTATTCTTTACACGCAAATTTGGGTCCAGGTAACCACTCGGGCGATGTTATTTCTGAGGTAAGCCTTTTGCGTTGGCGCCTTTTTGAGTTTTATATTAAATAATATTTTGGTTTTTTGAATTTTCAGTTTGAAATATTCCTGCCAGTGGACGACACGCTTTAGCACATTACAGTTACGGTCAAGTGGATATGAGCTAATGAAATACGTGACAGCTCTGGAAGGAGAAGCAACAGAAGTAGACAACAGCACTGACCATATCGAGCTGATAAACCCTGAACTAGTGGTTTATTACCAGGACCGGTCAATATCAAATCAAGTTACAAAAACAAATATTGACGTGTATGTTAATCTAAACAATCTCCGTGAGGTGAGTGATTGATTAGTAATATTGATTGAATAAGCAAGTTGAATGCATTTGAAAATAGATGTCTGCGAAAAATAATGAATATAAAATGGAACGAATTCAGGAGAAGTGATGAAATCAGAGAAATGTCTGTTCAACCACTAGTAACAACTGTTATAAGAAAGAGAAGATGGAGATATGTTGGGCACACCTTGAGGAGAAATGATCAAGGAATATCAAAGCAGACATTGAAGTGGGATGCAAAGGGTTCAAGAAAGAGAGGACAACCTAAGGAGACCCTGAAACGAATTTTGCTGAGAGAGGCAAGAAATATCGGTCTCAGTTCCATGGAGGAGATTGAGCGAGTTGTCCAGGATAGAGCGGTATGGAGAAATTACTTGCAGGCCCTATGTAACGTATAACGGCACAGGAGGAATTATTATTATTATTGATTGATTGATTGATAGGACCATTATCATTGCACTTCGGTGAGTAACCATGTGTGCTCCGATCTCTTTCTTACACAGCTGCAGTGCATGAACTCCGTAGCACCAGTGAGGGTCCCCGTTATAATTTTGAAGATGGTGAAGATATTTTCTAAAGAATTTTGCCCAGACAGCGGCTTTCCAACCTGCTCTTCTCATTTATGAACACCCAATGGTTCTCCTACGTGCTGAAATTGAACACGGGACCTACGTTTTATCGTCCGTCTCCGATAGGACTAGGAACTCGATCTCACCTACACTGAGATCATGGATCTCTGGAAAAATATCCATATGGCTCCACGTGGGAGTGAACCTGGGACCTTTGGCACGAGAGACGAACTGCTAACCTCTACACTACAGAGACCCATGGCAGAGGACAACTAAGACAAAGACAGAAATAAAATATTAAAGAAATATTGAACACGACGAGGTGAGACTGATGGTTGTTATTTTCAAACCGGCTGTAATGGGAACAACACTCTTGTAAAAGATATGATACATAATTGTGATAAATTACCAATCAATATCAAGTGTTGGTCACACTTTTCATCAATTCCACCGCTAATTCAATTTGTTGATGTCTCTGTAGCATTGAAACACGATGTATGTCTTACGTACAGAACTACTCATGAAGCGTTCAGTGTTTAGTTATGAGACTATTTTCCACTGCTCCCAGAACTCAATGTAGGTGAAATCAAGTTTCCTGTCCTATCGGAGACGGACCATTAAACGTTTCCCCCGTGTTGGAGTCGAGCATGTAACAGAACAAGTGCAGTTGCAAATTCTATAAGAGTAAAATAAAATACCGCTACCAAGGCAAAAGATATTCAAACCAAATACAATTCCAAACATTTTCACCATCCACAAAATTACGTCGGAGACCTTTGCAGGGACTGATGAGTTCGTGCACAACCGCAGAGATCATCCTGTGCAAGAAAGAGATCAAAGACAGCATTGTTGTCTATCAAAGTGATATAATGATGATCCTATTAATTAATTCATTCATCAATCAAACATACTTTTCTTCTGCTTCTTCGTTCGTCCTATATGAATTCAGCCGTAGTCAGAGCGCCTGGTATGGTGTTTCTGACTGATTTTTCTATGAAGGCATGCTTTCCTTATTAACAGTGTCCCCCGCTGTACAGCCGTTCCTTCCCCAACTTCAGAGGTACTTGTAGCTTAGATTCTCAAGTATTGATCTGAAGATCAGACCTACAATAATATATCTTTAAAGAATTATGATACTTCGTATACTCGGTATTTTGATACCGTTATGTCTTCGTCTTCTTCTTCTTTTGTCGTCACACAGATACCCGGTTGTTGCCCAGTGTCATGGTTTTTTGTTTTTGTCTTTGCGATGTTCTGGTGGGGTTTGGGTGATTGTTATTTTTGCTATTTAACAGGATTCTTCTATGACATCTAACCACCTTTTTCGTGGTCTTCCTCTCGCCTTCTTTTCTAAACATCCTGATGCTGTATGTCTTCATATATGATGTATTTATGTTTTATCATCTTTTATCTGTCATCTTTATAGTACTTAGTCAACCTTACTTATTTCTCTTTCTTCTCTTGAAGCACAATGCCTAAACAATTGTCATTCCCTTTTCTCAGTCTCTGATAACCAGTTGTCTTTTAAGTTTCTCAGGATATTCTAACATTCTTCATTTCCTCAAGGAGACTCGGTTTCTATGTCTGTTTCGGAAAACATTTTCCGTTTTCCTTGGGGGTTTCACTCAAGTGTTTGTTTAATGACACTCGACTCTGTCCTTCACAGGGTATGCCCAACTCACCGCTATTGTCTACTCCTGGATTCCTGCCATTTTTCTATCCACAGGTCCGTGTTGGCCACAGTGTTATACCATGTGATATCATGCATACGTGCCTTTGTCCTGAAACACTAATTTATTAAGTATCACCGGAGCCTCCCTCGGTTTTCTCCAGATCTGATCCTTTCTGACCAGATCAGACTTGTAGATTTCGTATAGACATCGCATACCGGTATCAAGCCAACATTATTACACTTGCAAATACATGTTTCTCGCTTTCTGTGTTTGTTGGTAATCATTTATTAACATTGTTTTTATGGAAATTTTAATCATATACTTTCCTACTTGTTTATAAATTTATAAATATAATTAGAATACAAATATCAGAATAAAATAAAAGGATAAAGCATTAACTTCATTGCTTCAGGTTTCCCATATTGCTCCGTCCTTGTCGACAGAAATGGTACACTATCTGCCGAGAGTGTTGCACAAATCACGAACTCCGTAGCTCCAGCATTGACTTCGTTGCTTCAGGTTTCCCATATTGTTCCGTCCTTGTCGACAGAAATGGTACACTATCTGCCGAGAGTGTTGCACAAATCACGAACTCCGTAGCTCCAGCATTGACTTCATTGCTTCAGGTTTCCCATATTGTTCCGTCCTTGTTGACAGAAATGGTACACTATCTGCCGAGATGGTTGCACAAACCACGAACTCCGTAGCTCCAGCATTGACTTCATTGCTTCAGGTTTCCCATATTGTTCCGTCCTTGTTGACAGAAATGGCACACTATCTGCCGAGAGTGTTGCACAAACCACGAACTCCGTAGCTCCAGCATTGACTTCGTTGCTCCAGGTTTCCCATATTGCTCCGTCCTTGTCGACAGAAATGGTACACTATCTGCCGAGATGGTTGCACAAACCACGAACTCCGTAGCTCCAGCATTGACTTCATTGCTTCAGGTTTCCCATATTGTTCCGTCCTTGTTGACAGAAATGGTACACTATCTGCCGAGAGTGTTGCACAAACCACGAACTCCGTAGCTCCAGCATTGACTTCATTGCTCTAGGTTTCCCATATTGCTCCGTCCTTGTCGACAGAAATGGCACACTATCTACCGAGAGTGTTGCACAAACCACGAACTCCGTAGCTCCAGCAACAGTTCTAGAGATATTATGAAAAAATTGCACATGTTACTCTCTAGAGATTCGAATCCACAACATTCAGAACGACAGGTAAACGTCTTAACCACTTCGCCATAGAGATCCCATAAAAATTACCTTCTTCTTCTTCTAACGCCCCATATCGACCACTTGTTAAATCACTCTTTGTGATTTGTATGTAATCTGAGCCTAAGTGAAATTGTACATTGTGCCAGTTATGCTCCTTCAAGTAAGCCATCGCATCTGATTTCTGCGACGTTTTTATTTACTAGGCTAGCTTCTCTAGGCCCCTACCTCAGTCGCCTCTTACGACATGCTTTGTAGGTCACAGTGTTGCTATTCTTTGCTCCCCTTGCGAGCCCCAGCAACCAACGAGTGAAAATTTACATAAGAAACATTAACACAAAACAAATCGAATATTAAGCATATTGTGATAGCAATATAATAAATAAATAATAAAATAATAATTTATTACAACTATGTTTCTGACAACTTCTATCTTCAGCAAATACGTAAGAATTCTAAAAACTGTAGGACAGTAAGGAATCCTATGAGACTTTGGAAGGCCGAACCTTCAGGTATGAACAAATTTACAGCAAACATGGATTTCAAGCGGATTGGACGGGCTTCGTTGTAAGTATTAGTAAAACACGTAATTACAAAGTACTGTAGTATTACGTGTTTTGCCAATCAAATAGTTTTACTGCAGTTCCATATATATATACTAAGTATTAGTACTGCTTTGAATAAATTTCGTTACAGTATATTACTGTATATTACAGTCATTAGTTTTAATTAATTAATCTTCAACTCTATCAAGCAATATTCTTTGCTGCAGAAGCCGTCATTAGTTTTAATTAATTGATGTGAAGTCCTCAACATTAGTTTCTCACAGACATGTTGTTAGTGAGTTTTTCCCAGACATGTTGTTTGTGAGTTTCTCATAGGCGTGTTGTGAGTTTTTCATAGACATGTTGTGAGTGCGTTTCTCATAGAGGTGTTGCTAGTGAGTTTTTCACAGACATGTTGTGAGTTTCTCACTGACATGTTGTGAGTGAGTTTCTCACAGGCATGTTGCTAGTGAGTTTCTCACAGGCATGTTGCTAGTGAGTTTCTCACAGACATGTTGTAAGTGAGTTTCTCATAGAGGTGTTGCTAGTGAGTTTCTCACATACATGTTGTAAATGAGTTTCTCATAGAGGTGTTGCTAGTAAGTTTCTCACAGAGATGTTGTAAGTGAGTTTCTCACAGAGGTGTTGCTAGTAAGTTTCTCACAGACATGTTGTCAGACGCGTGTTATCTTTGTGTTTGTCAAGAATGCTGTTTACGTCTTCAATACATTTGTTGTTTTTATTGTGCGTGAACACATTTCTATCTGGAATACTTCCATTGTAATAACTGGAATCTGTGCCAAAATCATGACCTACAGAACAGGCTGAACTTAGTTCATTTCATAAGAAACAGGGAAGACTGCAGTAAAACCATGTAGCAATGATGAAACAGGGAAGACTGCAGTAAAACCATGTAGCAATGATGAAACAGGGAAGACTGCAGTAAAACCATGTAGCAATGATGAAACAGTGAAGACTGCAGTAAAACCATGTAGCAATGATGAAACAGTGAAGACTGCAGTACAACCATGTAGCAATGATGAAACAGTGAAGACTGCAGTAAAACCATGTAGCAATGATGAAACAGTGAAGACTGCAGTAAAACCATGTAGCAATGATGAAACAGGGAAGACTGCAGTAAAACTAAGTAGAAACTATGGTGAAAAACGTATGAACAAAGTACTGTAGTTTTACAAAGTACAAACACAATATACAGGTACGTTTCGACCTAAAGGCCTTTATCAAGCACATATATTTGACTGAAATCGGATGCACGTGTCCTAAACGTGTAGAAGTCTATGCTTTTAGTGACCTACCAAACCAATGTGGAACGTATACACGTTCTTGGCAATGATCAAACATATCACAAAGGGTGATTAAAATTGGTTGTAAAGAACAAACGCAAAGAAGAAGAAGAAGCAAATATAGCATGTGTTTGATATACAATCTCTTTTGCTCTCGTTTAAGAACACGTCTGAAGGGATGACCTGAATCAATTCTTTTCTCTCCGTACGGATCAAAGACTGTCTTATGTAGAATCAGGTTTGCTCTTGTTTGACGTCATGCCTGGAGGAATTAGGTGGATTCCTTCTTTCATCTTAGTACGATACGACTCGTCGGGTTCACACTGAACTCTCATTGAGATAACATTTAAGTATAACTGTGATTCTAACAATACTATAACCCCAAATATTTTCTGTTTCAATTAACCCCTTGTGTCACACACATTTATGCAACATTAGATATAATGAGGCAGAGTTTCATGGACAGAAAAACAGACAATTAACAAGTTTTAGGAAAACTAGGCATGAAGAAATAATTGTTAAGAGAAATAAAATTCAGACAAGTAAAGTATTTTGGGCACATAAAAAGACATGACACCATGATAAAACATTTACTAGAGGGGAAAGTTGAGGGGAAGAGCAAGAGGAAGACCGAGAGATAAGTGGGAGGAAACTTTAAGAAATGGACAGGTTACAGTCTGGCAGAGTGCAACACAAGGCGAAAGACAGAGGATGCTGGAGATTCATTGCAGCCGACCTTCGATGTGGAGACGGCACCTGATGATGATGAGATATAATGGGTCTTCATGGCGTAGAGGTTATGTGCTAACCTCTTGTGACAAAGGTACTTGATTCGCTCCCTCGTGGAGACATTTGGATGTTTTTCCAGAGATCCCTGATCTCAGTGTAAATGAGATCGAGTTCCTTAGTCCTATAGGAAATGTACGATGAAAAGTAGGTCTTGTGTTTAATTTGATCACGTAAAAGAACTCTTGGCAGTTCAAAATCGAGAAGAGCAAGCTGGAAATCCGCTGCCCGGGTAAAATTTATTAGAAAAACATTAAAAATAAAATTCCTGCAAAAAATATCTTCACCATATTCAACAACAAAATTACATCTAGGATCCTCACCTTTGCTACGGAGTTCCGTGCACTTCCGCTGAGATCTTCCTGTGTAAGAAGAGATCGGAGCACACATGGTTACTCAACGAAGTGCAATGATGATGGTCCTATCAATCAATCAATGAATGAATCAATCAAAACTATTTTCTATTTCAATTAACCTGTTGTGTCGCACATATTCATACAACATTAGATACAACAAAAATAAAAGAACAAGAATATAAAGGTTCGATATGAATGGTTGTGTTTGTAAGAACGTTCGTATTGCTAGGCTAGGCAATGGGTGCCGTAAGAAATACGAGTTAGTGGTTCGAAACCTGTGTTTGGTAATTTCTTTTTTTTGAAAGCTCCTAATACTTGTACACTATCTATTCTTATTCTTATCTCTCTCTCTCTCTCTTGCGTTCCCGTTTCTTATTCTTATCTCTCTCTCTCTCTCTTGCGTTCCCGTTTCTTATTCTTATCTCTCTCTCTCTCTCTTGCGTTCCCGTTTCTTATTCTTATCTCTCTCTCTCTCTCTTGCGTTCCCGTTTCTTATTCTTATCTAAGAATATAAAGGGTAAGAATAGTAACGTTTCAGATGTCAAAACAAATACAACAATCCTACAAAGCTGTTCATATTGCAAACTACAGGGTGTTCAAGATAATTGCAGCCCCATTGACAAATCGAAAGTTGCCAGATAACCTATCGCGTTGTGTCTATTTACTATTTAAACCGGTTCTGACTAGCTCGTCCTACGTCACATTTGTTCATCGCCCCTTCCCGCACTACAATTACACACCGTCACACAACCTTGACCTATACTACGTCATAACTGAACCTTCTCATTTCCATACATATATGCCAGATTAGCTCCATTCATAGGCTGCTTTTAAGCCGAACACCCTGTAAAAGAGGCAGAAGGGTATTTTTTAGTATATATATATATATATATATATATTGCTTTTATCTCTTTCTTGAAAGTGAACAATGATTTCTTCTTTATGTGTGTTTTCTTCTTATTCGTTGGTCAGGTAAAGTGCGTTTGTCATGTTTTGTTGCAGCTTACAGTGTGGTTGCGATTTTTGATTATTTTGACAAAGATAACATTTATAAAACCGAGTTTGCCTTTTCACTTTCTATACATTTAACCAGTCTGAAGTTATACAGCCTGTTACCACAGCCATATATTAAATGGCGAGTACGGTCGTGTTTTGCTATAGGTTCGTGAACCTCCGACGCTGATTTTGCTTTCTATATGTCGTCTTCTGATTTTAGAACCCATTTAATTTCATTGATTTCCGCTATGTGTTCTAGTCCTTCTTTTCTCTTGATATTCCTTACACATAATAATCATCTTTGTCTGATGTCGATAATGATAAAATATGTGATATATATTAACAACAGTTTCAATCACTAAAAGCTCAATAATTTGCAGAATTACACTTATCTTCGTATGGGTATCGTTGGCAATAAGAGAGCAGAAAGGCTGGCTTGCTATGCCACTATATCAGGGGGTCAGTCAATGGATGGAACTGACATTCTGAACGTCCTCATAGATTGTGGCAGCAAAGAGGATTCTCGTTTAAACCATTCCACGTCAACTCCGGCATTGACGATTGTGGCGGCCAGAAAAGATCAGTACAACAGATACATGAGTAGGCTCATCAGTCGACATCGAACTAGTAGTACGGTTAGTCACTAGATGCTGTTGGAGATATTACCAAGGAGATCGGAGCACCTATGGACATGTTGATGGATTGATTGATTGATTGATAGGAACATCATTGCACTTTGGTGAGTAACCATGTGTGCTTCGATCTCTTTCTTGCATAAGATCTCAGCTGCTGTACACGAACTCCGTAGCACCTGCGAGGATCCCCGATTTAATTTTGAAAATGGTGAGAATATTTTTGTAGGAATTTTATTTTTAATATTTTCTAATAAATTTTGCCCGGGCAGCTGCTTTCCAGCCTGCTTTTCTAGATTTTGAAGTGTCAATGGTTCTTTTACGTGCTCATATTGAAAACGGGACTTACGTTTTATCGTCCGTCTCCGATAGAACTAGAAACTCGATCTCGCCCACATAGAGATCATGGATTTTTGAAAGAATATCCAGATGGTTCCACGAGGGAGCGAACCTTGTACCTTTGGCACGAAAGAGTATCATCTAACATCTACGTCACAGAGATCCCCAAAATATGGACATGTCCGGACTGCAGTGAAGATTTTCCAAACTGAAAATGAAACAGGCACAAAAAGCAGTTAACAATTAGAGTTTCAAAGAACATAAAATATTGAATTGTTTTTTATTTGTATTGTCATCACATTTAGATGCGGTGGGTTTTTGTACCCAGAATTCCTGAAAATGCCACCTAGAGAAACTTTGTATCCTTTTGAGGCAGCGTACTTGTCAGAACCGCCAGTCTGGAACATTAGAACTGTCTCCAGTCATCAGTTTTCCACTATTGAGCTTGCAAGTTCCAAGTAAGTTACTTTCTACATTGCTAAAATTAATTAAACGCTTACTTTCTACATTGCTAGAAGTACTTAAACACTTTCTACATTCCTAGAAGTAATTAAACACTTACTTTCTACATTGCTAAAAGTAAGTAAACACTTACTTTCTACATTGCTAAAAGTAATTAACCATCTACTTTCTACATTGCTAAAAGTAATTAACCATCTACTTTCTACATTGCTAAAAGTAATTAACCATCTACTTTTACATTGCTAAAAGTAATTAACAATCTACTTTTACATTGCTAAAGTAATTAATCCTCTACTTTTACATTGCTAAAAGTAATTAAGCATCTACTTTTACATTGCTAAAAGTAATTAGCCGTCTAATTTTACATTGTTAAAGTAATTAACCGTCTACTTTCTACATTGCTAAAAGTAATTAACCATCTACTTGTTACATTGCTAAAAGTATTTAACCGTCTACTTTTACATTGCTAAAGTATTTAACCGTCTACTTTTTATATTGCTAAAAGTAATTAACCATCTACTTTTTACATTGATAAAAGTAATTAACCGTCTACTTTTTACATTGCTAAAAGTAATTAGCCGTCTAATTTTTACATTGCTAAAGTAAACATCTACTTTTACATTGCTAAAAGTAAACATCTACTTTTACATTGCTAAAAGTAATTAAGCATCTACTTTTACATTGCTAAAAGTAATTAACCATCTACTTTTACATTGCTAAAAGTAATTAGCCATCTACTTTTACATTGCTAAAAGTAATTAACCATCTACTTTTACATTGCTAAAAGTAATTAGCCGTCTAATTTTACATTGCTAAAAGTAAACATCTACTTTTACATTGCTAAAGTAAACATCTACTTTTACATTGCTAAAAGTAGACATCTACTTTACATTGCTAAAGTAAACATCTACTTTTTACATTGCTAAAAGTAGTATTGCCAGTACTAGTTCTAAATAGAGAAAACTGGACGAGGGTGATAATCTTCAAGTTGTACCATCGCCTACTAAAGTGGTTTATTTTTTCAAGGTCTTGCCTATGATCCCTATAATGATTATACTTGTATTAACTCTGACAATAGTTGCTGTATTTGCTGCAAAATCAGATGCGTTTTGATCCATTCATTGTTGAGGCACGAGATGCTCAACAATATAAGTGAGAATCGGTTAAAGCAAGGCAAATCGTGCGTCCGTCGTTCTGCAGACACTTGTCAGCTGGTATTTGGTCTCACGACTATTAAACCTGGGAGTGAATTAATACCCGCGTCTTCAATATTCAGGAACACCTTTTCGACCAACATCAAATTCGACAGGGGTTCAGAGAGGAATCTCGTGGAAGTATAGGCAGACGTCAAGGCAGAGCGGCTAGCTACAGTCTGTCCATTAATTCGTGAGCACGTTTGAAATTGATTTTCTCGAAAACTACCTGTTGGATCTCAGTGATTTTTGCAAGCAGCCTTAGAATATCCATGACGCTAGAGAAATATTTTTTCCAAGAAAATTTGATGTAGTTTGAAATATTTCTTCTTCAGGTTATATTAAAATCAACATCACCGGATTGTACACAATAGTAACAGATTTACGGTACACAGACGCGTTGTTCTAAAATACATTATGGTAACATTGAAATATCGTGAGTTTCACGAATTCCGTGCACCTAACCCAGTCGACTTTGAAAGCGGAAAGCATATGACGTTATAATTGGGATACCATTGTATAGTTATAGGCGTATCTCGCTATTTGTATAAAGCTATTGTATCATATTTGTTGGCTTATCAAAACTGACATTGATATCACATTCATAATGAGTCTGAAGTGCACATTTATAACAATGCAGAAGGTTACAGTTTTACTATACCAACACTTCCGTAGGGAATCTAAGAGGTCATCTATATTGCGATATTCATAACCCTGAGAAACGAGCGCAACTGGCGCTTGGTCTGAATAGAGAATCCTTTTCCCGATGGGTTAAACAGGACACAAAGTGCACTAATGTCAAGCAAGGAAGGAAAAGAACAATTGACGACTTTGACATAGATGTCATAAGACGGAGCTCTTGAAAATGTTTGCGACAAATCAACTTGTTACTCTCAGGAAACTGAAATTAAAACTGCAATCAGATTGAAGCATAGACATTTCTAAAAGTACTCTATGAAAAATTGTAAGAGTCGCCGGCTTCACCTTCAGAAAAACTATAGGCGGCAGGAATATTATTTGTGAAAAGCCACATTTAATTGCTGCCCGGAGTAAATACCTGAGGCAGATCCGTGAGCGGCGGAGGCAATGTATATTGTATATTTGGACGAATCCTGGGTCAATGCTCACCACACCAATGCTAAAGAATGGCAATCAGTAGACGGTGAACAGAAAGAAAAATACCAAGCAGCAAAGGCCAGCGTATTATACTAACACATGCAGGAAGTAGTGAAGAAGGTCTTGTCCATGACGCTGGACTTATTTTCCAATCAAAAGTACCGACGGTAGGGACTACCACACAGAAATGAATGGACATATTTTCAGGCACTGGATGGAGAAAGATCTACTTCCAATTCTAAACAGACCATCATGCTTGGTAATGGATAATGCATCCTATCACAACGCAGTATCAGCGGAAGACAAAGTACTAACTGCATCAAATATAAAAGATCAAATTAGGACTTGGCTTGCTAAGGAAAATGTCAGCTTCGATGATACATATTTGAAACCCGAGTTGTTGCACCTGGTGAGGATGACAAATAAGACAAAGGTGTTTCATATTGACAAAATCATTGCGGAATACGGCCACACGTCTTTGCGACTACCTCCATATCATGCTCACCTCAATCCGATAGAGCTTGTCTGGGCTAAAGTAAAAGGGCAAGTTACCGAACAGAACAGGACGTTTAAAATGTGTGATGTTGAAGTTCTGACACGTGAGTCCTTCTCAATGATAGACATGCAGTTCTGGAAGAAGTGTGTTGATCATGTGCTCCGAGAGGAAGACGAGTACTGGCACCGAGATGGATTACAATTTGTCCAGCCAGTAACAATTATCAACCTCATGGAATCGTCAGATTCGGGATGATACAAATCATATTTTGATTACAGACTGAGAAATAGCAACGTATACATTTCCATATCCAAATGCGTCTACCATCATACAATTTGTGGTGAAGTTAAGACACCCTGGGGTCTAATGGTGACCGAAGGGAGGACTAACTGTTGCATATTGTATCCAAGTTCCGGGAACGCAAGAGAGAGAGAGAGTATCCAAGTTCACGATTGCACATAAAGGGCAACACACTTAATTACTTGACCTATCAAGTTAATATGGAGATACACCTATGAATAGAATTGACATGGACAAATTCTAGGGATACTGTAAAATCTAAAATTTGAGCCCCGTATTTGCAATTGTCATAAAAGATCAAAGGAATTTGCCGATGTGCAAAATCCGTAGCATCTACGGACTACTGGTTAGCTTTATTTTAACGTCATGGATATTCTAAGGCTGCATGCAAACAATCACTGAGATCCAACAGGTAGTTTTCGAGAAAATCAATTTCAAACGTGCTCACGAATTAATGGACAGACTATAGCTCTACTATCAATAATGTGGGGTTTAACTAATGAAAAGAGCTGATAGTCTGAAACCATCATAGAGTCTAGCCGCAAAAAGAACTTTAATCTAAACCAGCGTTTCCCAAAGTGGGCGGTACCGCCCCCTATGGGCGCTGAAGAGTTCTAAGGGGGCGGTAGTGGGCTCGGAGGCATTTGGGAGGCGATCTAGGGGGTCGGTGGCTCCTTACGATTGAATAATCATTTAAACCTTTAATTCTGCATTTTAATTCATCTTATGCCCTTTTTGCACGATCCTTTTTCCAGCACCAGAAAAATGTATATACAGTAATCGCAAACCAGCTAAATATAATCACATCAACGATACTGTCTGTCGTTGATCAAATTACAAGTACAATTGTTGCATGATACTAAAATAACAAGCTGTATAAACATGTTACTACATTTATTCACGCACGAAGATAATGAATACAGGTTACTGTTCACTTAAATAGTTACTACGATGTTCGGAAACCTACAAATATGGTCTGGTCAGAGCGGATCAGATCAGATCGGAAGGAAACCGAGGGAGGCTGCTGTGATACGTAATAAATTGACGTTTAAGGACAAGGACACATATGTATGGTATCACATAACCAAGCAAAATGAATAACAAAATTATAAAACTAACAGAAAAAACAACGTTTCGGTCGTAGACCTTTATCAAAGGAACAAATACAGACAAGGAATCTAAACGAGCATAGATCTAAATGAGAAGGATGACTAGAGATAGATGCGTCAAATACTCACCTGTCCCCGAGCACACCGTGCAAACACTGAAAGTCTACACGTGGCGGTATCAGTACATCGGGTAGCAGAGGCGGGTGTATCAGGCCACCTCCGATACGGAAAGACGATGGTGCAAGTGTATGCTGGGTGAAGATTAAACGGGGAGGCAACTCTCTAATATGGGAAGCAGTGTAAGGAGAATTAATTGGAGCCGTACCAACACGAAAATAGTGCACCCTCCCCACAATAATCGACCCCATAAGTATTTGCCAGAGGAATAAAGTGAGGAAAAGGATGATAAGAATTTCTGTGTAGGGACAAGAGGAAACATGGCACCCGACCATGTAAAGCAGCATACCTGTGATGGTGGTGGGAACTCGACAAACGTGGGCTGAAGAGACATAGGGCATACTAGGCCAATATGCATAATAAATGGTCAAGGAACGGACAACTCCAGACTCCATTGTCAGAGTGCTAGAGCTATAGTCACTAATGACTCCCAAAAGAATGAGAGCGGAGCCTTTCAAATATGCATAGTATGAAAAGCGGTGTCAAGAGCGGCTACGTAGGTGCACATTCGAGCTGAAAGAGCGAAACATTACGGTCTAATGACCAGGGATACCAAGGGGAGATGGGGGAGAAGAACGACGCAAAGAGGGTGGAACGTTAAATAATAGAAAAAAGGGGGATTTGGGTTTGCCGGAGTTGAAGGGGTGGGAAGGACAGAGAAAAAGAACACTAAGCGTACTGAAGTCGTATATTGATCCCTTTCGGTGCGAACACACCGAGTTGGACGATCAACACTAAGTGTACTGAAGTCGTATATTGATCCCTTTCGGTGCGAACACACCGAGTTGGACGATCAACACTAAGTGTACTGAAGTCGTATATTGATCCATTTCGGTGCGAACACACCGAGTTGGACGATCAACACTAAGTGTACTGAAGTCGTATATTGATCCCTTTCGGTGCGAACACACCGAGTTGAACGATCAACACTAAGTGTACTGAAGTCGTATATTGATCCCTTTCGGTGCGAACACACCGAGTTGGACGATCAACACTAAGCGTACTGAAGTCGTATATTGATCCATTTCGGTGCGAACACACCGAGTTGGACGATCAGGCAACATTCCAACGCAAGCCGGCAGCGGTCATCTGAGGAGCACGGCACCAGACCGGTGATCGAGACATCTCGACTACCTCGGTGGCTAGGACCATTGAAGTGGACCGCGACAGGTGTGGATGCGCTGTTGGAGATATCCCGGAGGTGCTGAGAGAAGCGGTCAGCAAGGCGTACGCCTGTCTCCTCTACGTACGCGATTCCGCAGCGCTTAGACAGAATGGCATAGATGAGGTTGCGGGAGACAGAGGAGAAGCCATGCCGGATAGTGAACGGTGTCTTGGGAAAGGAAATGGTGGAGGCCTTAAAAACGTAAGGACAGGGGAAACAACGGGACATAGAGCACGTGACAGTTCCCAGTGCCGCCCGAGGTGCGAAGCCTACTACGAACTAGAAGGTCACGTATGATCTTATCCGCCGGAAGGCTACTAAGGGAGAAGAAAAGACTGGTAGGGAAGACTTTCCGCATGATCCGCAGCTTCCGGAGTAGAATCCTAAGAACTGGAGCATTGTGCGGGTGAAAGGTGAGCACCAGTTTGGTGCGGTCGGAGGGGGGACGGTGGACAGGAGAGGGCAGTGTGTCGAGAGATAGGAAGAACACGGCGAAAGACGTTGGCGAGAACCTCCTTGGGGTAAAGACGGCGTTGGAAGAAGTCGAGCATCTCGTTAGCATTATGACGAAAATCATTGTCGTCATGGCACAAGCATCGGAGACGTAGGAGTTGATAGAATGGTAGAGAGTCTCGGCAAGCCTGGGGGTGGGATGGCGTATAAAGAAGATAGCTGTGGGAATCAGTGGTTTTGTAGAACACAGTAGTGCGGAGAGAGGAGACACCGATAGAGACAATAATGTCCAGGAAGTCCACCGACGTGAGAGAGAGACGGAAGACGTAAACTTGATCGAAGGATGGAAGTCACCGACGAATCGGATAAATTGTGATAACTCACTGTCTGACATGTTAGTCACTCCCACTCCGTCGTCAATTGCACCCAATATTAACAAACTTTTAAGAATGCACCAGGCTCATCCTTCACATTAATTTGTAATTTTTGTTTTGTATTTTTACTTTGTAAATTCGAAAGCAACAATTTTGTAATATATTTGACAGTGTTTTAATTATTACAATAATATTCTTACTAATGCCATGCAATCTCTTAATCTGTATTCCTAATTTTCATAGTTAAACCATTGTATGAAACTGTATAATATTATTCGAGTATACACTTTACAATCTTTACATATGGGCTACGTTTCCATCAAAATCGGTATAGCAATAACTGTGTTCAAGATGAAGCACATATTGGTCACTACTTTTACAATAATTTTGCAGCATAAGCAGTCATGTATCATTAGTTGATATTTGGGGGTCTCAATTGCGAAGTTTTTAACTCGCTTATCTGTCGTACTGAAGGTTGTGGCTTCGAATCCGGACTGAGATACATGTGCAATTTTCATGAAACCCTAGGATTGTTGCAGGAGCTACGGAGTTTGTGGTGCTTTGTGCAATGCTCTTGGCAGATTTTATGTCATCTCTATCGACATGTACAGAACCATATTGGAAAAACTGGTGCAATGAAGTTAATCCTTGGACCCATAATTAGTTGCTATTTACTTCAATATTACAACAAACGGCTTCAATATTACAACAAACGGCTTCAATATTACAACAAACGGCTTCAATATTACAACAAACGGCTTCAATATTACAACAAACGGCTTCAATATTACAACAAACGGCTTCAATATTACAACAAACGGCTTCAATATGAAAAATATTGAAATGGTTGGGGGCGTTACAAAATTTATGTCTTGCAAAGGGGGCGCTGGCCCGAAAAAGTTTGGGAATGTATGATCTAAACCAATCCACGTCAACAGGTAGACTGCAAGAATTTGGATTGGAGATTGGAATGGCCAGAAAAGAAAATCACAACAGGTGTAGGTTTATCAATCAACATCGAACTGATATAGTCAGTCGCTGGACGCTATTGAAGAGATTGCGAAGAAGATCGAAGCACCTATATACATGTCCGGATAGCAATGCAGATTTTCGAAACTGAAACTGAAAGACGGTATCAAATTGGTAGCTATGAAGGTATGGATAAGATATTTCCTGACCAATTCTTGATGTTATCCTCCTACGATTTTCTTTGCCTTTTTCTTGTCTTACCACCCTCAATTATTACCTGATGAATGGTTTTTTTTGAGAGTGAGTAAAGTTTGTCTGTATACATGTTCGAATCTTGCGAGCTTAAGAAGTTTTGAGAGTGAGTTATGTCTATATACAGTGGCGACTCGTGATCATTTTTGTTGGTGGGGCCAGACAGAAATTTTCGGAAAAATCATGGTTTCGGTTAGAATATATTTTAATGTATAAAATAATAAATACACGTTACACCTTATTTTTGGTGGGCCCGGCCCTACTGACCCTTAATGACGAGCCGCCACTGTCTCTATAGATGTTCTAATCATGCGAGCTCACGGAGTTTACCTACTGCCAGAAGCGCAGTGCTGTCTTGCCAGCGTAGTTATTTTTTTTCCCTAACAAATTCGTTATTTGTTTTGACATTTTGAAATAGATTTGCAACATAATTATATTTTTTTCGATCCAGAAGCACTTGAGCTTTCAGCTCTTCGGCTCGGGGCCATGGACATTGTAACCCTTCGGTTCGGTGCCACGAACACCGTAAATATGAAGAACCTGGAGTTTTTCTGCCAGCCCGCGGAATTAAACCGCACTCACAGGGGCTTGTCACCCGTCGTCCAACGCGCTACGAACACGCTGGGCAGGCGTGCAACATAATTATACAAGATCTATATTCCAAAGTCTGAAACCTAAATTAATGTGTATACGAGTTAGTTTGTAAGTCTATACACTTTCTTTCATAAGTCGGTCAGTATGTAAGTCTATATGGTTTCTTTCATAAGTCAGTGAGTATGTAAGCCTATACACTTTCTTTCATAAGTCAGTGAGTATGTACGCCTATACACTTTCTTTCATAAGTCGGTGAGTATGTAAGTCTATATGGTTTCTTTCATAAGTCGGTGAGTATGTAAGCCTATACACTTTCTTTCATAAGTCGGTGAGTATGTAAGCCTATACACTTTCTTTCATAAGTCAGTGAGTATGTAGGCCTATACACTTTCTTTCATAAGTCGGTGAGTATGTAGGCCTATACACTTTCTTTCATAAGTCAGTGAGTATGTACGCCTATACACTTTCTTTCATAAGTCGGTGAGTATGTAAGCCTATACACTTTCTTTCATAAGTCAGTGAGTATGTAAGCCTATACACTTTCTTTCATAAGTCGGTGAGTATGTAGGCCTATACACTTTCTTTCATAAGTCGGTGAGTATGTAGGCCTATACACTTTCTTTCATAAGTCGGTGAGTATGTAGGCCTATACACTTTCTTTCATAAGTCGGTGAGTATGTAGGCCTATACACTTTCTTTCATAAGTCGGTGAGTATGTAGGCCTATACACTTTCTTTTATAAGTCGGTGAGAATGTAAGTCTATATGGTTTCTTTCATAAGTCGGTGAGTATGTAAGTCTATACACTTTCTTTTTTAAGTCGGTGAGAATGTAAGTCTATACACTTTCTTTCATAAGTCGGTGAGGTTGTAAGTCTGTGTGTTTTCTTTCATCTTTTATAGCAGGAATTTTACAGTTGGTGACACTGTTTCCTTCATCATCCATATCGCAGACGGTATGGGTCGTCCGAAGCTCGTAGGTGGAGACAGGATCAAGGTTTGGCTGAAGGATGAGAGATTTGATCACAGTATAGCTGCTAGGATTGTCGACTTCGACAACGGAACTTACCTGGCTACAACTGTACTTGCTTGGGCGGGGACTGTCAGGTAAGGATTGTATTCAAGGTCCCTGAACCTGAGTCCAGCCACAGCCAACTTTAGATAACTAGGCCAGACAACTGAGTGGGTGTTCCCTGACCTAGATCAGAAAAGGTGGCCGGAGAATATAGATGTTTGATAGAAAACTGCAAGCTTTTTGCAATTTTACTCAATTTTGTGAGTCTATGGTTATTTATTGGTGAAAAATATTCACAATATTGATATTCCTTATTGTTAAACTTAACTTGTTGCATAATATAACTTCGATAAAGCATTTTGTGTTGATTTTAAAATGAATTCGTCTATATACACCAATACTGGAATGCGAGGTCACGTGGTATAGTTGGTGTCTGATTTTTCATAATTCTTACCTGAGTCTGAAGTCCCATAAGTTTATAGTTGGCTCTGGTCCAGCCTGCAACATAGTATCCATAGTAACTAATCGACTCAAAACATGTGTCGACTGTAATATGGTATCCATAGTAACGCATCGACGCTAAACATGAGTCTCGACTGTAATATGGTATCCATAGTAACGCATCGACGCTAAACATGAGTCCTCCCAACTGTAATATGGTATCCGTAGTAACGCATCGACGCTAAACATGAGACCCGACTGTAATATGGTATCCATAGTAACGCATCGACGCTAAACATGAGACCCGACTGTAAAATTGTATCCATAGTAACGCATCGACGCTAAACATGAGTCCCGACTGTAATATGGTATCCATAGTAACGCATCGACGCTAAACATGAGTCCCGACTGTAATATGGTATCCATAGTAACGCATCGACGCTAAACATGAGTCGACTGTAATATGGTATCCATAGTAACGCATCGACGCTAAACATGAGTCCCGACTGTAATATGGTATCCATTATAACGCATCGACGCTAAACATGAGACCCGACTGTAAAATTGTATCCATAGTAACGCATCGACGCTAAACATGAGTCCCGACTGTAATATGGTATCCATAGTAACGCATCGACGCTAAACATGAGTCCCGACTGTAATATGGTATCCATAGTAACGCATCGACGCTAAACATGAGACCCGACTGTAATATGGTATCCATAGTAACGCATCGACGCTAAACATGAGACCCGACTGTAAAATTGTATCCATAGTAACGCATCGACGCTAAACATGAGTCCCGACTGTAAAATTGTATCCATAGTAACGCATCGACGCTAAACATGAGTCCCGACTGTAATATGGTATCCATAGTAACGCATCGACGCTAAACATGAGACCCGACTGTAATATGGTATCCATAGTAACGCATCGACGCTAAACATGAGTCCCGACTGTAATATGGTATCCATAGTAACGCATCGACGCTAAACATGAGACCCGACTGTAAAATTGTATCCATAGTAACGCATCGACGCTAAACATGAGTCCCGACTGTAATATGGTATCCATAGTAACGCATCGACGCTAAACATGAGTCCCGACTGTAATATGGTATCCATAGTACCTACCAACACCAAGACAAAAGTATACAAGTAAATTAAATAAAAAAAATATAGAAATACAGAAACAAATTTAAAAAAACCAACTAACGTTGAATCAAATATATCGTTTTAAAATGTCAAGAAGCACGTTGGGCACATGTATGGTTCTATATTAAATGATGTGCTATGTTGGAAATATGTATCCTTTGTTTAGTCGTCAAGATGTTCAGATTCCCATTTCATTGTGTCATCATCATCACATATCGTGTCTTGAGCAGAACTTTGCACATTAACAGTCATTCGGAATCTCAATCTCTCATAGGCCAGATGTTCTGCCTCTGGAGCCGTCATGTTCAATCAAACCATCAGTTAATCCTGAATCCATTTTCTCCATGTTCTTCCTCTTCTCCTCTTTGCCGGGATGCCTCCTTCTATGATGGTCTTCACCAGTCATTCATGTCTCATGTCATAAATACTTTAATTTTCTCTTTCTTATTTGTAGCAACAGCCAGTTTAAAAAAAAATTTGAGTTCTTTCTGGATAGATCTATTTGTTCTCTTCTCTGTCCATGATATACGAAGGACTCTTCTATAACATTTATATTTAAATGCACATATATGTTTTTCCACTGCCGTGTTAACCCTTTAACTCCGTAACTCATTTTACCTCCAGACGTATTTACTTTGCAATGTATAATAAATTAGCCCGTATAATGGCTATGTGTTATCTTAAAAAATGCCGTGAGCCAGTGTATAGGCTTAGCAAGGCGAAAGGGTTAAATGTCATTGTGTATTGTATGTTTTTAAAAAAAGATGTCTTCTGTTTCACTAGTCACATTAGAGTCGCTTTAGGGTAGTCATCATTGCAATAGGTGTTAAGGGATGGGAAATGCGCTGTTTCTTGAGTTTGTGGAGAGACTAGTTCGGTTTCTGGCCACGTTAAATGGATACAATGTGATATATAGTATTCGCTTTTGTGTGTCACTAAAGCATAAACCTGAATTAAAAACCCTTTCGCTGCTAAGGGCGTGTATTGACGTTTCTCCCGTTTACTGCTAAAGACGAGTATACATGTGTATTAGTTATGTTAAAAACATAGTCTACGCCGCCTGACAAATCTCTTGTATTTGGAGGAAAAAGTATTCAGTCCAGGGAGGAGTGCATGTAGTAAAAGTATTCAGCACAGGTAGGAGTGTATGTAGTGAAAGTATTCAGCACAGGTAGGAGTGTATGTAGTGAAAGTATTCAGCACAGGTAGGAGTGTATGTAGTAAAAGTATTCAGCACAGGTAGGAGTGTATGTAGTGAAAGTATTCAGCACAGGTAGGAGTGTATGTAGTAAAAGTATTCAGTCCAGGGAGGAGTGTATGTAGTAAAAGTATTCAGCACAGGTATCAGTGTATGTAGTGAAAGTATTCAGCACAGGGATGAGTGTATGTAGTGAAATTATTCATCACAGGGATGAGTGTATGTAGTGAAAGTATTCAGCACAGGGATGAGTGTATGTAGTGACAGTATTCAGCACAGGTATCAGTGTATGTAGTAAAAGTATTCAGCACAGGGATGAGTGTATGTAGTGAAAGTATTCAGCACAGGTAGGAGTGTATGCTATGAAAGTATTCAGCACATGGAGGAGTGTATGTAGTGAAAGTATTCAGCACAGGTATCAGTGTATGTAGTGAAAGTATTCAGCACAGGTATCAGTGTATGTAGTGAAAGTATTCAGCATAGGGTGACACGTCTTCGGAGAGTATGTAGCAGATAAGAGTAATTTAGTAATTCTTTAGCCAAAAAAATATGAGTCGATATATCTCAAGGCTTCATCAAATAACACAGTTATCAAAATATAAAACTAGTTTACTATACAGCAGTGGCGGCTCGTGATCATTTTTGTTGGTAGGGCCAGACAGATATTTTAGGAAAAAATCATGGTTTAGGTTATGATATATTTTAATGTTTAAATAATAAATACACGTTACATCTTATTTTTGGTGGGGTCCGCCCCACTGGCCCTTAATGACGAGCCGCCACTGCTATACAGTATTTCTACTGATATCTCCAACGTTACATCTAACATAACATTATTTCAGTGTTCCCTTCATCTATCAACAGAGTGATGGCTATTTTGAGACAACCCAGAGAATACATAAGAGCTCTCATCTATACACTTATAACTCTGAAGACCACATTAACGTTTACTGGGGCATACACAAATTCAAAGGTAAAATACAGTGTGTTCAAGATAATTGCAGCCCCATTGACAATTCGAAAGTTGCCAGGTACACATTGAGTTGTGTTTATTTACTATTTAAACCGGTTCTGACTAGCTCGTCTACGTCACATTTGTTCATCGCCCCTTCCCGCACTACAATTACATACCGTCACACAACCTTGACCTATACTACGTCATAACTGAACCTTCTCATTTCCATACATATATGCCAGATTAGCTCCATTCACGGGCTGCTTTTAAGTTGAACACCCTGTATAAAGCTTTAGTGATTAGTTGAAGATCATCATCACAGCACTCTGTTCAGATCCATGTGTGCTCCAATCTTCTTCTTAATAACTTTACCAGCGTATTACGTCTTCTTTGAACGCTCCATATCGACCACTTGTTAATCACTCTGTGTGATTTGTATGTGATCTGAGCCTAAGAGCGATTGTACGCTGTGCCAGTTATGCGCTTACAAGTAAGCCAGCACATTCAATTTCTGCGATGCTTTTTATTTACTAGAGTAGCTTCCCTAAGTCCTATATCAGTATCCTCTTACGACATGCCTTGTAGATCGTAGTGGTACTATTCTTTGCTTCTTTTGCGGGCCCCAGCACCACATGGGTACAGCGTATAATGATTACGCATCTTCTGTGTTAATTAATCAACTATCTCGTGCATCTAACAAAGTGTTTGTGTCTGGCAGTTCAAGTTTGTACTCCCATCTCCGTACCTCTGGACAGGGCGTCTCTCTGCATAGGGATGTAGGTTTATGAACGTTTTCACAGTCATCTATACGACGTGCTGCTCTTATGGTATTGATGCTATACAGTTTTACCATAATACAATAACAGAGCCGACCTATCGACTAAATTACTTTTGGCGCGAATGCTGTTAAAGACAAATATAATGAAGACACATATAGCAAGTAATGCAGATATATTAGCATGGAATCTAGAATGATAAAATTAACAGATCAGTTCACCTATTTGGATATAAATTTAGTTTGTATAGGAAATGTTAAAAAATAGATTATGCTGCCAATGTTAAAGCCACAACAGGTTTTAAAAGTATAAATAAAATATGGGGCTGCAGGTTATATAGTATTAAAACTAAATTAAGAATTTTTAATTCAAATGTTGTGTCAATATATGCCAGCGAAAGTTGGACAATTACTAAAAATGTAAAAAACGCAAGTTGAATGCATTTGAAAATAGATTTCTGCGATAAATAATGAACATAAAATGGGAGGAATTCAGGAGAAGTGATGAAACCAGAGAAATGTCTGGTCAACTATTAGTTAGTTGCCTGTTTGGTGCCGCGGCTCGCAAGGAAAGCAACGAGTAGTACCACTGCAACCTACATGGCATGTCGTAAGAGGCGACTGATGTAGAACCTAGGGAAGCTACCCTAGTACATAAAAAACATCGCAGAAATCGGATGTACTGGTCTATTTGTAGGCGCATAACTGACACAATGTACAATCGCTCTTAGGCTCAGATCACACATAAATCACACAGAATGGTTAACATTTGGTCAATATGGAGCGTTCGAAGAAGAAGAAAAAAGAAGAAGTAACAACTATTATAAGAAGGAAAAGATGGAGATATATTGTGATTACCTTGAGAAGAAATGATCAAAGATGAAGATATATTGTGATTACCTTGAGAAGAAATGATCAAAGATGGAGATATATTGTGATTACCTTGAGAAGAAATGATCAAAGATGGAGATATATTGTGATTACCTTGAGAAGAAATGATCAAAGATGGAGATATATTGGGATTACCTTGAGAAGAAATGATCAAAGATGGAGATATATTGTGATTACCTTGAGAAGAAATGATCAAAGATGGAGATATATTGTGATTACCTTGAGAAGAAATGATCAAAGATGGAGATATATTGTGATTACCTTGAGAAGAAATGATCAAAGATGGAGATATATTGTGATTACCTTGAGAAGAAATGATCAAAGATGAAGATATATTGTGATTACCTTGAGAAGAAATGATCAAAGATGGAGATATATTGTGATTACCTTGAGAAGAAATGATCAAAGATGAAGATATATTGTGATTACCTTGAGAAGAAATGATCAAAGATGAAGATATATTGTGATTACCTTGAGAAGAAATGATCAAAGATGAAGATATATTGTGATTACCTTGAGAAGAAATGATCAAAAATGAAGATATATTGTGATTACCTTGAGAAGAAATGATCAAAGATGGAGATATATTGGGATTACCTTGAGAAGAAATGATCAAAGATGGAGATATATTGAGATTACCTTGAGAAGAAATGATCAAAGATGAAGATATATTGTGATTACCTTGAGAAGAAATGATCAAAGATGGAGATATATTGGGATTACCTTGAGAAGAAATGATCAAAGATGAAGATATATTGGGATTACCTTGAGAAGAAATGATCAAAGATGGAGATATATTGGGATTACCTTGAGAAGAAATGATCAAAGATGGAGATATATTGTGATTACCTTGAGAAGAAATGATCAAAGATGGAGATATATTGGGATTACCTTGAGAAGAAATGATCAAAGATGGAGATATATTGGGATTACCTTGAGAAGAAATGATCAAAGATGGAGATATATTGGGATTACCTTGAGAAGAAATGATCAAAGATGGAGATATATTGTGATTACCTTGAGAAGAAATGATCAAAGATGAAGATATATTGTGATTACCTTGAGAAGAAATGATCAAAGATGAAGATATATTGTGATTACCTTGAGAAGAAATGATCAAAGATGAAGATATATTGTGATTACCTTGAGAAGAAATGATCAAAGATGGAGATATATTGTGATTACCTTGAGAAGAAATGATCAAAGATGAAGATATATTGTGATTACCTTGAGAAGAAATGATCAAAGATGAAGATATATTGTGATTACCTTGAGAAGAAATGATCAAAGATGAAGATATATTGTGATTACCTTGAGAAGAAATGATCAAAGATGAAGATATATTGTGATTACCTTGAGAAGAAATGATCAAAGATGGAGATATATTGGGATTACCTTGAGAAGAAATGATCAAAGATGGAGATATATTGAGATTACCTTGAGAAGAAATGATCAAAGATGAAGATATATTGTGATTACCTTGAGAAGAAATGATCAAAGATGGAGATATATTGGGATTACCTTGAGAAGAAATGATCAAAGATGAAGATATATTGGGATTACCTTGAGAAGAAATGATCAAAGATGGAGATATATTGGGATTACCTTGAGAAGAAATGATCAAAGATGGAGATATATTGTGATTACCTTGAGAAGAAATGATCAAAGATGGAGATATATTGGGATTACCTTGAGAAGAAATGATCAAAGATGGAGATATATTGGGATTACCTTGAGAAGAAATGATCAAAGATGGAGATATATTGGGATTACCTTGAGAAGAAATGATCAAAGATGGAGATATATTGTGATTACCTTGAGAAGAAATGATCAAAGATGAAGATATATTGTGATTACCTTGAGAAGAAATGATCAAAGATGAAGATATATTGTGATTACCTTGAGAAGAAATGATCAAAGATGGAGATATATTGTGATTACCTTGAGAAGAAATAATCGAAGATATATTGTGATTACCTTGAGAAGAAATGATCAAAGATGAAGATATATTGTGATTACCTTGAGAAGAAATGATCAAAGATGAAGATATATTGTGATTACCTTGAGAAGAAATGATCAAAGATGGAGATATATTGTGATTACCTTGAGAAGAAATGATCAAAGATGAAGATATATTGTGATTACCTTGAGAAGAAATGATCAAAGATGAAGATATATTGTGATTACCTTGAGAAGAAATGATCAAAGATGAAGATATATTGTGATTACCTTGAGAAGAAATGATCAAAGATGAAGATATATTGTGATTACCTTGAGAAGAAATGATCAAAGATGGAGATATATTGGGATTACCTTGAGAAGAAATGATCAAAGATGGAGATATATTGGGATTACCTTGAGAAGAAATGATCAAAGATGGAGATATATTGTGATTACCTTGAGAAGAAATGATCAAAGAATACCAAAGTAGGCATTGATATGGTAGGCAAAGAGTTCAAGAAAGACAGAACGCCCTATGAAAACCCTGAAACGAACGATGCTGAGAGAGGCAAGACATATCGGACTCAATTCCATGGAAGAGATTGCACGAGTTGACCAGTTCGTGTTCGCTACTAAGGCTCTCGAGATAGTATAGTAGTTAGTACAATAGCTTTGTGTCTCGGTTAAAAATCATCATTTGGAGTTGAATTTTTCCCCCTGATCACAACGACTTTCCTAACAATCCAGCTTTATGTAGTTTCCAGAGAAACAGTGGGAAGTCAAAGTGGCAGACCAACTCATCGATTTCTTCACCAATGATGCAGTTTGTTTTGTTTTAAAATCAATTTATTTTCTATTTTATTTGATCAGAGAATTTGCAGATTCTTGTGAAGCATTTATTTTGAAATATCTCCAGCTTGTGTAGGACGTTGTGGATCATTTTCCAACGCTCACTAATGTCTAATATCGCAACCAGGATACAGCTACTATATATATATATATATTAAGTTTTGTTTGAAAATTGAATAGACTTTCCAAATTTTGTGAGTGTTCCGTTGTTCAAAGAAAAATTATGACGTAACACCGTACTCCCTTGCCTACCACGTGATATATACGTCATCTCTGTGACGTAGAGGTAAGGTGCTCGACTCTCATGCTAAAGGTACCATGTTCGCTCGCTCGTTGAGCCATCTGGATATTTTTTCAAAGATACCTGATCTCAGTGTAGGTGAGATCGAGTTCCTAGTCCTATCGGAGTAGGACGATAAAACGTAGATCCCATGTTCAATTTGAGCACGTAAAAGAAACCTTGACAGTTCAAAATCGAGAAGAACAGGCTGGAAAGCCGCTGCGTGGGAAAAATTCATTAGGAAAGATTACAAATAAAATTTCTACATAAATATTTTTACCATCTTCAAAATTTCTTTAGGGATCGCCGGAGTGGTTACCGGGGCCTAAAGTTGGGGTGCAAAGAATAGTACCACTGCACGCATGTCGTAAGAGGCGACTAAGGAGATTTGCAAGAAATCGGATGCATATGTCCTAAACGTGTAGAAGTCTATGCGTTTAGGGCCTACCAAACCAATGTGCAACGTATACACGTTCTTGGCAAAGATCAAGCATATCACAAAGAGCGATTAAAATTGGTCGTAAAGAACGAACGCAAAGAAGAAGAAGAAGATTTCAGGGACTCTCGCAGGTGCTACGAAGTTCGTGCCCTGCAGCTGAGATCTTCCTGTGTAAGTAAGAAATGGTAGCACACATGGTTACTCACCGAAGTGCAATGATGATAGTCCTATCAATCAAAATCAACCATATTCTGTACATTTACTATATTGCAAGTAAACTAGGCTTTACACTGCATTAATGTTGTGTTTGTCCACAGGCTAGTGAAGCTGTTCTTTGCAGTCCCCATCCCATTATCCCCAGTTTCAATGAAACAGAACTATGTAACTTAACCCTGCTCAATGGTTCTCCATGGTTCTGTGCAAGCCCGAGCAAGCCTGAGCTGAACTGTTCAGATTTCAATCTGGTCAGATACTACAAGAAATCTCTGGATTTCCCAGTCACAGCAGCTGAGAATAACATACTTAATCAAAAAGTTAACCAGTAAGTTTTCCTGCTAAATCTTACATCGTTTTAGTGGTCAAACTTAAAGGATTTTTGCATTTTATTATATGTCGTAGAGACGACTGAGGTAGGGGCCTAGGGAAACTACCCTAGTAATAAAAAGCGTTGCAGAAATCGGATGAGCTGGCCTACTTGCAGGTGCATAACCGGCACAACGTACAATTGTTCTTAGGCTCAGATCACATACAAATCACAACTATTTGTTTAACATGTCAATATGGAGCGTTCGAAGAAGAAGAAGAAGTCTCGCGCCGACATATCCTGAATGATCATCAAGACAAGCACACTCTCTAAACACGATAATTTCGACCAGTGGTGGCTCCTGATCGTTTTTGTTGCTGGGGCCAGACACAGATTTTAGGGAAAAGCATGGTTTTGGGTTAGATTATTTTTTAATTTATTAAATAATAATTGCAAGTTACACATTATTTTTGGTGGGCCCGGCCCCTCTGGCCCTTAATGACGAGCTGCCACTGATTTAGACTAAGGCGTAGGTGCTCAAGGAAAGGCAACAAAATAAAGGATGTGAACTGCGAACGACGATAGCACAGAAAATCACAGCAAGTCAGTGATTCTGATATCTGCAATTGGTAAGTTATTTTTTCATTGTTGAATTTAGCTTCTCCTTTTTTTTTGAGATGTAAACGTCGATTTCTTTGAAATGTATTTTACTACAAAATATAATGGAATTTACAACTTATATGTCAAAAAAACTTAAAGAGACTTTGTTTTTTTAACATGATGCATATAAGAAAAACAATGTGACGTACATATTTTTCTTTGACAAACGCCAATTAGATATGGTCACAATCACGTCGATCACCTTTACTTCTTAATGTTTTGTATTTCGTACCCAACTGAGGCTTGTTCGTCTTTAGGGCCTTTCATCATCATCAAGTAGCTTGTCCCTTCCGGAACTTAGCTCCCATGATAGCAGTCCTGAAAGCACTCTATTCTGTGCAAAGTGATCGGTGGAGAGCCTTTACTGTCGGAAGAAAATTCAACCCTTGCTGTGAAATTGATCCTATGACCATGCGCATAAGATCAGATTACATTAACCCCTACACTTTTGGCGATCTCTGGAAGAAGAGAGGATATTAAATTATTGTTGGCATTGAGGTAGACGCATGATCTAGAAAACAAATACGGGAATGATGGATACAATAATTCTCCCAACGTTATGTGATTAGAATGGATAGACTAGCCACGGTATCTATGGAAAGTACACATTTTTCTGACAGTAATAACTTAAGTGGTGGCATCTGTGGCTTAGGGGTTAGTGACTCGGTCTATTAACCCTGACGTTCTGAGTTCGAATCACGCAGCGGACAGTTTGGTTGCAAATTGTTTCGTGTGGACTTTTACAAAAGGACGATGGTACCACCCGTTCAGAAAGCAATGGCAAACTACTGAAGGTAATAATGCCTAGAAAAATCAAAAACAGCGTTAAAAAGCTGGGGTTGATTCACAAAGTCATGTAAAGGATATGCAATTAACTAACTAATAACTTAAGTGGCAACTAATGAATGTGAAACATTGACATTTAATAAGGCAGTGGACAAACATACATGTACTTTTGAATATAAGTGTCGCCTGAGTGGTTACCGGGCCAAAATTGGGGTGTAAAGAATAGAACCACTGTTACCCGCCACGCATGTCGTAAGAGAGACTAAGGAGGTTGGGTGTGGGCTAGCTACCCCACACCCAAAAAAACACTAGAAGGCTACAGAACGGAGAACGAACCGAGTAAACGCTGGCTGAAACCGGACACATCGCCGAAGGAAAAGCTCCAAATGGTGCTGAAGATGTGACGTAAAACACACCAATGCAAAGGATGCTTGAATCAGATTTCCACATGAATATAATTTATGGGGAGATCTGGTACATCGGTATGGGCGGTGATCGCGAGAGAGAAAACAATATAAGTGTTGCAGAAAACCCCCATTATGTCATGGACAGAGAAGAGAACAAATAGATCTATCCAGAAATAACTCAAAATAAAATGAATCTGACTGATGTTACAAATAGGAATGAGAAAATTGAAAGATTTTGGACATATGAACAGACGCAAAGGTTGAATAAGATCATTATGGAAGAAGGCATCCCGGAGGCATCAAAGAAGAGAGCAACAAGACTACCGAGAAGATGGATTCTTGATGTAATTTATGATTTGAGCATGGCAGCTGCATATGCGAGACATTTGGCCTATGAGAGAGAGAGAGAGACATTCCTAATGACTATTAAAGTGGCAAAGTTCTGCTCAGAGCAAGCTATTTAATGATGATGAATAACTTAATAAAATAATCGAAATTCTTTCTTCCTCTTTCCACAGGCTCAACTACCTACAGGGAAAAATTGTGCTAGAGATACAACCAGGTACATATATATATATAAATATCCAATAATATGACATAGACAGAGTTTATATATGAAGTAGGTTATTGTTGTTTTCGTCACCGCCATTGATATCCGATGATACTTTAGTTCGTTCCAAAATTCGTGATCATCGTTACCGACCGATATAAAATCCACTTGACATCAATTCTTGACTTTTACATTTTTATATAGGTAACAGTGACGACCTTCCAAAAGTATTTTTTGTCCACCCAAACCTTTAGTTCTGTAATATTTTTTATTATATGTTATTACTAAAATTACCGCGTTGTTGATTTGGTTTCCTTTTCGAAATTTTACAGTACGGTTGTCAAGTTTGTCTATAACTAAGCATTTCCGTGTTCCAAATGCAATTCAGTGCACGTCAAAATCGGGAATCCGTGGAATTAATCAGTTCACAATGTTTCCTACCGACTGTCATTGGCGTATGTACGCAACATTTACTTTCATTTATAGAAGTGGAAGGTATCATTTGTTCACTATGTCACCTTTCTTTTTATAATATGTAATAGGGATCGGCCTTGGAGATCGCCCTTTGCAAACATTCACCACCATTTTGTGTATTAATGTAAATTCTAAACTTGTGTTACCATTTTAAACGGAAAAAGGAACTCTTTCATACCTCGTGGTATATAGGTCAATACAGTGTTAGGCCTGTATTTTCATTGACCGTCGGCACACGATGGGTGATGTGGTCAGCATCACGCCGGCCGCCTTATAGAAGTGGAAGGTATCATTTGTTCACTATGTCACCTTTCTTTTTATAATATGTAATAGAGCATGTCTGGTACCCAGTTGAGGCTGGGTCGACCTGAGACCGTCGCGGTCGGGAAAAATTCCACGCGCATTGCGGGAGCGCAGTAGTAGTAGTAGCGGTAATATTAGTAGTAGTAGGTTCAGTAACAGTATCACTAGTAGTTGTAGTAATAGTATATATGTAGTAATACTGCAAACCTCTTCGTCCACATCAACGTCATTTTGAATACACTCTCTAAATACAGCAGTACAATTCATGAAAAAAATTGGTTCATCGGTCTAGGTGGGGATCGAGAGAGAGAGAGAGAGAGAGAGAGAGAGAATACAATCATTTTCATGCATATCCACATTGTTTTAATTACAAACATCTTCATGTACATCACCAACTTCTACAACGCAGACATCGGCTTCTTTCAGATCAGCATATTCGTCACTAGAATTATATTATTTCTTCTACATGTAGCCAAGTCAGGCTACAGACGATTAGAAGATCCAAACGTTACCTGTAGCAACGTACCATATAAATCTACCTGGCATCAAGCTACACCTATTGGATACTTTTTCAACAATCAATGGAAATCATTTTTGTGTTTCATTCCAAATAAAATTGAGCCATCATGCTTTAAGAATGTGCATGTAAGTATACCAATTTAATATCATTTTTTTGCAGTTAGGTGTTAAAATGATTGACTGATTTATTGATTGATTGATAGGACCATCCTTATTGCACTTTGGTGAAAAAATATGTCTGCTTTGATGTCTTTTTGTACAAGAAGATCAAAGCGGCGGTGTGTAAATGCGTTTTGGAGATAGGAACATGTTTTGTAGAAATATAATTATAATATAAAATTTAATCTTTAAAATAATCTTTATATAGGCAGCGGTTTTACAGCCTACCATTAAAAATCTTCAACTATCAGAGGTTATTTTACATGCTCAATTTGAATATAGGACCTATATTTTATCGTTGGTTTCCTCTATGACTAGGAACTTGATCTCACCTACATTGAGATCATGATTTCTGGAAAAATATCCGAACGCTCCACAAGTGGAACGAACTGAGTTCCTCTTGGACGAGAGGCGAGTATCTTACCACCACGCCACAGAGACACCCGTAATACTTGTGTAAAATACAGCAGATAAAGTTTACACAATTGAACAATTCTAACTGTGCACTTTGATATAAGAAATAATGATCTGAAACTTAATATAAGAAAGTTCTAATTTATTGTATTAATGCACTATCCATACAAAATGTTATTCTGTGATCCCTGATCACATCGTTTGCAACAATACACGTTTTGTTTGTTCTGATCAAGGGGTATGAAGATGCTGACAGACTGGCTAATGTTAATGTTGACGTTGTTTCATGTTGTTTCTATATGTATATATTTCTATATGACCGATCCTCCCTCCTTTCGTCCTTCTCGCTATGATATAGTTAGTTTCAAGTCCTTGGTCAAGTCCATTTGGAATATATTTATATATATATATATATATATATGTATGGTTTATATTTTGATGTTATCGTTTATCTCAAACCCTGATTCATGATGGTGGTGTTTAGTCGGTGCTTCCTCTGGTTTCGGGTCTATTGGTCCTTTGCATCCTATTCCCTTTGGTCAATCCATTTTCCTTAATCCTTTTCTTGCAGATGATATTCTTGTCACAACATAAGCAACATGTGTAGGACAGTCAAGACATAAGCAACATGTGTAGGACAGTCAAGACATATTGTATAACCATCTTTTTGTTGTGTTAATACATCTTTATTTAAATAGTATGACCACAGACATAAATACGTCCTTCTTGTGGTGGTGCATAGTTTCGTCTCTCTTCTGTTTACTAACGTTGCTAACGTTGCTACTAAAACTACGTCAATTGGTTTTACTACGTCAAGTCTCTTTTAGTGCTGCCACTCTGCTATAGTGAACAGATGCAGATTTAGTGTGCAACCACTACAGTCAACTAATAAAATATCTACAAACTACACACTAAGGCTAACTGTCTGGTCCACTGGCTGCTGCCTGGGGGGCTGGCTGCATGTCTTCTACACTAAAGAGGGAGCAGGAATGTCACAGGATGACAACCTGGTTAGCTATCAAGAAGCAAAAACCATGGCAAAAGGGCACTACAAAGTAGAATGGGATAAAGAACACCCAAAACACAAGGACGATGGATATTACTAACTATCCAGAAGGGACCAGACAGCCATACTTCGCCTCCGGACGGGTCACAACAGAATGAGACACCACCTGTACACTAAATTCAAGATAGTCACCAACGAGCTGGGCTTGGCGAGTATGAAAACAGAACATATCCTACAGAACTGCCCCCAGTATACAGACCTGAGAAGAAAGAGGTGGCCCACTTACACCAGCGTCCAAGACAAACTGTATGGCGTAGCTGATAATCTGAGGCAGACGGCTGCCTTTATTAGAGAATCCGAAACCCCAATGATATGCTTCAGATATAGGGTTGTCCTAAATATAAATAAGGGAAATAACACTCAACTTGTATTTCTTGTTATTAATAAGCAGCTGATCTCCCTTAAATTTATGTGATTATCATTATTATTTGTAGGCGTTCAGCTCTTAAGATACATTCAGGAACGGCTACCTATTACATTGCAATTAGGTGTAGACTTTTGAACTCTCGTGTGTTGTTAGGGCTTCCATCGGGAGCAAAGAATAGTAACACTGCGACCAAAAGCCAAATTGCCAAGTACCGACACACGTCTCGAAAAGGCTGCGAATGTTCCTACTCCGGACAAAACTCAACGTTTGCTAGAAAAGTAAGGCCGACATTGTAATGGTTTGACAGGTCGTCCAAATCCAAACATTGGCGAATGCCGACACTTTTCACGGCGTGTTACACGAGTAAGATGTCGTCCCAGGCTCAGATCATACGGAAGGCCAATTAAACAGCAGAAAATTTATCGAGCGCGCGACAAGCTTATGTGCCCAAAATGACTGAGAAATGTTCCTAATCCTGAACGACCTAACATAGTCAGAAACGGTGCACAGTGTAGACATATTCTTAGGCGTAGATCATAAAGCCCAAATATAAGGCAAACAATGTATCGTTAAAGAGCAATGAATACACGAAGCAGTCGGAAAGTGACTGTTCCAATGACCAGTATTAGAGATGTTGTAAATGTTACTATACGGGAACGACTCACTCAGTCAGAAATGTTGCAAAGTACAAAAGGCTATTTGACGTAGATCCAAGCCCAAATATACGGATCATCAAAGAGAACTTGTGCACACGAAGGAAGGGGAAGTGTTGAGGACTGACTTTAGCGAGACAGACTCACAATATTTCCCGTAGGAGAAAAAATGAAAGCCCTGAACTACACGTGCATGGTACCATACATATAAGTAGTGGCCTGCAATATGGTTTAAAGGGTTTTAAAGCTGAAGGATTGACTTCATTGCACCGGGTTTTACCCCATATGGCTCGGTTCCTCTTCGCAGAAATGGCACGCCACCTGCCGAGAGTATTGCACAAAGCACGAATTCCGTAGCTCCGGCAACAATCCTAGGGGTCTCTGGTATAAACTGCACTCGTGAACAGAAGACCTCGGTCCGGATTCGAACCTTCGACTGGCAAGGCAGAGAGCTTAACCACTCTGCCACAGAGACCCCAATAGGGGTTTAACGTTAGTCGTTCCTATCAAAGACCAATTATATATCACAATTTAAAAAAAAAGTTAATTGCATATCATTTGGAGGACTTTACGAATCAATCCCAGCTTTTTTAACGCTGTTTGTGATTTTTCTAGACATTATTACGTTCAGTAGTTTGCCATTGCTTTCTGGCGCCATCGTCCTTTTGTAAAAATCCAAGCGAAACAGTTTGCAACCAAATTGTGCGCAGCGTGATTCGAACACAGAACGTCGGGGTTAATAGACCGAGCCAACTATCCCCTAGGCCACAGACGCCACCATATCACAATAAGAATGATAAAATTGGTTGCATAGAAAACATACGCCAATAAGAAGAAGAAGTGTCCGGGCCACACAGGAAACAGGGATAATGAACGACCTGATAGATTGGCTGACATGGCTACGATATCAGAGGGAGCTACAATGGACAGAGATTATATTCTTAACGCATTGAGAGGCTTTCCAAACGAAGGAGTTTCACGGTTATGAATCCCAGTCACTGATCAGATTGATAGAGATGGGTGTTGATATTTGTACAGCTCGAAACGAACGACATACCAAATATGCGAAAAGATTGATTAAAAGCGGAGACCCACCCAGAACAAGGGTTGTATTTTTAAAAATTCACAGAAAAAAAAACTAACCAAGATATTATCTCACAATTTGGCCACATGTTGCAAAAGTCATTGTCTTCGATGATAAAGAACGTTTAGTGTATGCCCTGTAATTAGTTATTTAAATTAAAAAATTTTTTTTCCTGAAAACAGATTGTAACCCCTTTTAATTTGGAAGTGTTACTTTGCAAAAACAATATCTACAAAACCAATTGAGTTTGGAGGTTCACGCTATAACTATGGGTGATATGTGCATCATATGCAAGTTTGGCATTCTTTGCACGTCTTATGTTTTTGAAATCCACTGCACGATGAAGTGGGGTTTTTTACAATATATTTTCAATAAAATGAATTATTCTTTAAATCAATAATTATAATGCATACACTAAACGTTATTTATCATCAGCTCTTCGGCTCGGTGCCATGGACATCGTAACCCTTCGGTTCGGTGCCACGAACACCGTAAATCTGGGAATCTGTGGCTTTTTCTGCCATCCCGCGGAATTGAACCCGCACACACAGAGATAGTCACCCGTAGTCCAACGCGATACGAACACGCTGGGCAGACGGGCATTTATCATCAAAAACAATGTCTTTTGCAACATGTGACCAACTTGTATGAGAATATGTTTATTAGTTTTTTTTCTGTGAATTTTTAAAAATGACAACCCTAGTTCTGGGTGGGTCCTCGCCAATCAACATCGAACTGCCGTGCTGAGACGCTGCTGGATTAGTTGAGACGGAGATCAGGGCACATATTGACATGTCCGGAGTGCTATGTTGATAATCCTCTGATAACTAGTCCTCTGCTAACTAAAGCCTTCTTATTCTTCTTTATCGGCGAATTCTGGCTCATGCGCTTTATAAACTTTGGACCACAAACTCGGCAGTCAGCTTCAGGTCTGTCAGGTTTCCCCAGAGCTTAATTTTTAGGTGGACTGAGTATGGTCACATGTTGCTTCTCAACTTACCAAGGTAACACTCCTATCTTACAGAACATGTTCGGCTATTTGTTCCACCAATGGATGCTGACAGAGAGCAGTCTGATAGTAACCATTGTTTATCCACAGATGATTTTCTACGGGGACTCAAACTCCCGTGAATCTTTCGATATGGTTGTGGAACTGACAAAATGTTTTGAACCGCCTGATCAAAAGAAAGGGCATTGGCATAATGTCCAAATGTGTGAGAACCTCAATGATAATTTTACAACAAAATTTATAGGTCACTCGAATCCTTTTCATTCAGGGACGGTAAGTAAATAATGTTTATTTTCATACACAGGAAACGTTTAAGCATACTATTGTATCTCTAGCCGTTGTACGGAATCTTACATATCTGAGGTGGTCAGACCGGATCAGAACAAATCTGGAGAAAACCGTTGGGAGGCTGAGGTAATACTCAGTAAGTAGACGATATGGACAATTGAGACATGTATATACAATATTTATACATTGTATGCACGACTCAAAATCAAAGAAAATTGGCTGATATTACAAATAAGAAAGAGAAAACTGAGATATTTTGGACATATAGAAAAACACGAAGGGTTGGAGAAGACCATCATGGAAGGAGTCATATCGACACAGAGAAGAGGAAGACCACGGAGAAGATGGATTCATGATGTAACTGAGTGTTTGAACACGACGGCTGCAGAGACAGGACATCTAGCCGATGACAGAGAGAAATTCCGGAGGACTGTTGGGGTGGCAAAGTTCTGCTCAGGACAAGATATTTGATGATGATGTATGAGAGAGAACATTTTGGACAGCCTGACTTTATGGCACGGAGAAGCGTCAATATCTGAGATGATAGCAAACACAAGAGACATAGATTTGTGGAGATCCAAGATAGTCTATTCCAGCCGGAACAGCAGCTGATGATGATGATAAACAGTATTACATAAACAGTGAGAAATAAATGGGAAAATAAGAAACATGACAACAATCATCTTGTAATTTAATCGTATTTGATTATTTACTTTTCTTAACTTATGTAATAATATTGAGTGATTGATTGATGATACGATCATCGTCATTGCACTTCGACGAGTACCCATGTTACTTTTCTTAACTTATGTAATAATATTGAGTGATTGATTGATGATACGATCATTGTCATTGCACTTCGACGAGTACCCATGTTACTTTTCTTAACTTATGTAATAATATTGAGTGATTGATTGATGATACGATCATTGTCATTGCACTTCGACGAGTACCCATGTTACTTTTCTTAACTTATGTAATAATATTGAGTGATTGATTGATGATACGATCATTGTCATTGCACTTCGACGAGTACCCATGTGTGCTCCGAGCTCTTTCTTACACTGGAGGATCTCAGATGCAGTGCGCGAACTCCGTAGCTGCGGAGAGGGTCCCTAATATAATTTTGAAGATAATGAAGATATTTTGCGCAGGAATTTACATTTAAGTCTTTTCTTGTGAATTTTGCCAGGGCAGCGGCTTTTCCAGCCTGTTCTCCTCGATTTTGAACTGCCCAGGATTCGTTTACGTGCTCATATTGAACACAGGACCTACGTTTTATTTTCCGTCTCCTATAGGACTTGGAACTTGATCTCACCTACATTGAGATCAGAGATCTCCGGAAAAATATCCAGACGGCTCCACGAGGTGCGAACCTGATACCTTTGGCACTAGAGACGAACACCTAACCTCTACACCACAGAAACCCTGACGAACACCTAACCTCTACACCACAGAAACCCTTAAAGTCAATGGATTGAAAAGCAGGAGACGACCAAGACGGTTGCAACAACATGACATAATGGCGATCTTGCGCAAGCGACTCCCAGCACGTGGTGTCTATATCCAAACATTTTAGAGATACTTTAATAGTCTTTAAAGCTTGTTTCTGTCCACTAACCGATCGTCTGACCTCTTCAAGCTTACCATACATCAACTGTTTCAGGATGCGGTATCAGGCATTCGTGCAACATGACAGACCCGTTTCACCTGGGCCTTCTCTAACGGTGTAGGTTTGACATATTGCCTTTTATGACGATTTCGGTGTCAGGAATTTTGTCCTACCACTTTATTTTGAGTAATCTACGCAGACAACTTCGAAAGTAGTTTCGTTTTTTTTGCGTATTTGCTATTGATAGTGGCTTCATTATTACTTTACCATATAATATTCATAATTTCTAACTCTCTTCACGATGTATAGTAAAATTACACTAGCATCAGAGTGACCACACCAGGCCCAGTCAGAAAAATTTGCAAAGTAGTAAATACTCTTTGACGTAGATCGAAGGCAAAATATACAGCGTTAAAAAGATCATTAAAGAGAGATCATCATGAGATGCAAAAACGTACGTTGTGCTTAGTCAAAAAGTTTGCAAAGTACAAAAGGCTCTTCGGCTTACATCCAAGCCCAAATATATGGCGATAAACGGATCATTAAAGAAAAAGGTACTTACGATGTCTGGAAAGTGTTTGACTGCAGGCATGGCAGACTAGAACATTTCCGAAGGCCGAAAATGCGAAATCGCACCGGATGCGCTTGTCCTACAATTGTAGAGGCTTAACGGGGACGCAACGTTCCAACCGTTCTTGGCAGAGGCTGTTTATATATCACAATAATATTGATCAAAATGGCCGGGAAGAACGATCGAAAAGAAGAAGCCTCAATTTGTATATAGATCACACACATTATCCCTCAACGTTATCGTTATGTATAGCATCACTTTTGTCTTGTTTTCATCCCAAAAACAGACCAACTTTACGAACTACAGGTGGTTTTATCCACCAGCCAAATTGTTTAACACAATCCCATCGACTGGACGATACATCATAAGCTTCAATCACTTCATTCACTATACAAGTCATCATATTAGCGTCTATGAAAATACTTTGGTATCGTTGCGTGATGCTCTGACAAGCCTCTTGAATCGAAACCCGGAAGTTCTTGCTGTTCTAAGGGTAAGACATCAACATATATTAACCTGGGAACAATTGTGTGTATGTGTTTGTGTTTAAAGAAATGATCTGATGGATATCTTTTGATGGTACAAGACGAATAGAGATACAAATCCGTTGGGCATCTTAACAAAATTCTTTCTCTATTTCTCTCTCTCATTCTCACTTTTCTCACTCTCTTTATCTCACTCTCTCTCTCTCTCTCTCTCTCTATATATATATATATATATATATATATATATATATATATATATATATATATATATATATATAGATATAAGTAAAAGGATTAACTTCATTTCACCGGTATGTACCTCATATGGCTCGGTGACTCTCCTCAGAAATGGCAAGCCACCTACCGAGAATATTGCTGTCCGGATTCGAACCCTCGAAACGCAAGATAAAGACCTAACCAGTTAGCTGCATATATGTATAATATTATACCATGTGAGTAGCACTCTGAACAGAACTCTGTACTGAGAACACCTGATTGGGCTATTGCTGGAATTGAATTCATCAAAGTACATACATCATTTCAAAGACTGATAAAGCATTTAACAGTGTTCATCATCATACACTAAGGTAAATCCTACAGGAGTATGGATTACCAAATGAACATCATCAATATTCTGAAAGATATGTACTCAAATTACCAATTCCGCAACACGTATCACAAAGCAGATAATTAAATATCAGTTCAGATATTTGACAGGTGAGTGATATGTCCCCATTTCTATTCCTGGTTGTTATCGACTGAGTAATGAAGAGGAGTCGGTCTATTAACCCCGACGTTCTGAGTTCGAATCACGCTGCGGACAATTTGGTTGCAAATTGTTTCGCGTGGAATTTTACAAAGGACGATGGCACCACCCGTTCAGAAAGCAATGGCAAACTACTGAACGTAATAATGCCTAGAAAAATCACAAACAGAGTTAAAAAGCTGGGGTTGATTCGCAAAGTTCTATAAAGGAAATGCAATTAACTTTTATTTTATGAAGAAGACAACTGAAGATTGTGGCAGAGAAATTATCCGGGGACTAACCAATTTATTAGAAGACAATGACTTCGTACACTTGCAGAACAGGTTGGTCTCCAGATTAATTCTGCCAAGACCAAAATTATGGACCTCACAAACTCGACAGACAACATCGTAATAAATGGCCAAACACTGGAGAAAGTTGAACATTTTACATATTTGGGTAGTAAAGTGTCAAACAACGGAGACACGATGAAAGAAATAAACTCTCGTATTGCTATAGCAGCTAGTGCCTTCACTAAATTAACAAATATCTGGCAATCTCAAGACCTTAGTATATGCACAAAAGTTAAATTATTTAGGTCATGTGTGATTCCTGTACTGACCTACGGTTGTGAAAGTTGGAAATCAACAAAGAAAATTGATAAGAAACTGGACAGCTTTGAGAATAAATGTCTCAGAAAATTATTAAAAGTAAAATAGAGTGATTTCGTTTCTAACAACACAGTGAGAGATATAACACACCAACAACCCGTATCAAATATTATAAGGAAACGAAGGTGGAAATATTTAGGTCATGTTCTAAGATCAGACGAAAAGAGACTAAATCGACAAGTCCTTATGTGGTCACCAGTTGGGAAAAGAAAACGTGGAAGACCAAAGACCACTCTTCGAAGAACCATCCAACAAGAAAGTAAACTATTGGGATGTAAAACCATACAAGATCTCCAACTGCTAGCAAAGAACCGCGTCGCATGGAGATCTAAAACCTCTGCCCTATGTGCCGCCTTTGGCACGAAAGGAACAAACTAACTAACTAATGACTTCGCGGACGACATATCACTGTTGGCTCACACTAAAGATGACACCAAAGAGAAAACAGACAGAATAAGTCGATTGGCAAAATTATAAGTTAATACAATTAGTACTAATAAAGGTATGGTAATAATAATTTAAAAAATACATAGAAGTTTGTGATACAGCGAGGAAAGATACAAGAGGTGTAATATTTCAAATAGATGGGCTATGTAGTCATGAATGGGGATGTAGGAAAGGAAATCAATGCAAGAACTACTGGAATGACATCTGGAGGATTCAGCTCAATTGCAATCATATGGAGATCATTAGCCTACAAATTAAATTTAACAAATACAAAACAGATATGAGTTCATTCTTACTACGAGAATATCACAGATATGGAAAGCAAGTAACAATACAGACAATTAGTTGCTTAAGAGACTTTGAGGAAGATTTGTGAGACGAATATTTAGATTTCGTTGAAATAAACAATATCAACGAGAAAATCACAAAATAGGTGATAGTTTTTGGAAACTATAATAAATATGCATAAGACCAGGCAGCCACATATCGCTCTAAATTATAATTTTGTAGACAAGAGGGGTAGTGGAAGACCTAGAGAGACATGGAGACGAATTGTAGACCCTGCGAGTTACAGATCAATAAGCCTCCTAAGCTGCACGGGCAAACTCATGGAACGCATGGTCAACAAACAGCTATCTTGGCACTTGAAAAGCAAAGGGCTTCTCATGGTACAACAGGGAGGCTTTCGGAAGCACCGATCTACAGAAGAACAAGTAACGTATATTGCCCAGGAAATCGAGGATGGTTTCCAAGAAAAAAACAGACACTGGCAGTCTTGGTAGATATGGAGAAGGCGTTTGACACGGTTTGGAAAGAAGGCCTAAAACTGAAACTCCTCACCCTTGGTGTAAAGGGAAGAATGTACAAATGGCTTGATATATACCTAGATAACAGAACAGCAAGGGTTCAAGTTCAAGGGTACACTAGCATGAAAGCCACATTAGAGCAAGGAGTCTCCCAAGAAGGAGTGCTCTCACCAACACTCTTTCTAATCTTTGTCAACGACATTACAGCATGCTGGCCAAAGCCAGTACACTCTGCCATGTATGCCGACGACCTCGCAATATGGGCGAAGGAAGAGTCAATGCCCATAGCAATAAATCGACTACAAGTTACGTTAAATAACCTGGGAGTGTGGAAAAAAAGTGGAATATGAGCATAAATGCGTCTAAAACCACTTACACTGTGTTCTCCCAGAACAACCAAAATCACAAAATTAAACCGTCAATGGGCAAGATCTTCCAGAAAGCAAGACCCCAACGTACCTCGGAGTAACACTCGACCGAAAACTGCCTTGGTGCCCTCAAATTGAAAATGCTACGGCAAAAGCGACACAGGCTCACGATGATGCGCAAACTCGCAGGCTCCACGTGGGAGCAAACACCAGAGTCCTCAAAACACTCTACTCTGGAAGAGTGCGACCGGTCCTGGAGTACGGCATTGCAGCGTGAAGTAATGCATCTAATAAGCAATTCGCCAAAGTGAGCAATACTCAGAACCGTGCAATGCGCATTATCACAGGAGCCATGAACTCCACGCCCATCAAGGCGATGGAAACAATCACATGCATCCAACCAATAACAGATCGAAGAGACAGAAAAATCTTAGTATTAGCGGAAAAACTTAAACGGCTCGATTCCCACCCTATGCATGAAAGAATGAACGAATTTGAAAGAAGCAGAATACAGGGAACGAGCTTCGCAAAAATCGCTAAAGCACTGACCGCAGACCATCCGGTCCTAGCAAAATGCAAAACCAAACGAATCCCGGCAACTGATAAGTGCCCGCCGTGGAAAAAATAATGCCAGAACTAAGGGAAACAATCCCAGGCATACTAAAAAAGGCCAGCAAGAAAACTTCGAAAGAAGAGCGGCGACAGAAAAACACATATCAACCGAATACCCTGAAAATAAGTGGACACATGTGTACACTGACGGGTCGGTCAGGAACGCAATCAGCAATGGTGGAGGAGGTATAGTGCTTAAACTCCCAAAGAAAGTGACGGTCACAAAAGCTATTGCCACAGGTAAATACTCGAATAACTACAGGGCAGAGGCAATAAGAACAGCGGCCGAAATTATCCTAGAGAGAATAGGCACCTCTCGCAATAAGGTCGTGCTATTCACCGATGCTCTATCGGTCATCACGGCACTCAAAAGCGTAGGCAAAACAGAGCTGAATGAGCTCAAAGCGACCCCCGATGAACTAGCGCGCTCACTCAAACGCACCACCATTCAGTGGATACCATCACACTGTAATATAAGTGGAAACGAACGCGCAACAAATTAGCTAAAGAAGGCTGGCGACTACCTCAGACTGATCACGAGATCAGTTATGAGAAAGCCAGAACAACCATCGGCTGGAACTGCAGAGACAAATGGACAAAAGACCATCCTCAGGCTAACAACAGTGACGGATACTATGGTCTGTCTCGTAGTGAACAAGTTGCATACTTCGCCTCCGTACCGGCCACAACAAGCTCCTCGCACACATGTTTCACAAATTCAAAGTCGGCACAACTAGCCTGTGCCCCTGCAAAAGGCGGACATGACGGCAGAACACGTTCTGCAGGATTGTCAACGGATAGCAGGTTTAAGAAGCAAAACCTGGCCACAAAACACAGAGCTTCGCGAAAAGCTGTACGGAGGAACGGAGTCCCTTAAAACCACGGTAAAATTCATGATAAAAGTTGGTTCATCAGTCTAGGCTAAAAAAATGCTATCTACCCGTTTTCGTCCGTACTACCTTCATCAAATTATCTTTGTGTGTGAATTAATTGTAAACGTCTCTTAAATGTTTCTCAACAGGCTCCACATGTTGCCGAGTTACCTCCAATAACACCAACAAGAGGTGACAGTCTTGCAGAGTATTTTATACTGATGCAAAAAGAAGTATTCAAGAGTCTCCATGGTAGAATAGTCTACCTGCCAACATGGGACATTACTATTGCATCAGAAGATACAGATCCGCATCCACAGTGTAACCCGCATATTGCTCATGTGATGTTACAATTTTTGTGTGGGAGAGAGAGTAATAGATGATGTAATATAATTGCTTCTATGAAAGCGTGGAATGAATATGTGATTCCAGATGATGTGTTAGTTAAAGCGTGGAATGAATATGTGATTCCAGATGATGTGTTAGTTAAAGCGTGGAATGAATATGTGATTCCAGATGATGTGTTAGTGAAAGCGTGGAATGAATGCATGAGACAATATGTGATTAGTTGGGGAAAGAGTGGAAGAAATACATGAGACAATATGTGATTATCTAGGGAAATAGTAGGATAAATACATGATACAATATGTGATTATTTGGGGAAAGAGTGGGACGAGTAAATTATACAATTAGAAAAGCAAGTTAAAGAGTGTAATAAATGAGTGGTACAATATGACGAATTGGCAAACGCTGAAGGAAATAAAGAAGATATGTGATTATCTGGGGAAAGAGTGGAAGAAATACATGAGACAATATGTGATTACTTTGGGAAAGAGTGGAAGTAATGCATGATACAATATGTGATTATCTGGGGAAAGAGTAGGATAAATACATGAGACAATATGTGATTAGTTGGGTGTATGAGTCGAAGAACTAACTAAATGACAACATAATTGATTGGGATAAAAATATCATGTATACTAATTTACTTTGCAATGATAGTGTGGAATAAAGAAATAATTTATAATGATTCACATTGCAGTGAAAGTGTGGAAGAAAGAAGTAATTTATAATGATTCATATTGCAGTGAAAGTGTGGAATAAAGAAATAATTTATAATGATTCATATTGCAGTGAAAGTGTGGAAGAAAGAAGTAATTTATAATGATTCATATTGCAGTGAAAGTGTGGAAGAAAGAAGTAATTTATAATGATTCATATTGCAGTGAAAGTGTGGAAGAAAGAAGTAATTTATAATGATTCATATTGCAGTGAACATGTAGGAGAAAGACATTTTTTTTACCATAATTCACATTGCAGTGAACTTCATAATAAATGTTTCCAGTCTAATCAAGAAAGACACTTTATTTTTTATTGCTAACAGTGTGAATGTTAAATTATATAATTGTTCTTTGTAAAACTACAAACTATTATGTTCAAGACATTATTTGCAATCGTTTTTGTGTATGCAATATTTTATTTGATTGAGTGATAGGATTATCATCGTTTCGCTTCGGTGAGCAGTTTTAATTTGCTCCAATATCATCCTTACGCAGGAATATAGCAGTGGAAGTGTAAAAACTGAGAAGAATTGGTGAGTGCCGTCAATGTATCTTGATGAATCAAGAGCATATGATGAACATGAGTTTTGCACAGTTTTTCAAAAGCGACTTTTCCGCCTACCCTATCTATTAACAACAACATAGATTTTGTTTACGTGATCAGTGAACGCAGAAGCAAAATACTATTGTCTGTCTTGGAGAGGGATAAACATTGAATCTCCCCCACCCTGACATCATTGGAGAATAGTACTATTTTTCTATATAAAACACGTTCCGGGTAACTTTTGAGAGAAGGAGGCAAGGGGTAATAGGCACAATAAATTCAAGGGACATGGGACAATGCCGCGTCAGGGATATTGAACTGACACTGACCAAGACCGACCCTACACTACATTTCCGTGTGACCCTGAAAACAGACTACCACACTGTATTCTGACTAAGCGAGTAGAGATCGAAGAGGACCTACCCTGGTATAGATAGTAGTTTAAGTATATAGTCACGATTGATATAAGATCTGCTGACAATATATACGGGCAGCAACCAAGAGTAGATGCACCAACGTGTGTCTCCTGACTGATGTATAGGGATGGGAAAATGTACATGAATACAAAACAAATGAACGGAGTAATGAAAAGGTACAATTCGTCTGTAAGTGTAAACTCACATCTCCCAGAGTCAATGGTCGTACTATAGTTGTCTGCTCTAGACAAGACTGGTTGAGACTAATGCCACGTGTCGTGTCGACACAATAGAAAACTACAGTAAACACTCTGTTCTAGAGTACAAACGCAATTGAATTGATTGGGTACTATTGGCTGGGCGCAAAATCTAAAGTTGCGTTCTTGTGTTTAACGAAACTGTCCTTCTTGGGACAGCCGGGGTGAGCAATGTTGACCGAGAGCATAATCTAAAGCTCTCTTCGTACGCCCGATAAAAGCTGCACTTCCTGAAGGAACTAGGGTGGGTGATGTTGGCGAGTGCAAACTCGAAAGTTGTGTTTTTTAACACCAACATTTCCGATCGTGCCGCCATTTGGGATAATCTCTGCAGACGTGTTTTAACCTGCTCTTGTCAAAAACCACACGTATGCTTATAAATAAAATCGCATATAATGACTCAGATTACTGTCCTTATCAAGACTATAAGTGTTAGTTCTTTATATGCTGCTTACTATTTCATTTCTGTATCATTTTCTCCTATTTATTTGTTATTTATTAATTGGCGTCTTCAAAATATGTACATATTTACAAGTTACAAATTGCCTAATTACTGCCTTATTTATTGTTCAAACAACTTCATGTTTGGATATATTGTGTAAATATGAAGGTACTAAGAGACTATATTAATAGTTTTCATGACATTTCATCTCTTTTTTCTCTTCTTTGTGACTATAATTATTTGAAATTTATAGAAAAATCTATTTTTAGCATCACTACAATTAGGTCACTGATATCCCATATTACATGACAATGATATAATAGTCGTCCATCGCAAGCGATGATGACAACAATCTCAGACGTGTGCTGTTGCACCTCTCTGGTGTGTGCGGAGGTGACTGTAGAGTCAATCCTAGAACAGAATCCCCTACCACAGGTGGGGCATACATGATCAAGGTTAGACATGTGCGTGTTGTGTGCTCTGTCTTTTCGCACTGCTCGTTTTCTCTGTGACTCAACAATACGATGATTCTCAGCTATTCGGGTTCCTCTTTTGTTATTACAGCGCCACATTTGGCGATCTTGCGCAAGGGATTCCCTGCACGTATTGTCTATATCGAAGCATTTCAGAGACACTTTAAGAGTGTCTTTAAAGCGTTTTTCTGTCCACCAGCTAAACGTCTGCCCCCTTCAAGCTCGCCATACATCAACTGTTTTGGGATGCGTTTATCAGGCATCCGAAAAACGTGACCGATCCATCTCACTTGGGCCTTCTGCAAACAGGGTGTTGACGCTTGGGATCTTTGCTCTTGTGAGGACTTCGCTGTCTGGAATTTTGTCCTGCCAGTTTATTTTTAGTATTCTACGTAGACAGCTTGTGTGGAAATGATTTAATTTTCTTGCGTGTCTGCTATACACTGTCCATGTCTCGCTTGCGTACAGTAGCTGGTTAGCACTATGGCCTGGTAAACTTTCAGCTTTGTGACTATGCTTTGTGACAATGATATAGAAACCAGATATCGTGATAGTACATTCAATTAGCTTTGCAACCATATATAACATGCCTATTTTTAGTTCATGGAGTAGTAGTGCCTTCAAAAATATAAAATAAACTTCAAAAACCCATACGCTCTTAAGGATTAATGCCTAATGAAACTGCCGTTCCTGTTTACTTGTGTTCAGTTTCAGTATAATGTTTCTCGTTCTTCTAAATGGAAAGTACATAGTTAAAAACTTCAAATTGTTTGGTGCCAAAACACGTCCCAGAGCGATAGAGGATGTTTCTAATCTGGAAAAACATTACTGTAAAACCGAAAGTGTAAATAATTGTCACCACGGACTAACCCAAACATTCTCAAAGGCCGACACTTTTCGGACGCGATTGTCCTACATGTGTAGGATGACATCTTCAGCCTGTGAAGGATTCCTGACTCAGATCAAATAAAGGCCACAAAAACAGTCAATAATTGATTGTTCGAGTGAACGCAAATCTCCCGTCTGCCTATACAGGAGGTCGCACAGTACTCTCCCTCTCTGGTGTACATGCCATAAAAGTTCCATAGACTAGTCAACGATTGGTTTTTCTATGACAATCAAAGAAGTTGTTCTTTGGACTATAAACACAAGCATATTGTCCAGTGTGGTCAATGAGTCATATTTCTAGAGCGTCTACATCGCTAGAAACGTGGGGGTGCTGTAGTGGTCACCAATAGACTCTACCTGAGTAGGAGTTACCGCAGCACTGCCGCTTTGAGTTGTCGGTATTCCATGTCCTGCAAGAAAGTCAGCTACTCTTTTTCGCTTAATTATATGAGAAATGGTGAGAACCAACAATTTCCGGAGCCCCTCAAAGAAGAATAATTAGAGTTAGGCAAACACAGTACCTGAGCACACAGCCAATTTAATCTATTGTCTATTCCCAGATGGAAGATGTAGTTGGCTGTCCACTCTTGCCCTTAAGCGTAGGGATGGGAGCTTTAATTTGCGTTCTAGCGCCAGATGAGTCGCCCTTGTTGTGTTATATCCGTGTTTATGTTGTGTGGTCTTGATATTGTCTATCCATCTTTTCTTGGTCTTCCCTTAGCTCTAGTACCCGATCTCTTTTTATTTTATGCTGTTATTGGTGATTGGTTGTATTAAATTCTCATTAAATGTCCAAAACACTGCATTTGTTGTCTTTCGATGTATTCGGTGCATGAAGTTATGCCCACTTTAATTTAATTACAATGCCAATATAATTACATTAAATAAGAACTACAGCATAGTAATCAGTTATATGAGGACTATTATCATAGCACTCCGGACAGCAGTGCCCTTGTGAAAGAATAAATTGGTCTTTTTAAAATACTTATCCATGTATTAAATTATATAGCGAAACAGATAATGAAGTGGTTTGGTCACTTTGTAAGAATGCGAACAGACCAAACTGCCTATGAAGCTTTCCACAGAATATCAGGAAGGAAGGCGAGAGGAAAAATGAGGAAAAGATGAATAGAAAACGTATTTGAATACTTCTAGGGGACTAAGAAAACCATCACACAAGTTACCTACATAACATCACGACACTGGGTTAACAACCTGGTAACAGTGTGATGACAAAAGCTGAATTCTGCCAAGGGTACTAAGAAGCGCAAGACAAATACATAACATCCCGACACTGGGCTAACAGTTTCAGTTTGGAATATCTTCATTGCACTCCGGACATGTCCATAGGTGCTCCGATCTCCTTCGCAATATCACCAACAGCGTCCAGCGACTGACCATACCAGTTCTATTTTGATTGATGAGCCGACTCGTAGACCTGTTGTACCATTCTTTTCTTACCACACCAATCTTCAAACCCAGTTCTCGCAATCTAGTAGTTGACGTGGATTGGTTGAGATGAAGGTCTTCTCTGCGGCCACGCTCTATGAGGCCGTTCACGATGTCAGCTCTGTCCATTGGCTGGCCCTCTGATATAGCGGCAGAGCCAGCCAGTCTGTCTGCTCTCTCATTGCCAACGACACCCATGTGTCCCGGAACAAAGACAAGTGTAATTCTACAAATTGTTGACGCCTGCAGTGATTCAGTCCATTGCCTGCACACCGAACCGGCCTCCACCTTTCGGATCATACTCAATGAGTCACTCAGAATGCACGCATGACTGTAGTTTTGTGATTCTAGCCAGAGTAGTGCATTGGTCACCGCCAGTACCTCCATTGTCATGCTGCTTGTTGTCATACTAAATGCACCACTGGCTTCCTTGATCATTCTGCCACATGAGCTTGCAGAGAAGGCCCATGCAGACTTTTCGTGACGAACTGCCGATCCATCCGTGTAAATCACAACAACCTGGTAACAGTGTGATGACAAAAGCTGAATTCTACCAAGGGTACTAAGAAGCGCAAGACAAATACATAACATCACGATACTGGGTTAACAACCAGGTAACAGTGTGATGACAAAAGAAGATGATCCATGCTCTTCTGATGCATTCTTTGTGATAATAATAAAGATATGTTATTTGTTTATTTATTTTCTTTTAAATAAAATAATAACTTTCTTCTCTTAACTCATCTAGTAGCTGTTTATTTTTGTTTTATGTCATTATCAGGTGCCGTGCCGGCTGGCTTAAATGATCATGAATCTCCACAAATCTCTGGTGTTTGCTATCATCTAAGATATTGACGCTCTTCCGTGCCATGAAGTCAGACTATCCAACATTTTCTCTCTCCGTTTTCATTTATCTCGTCTTCCCTCGATGTTACCAGTTGTTACAATGTGTTCTAAACCTCCCTCCTCATCACATGTCCGAAACATGATGACTACCTCTTTTTTATATTGATTATAAGCTTTATCTGTGTCTTCACATCATTCGACACCTCAACATTAGTCCTTTTAGCAGTCCATGGGATTCTCATAATTCTTCTGTAAAAACACATCTCTGTGACTCTCAGAGATTTTTCGATCTGTGTTTTTATTTTAGTTATGTTTTCTAATAATGTTAAACTTCTTCTTCTTCGAACGCTCCATATCGACTACTTGTTAACCACTCTTTGTGTTTTGTATGTGATCTGAGCCTAAGAGCGATTGTGCACTGTGCCAGTTATGCGCCTACAAGTAGGACTGCACATCCGATTTATGCGACTATTTTTATTTACTAGGGTAGCTTCCCTATAATACTACATCAGTCGCCTCTTACGACATGCTTTGTAGATCGCAGTGTTACTATTCTTTGCTCTCTTTGTAAGAACCGACAACACACGGTCATAATAATGTCAATGATGTCAAGCATGTTGTAACGTCTTTGGCTATAAGTCATTTTTGGGACCGACGCATGCCTCATATGTAGATGTCTTCTGTCAAAGTATCATATCTTCATTTAATATTTCTTTGATGAAGCAAACACAAATCACAAAGAACAAATCAAGTCACTAGGAATATATGTATATATACACACAAAGAAATATGTTACAGAAGAGTCTTTTGTATATCATGGACAGAGAAGAGAACAAATAGATCTATACAGAAAGAAATCAAAATCAAAGAAAACTGGATAATTCTACACATAAGAAAAGAAAATTGAGATATTTTGGACATATAAAAAGACATAAAGGGGCTGGAGAAGACCATCATGGAAGGTGGCATACTGGCAAAGAGAAGAAGAGGAAGAGCACGAGAAGATGGATTCAGGATGTAACTGATGGTTTCAAAATGATGGCTGCAGAGGCTGGACATCAGGCCTATGAGAGAGAGAAATTTTGGAGGACTGTTGGGGTGGTAAAGTTCTACTCAGGATAAACTATTTGATGATGATAGCTAGGAATATAATGGATATTACTAGTTAATTAGAAAAAAAAATCAGTTCAAACATTCAAACTTTGCACAGGTCATAAACGTGCAACTGTTTACCACCGAGTTTTAAAAAAAAATGTCTTTACTGTCTCTAATACTGCTTTTTAGGGCAATGCAGGAGAGGGGGAACATGACCCTGAGGAATTTAATGACCGAAAAATACAGGGTGTTCAACTTAAAAACAGCCCGTGAATGGAGCTAATCTGGCATATATGTATGGAAATGGGAAGGTTCAGTTATGACGTAGTATAGGTCAAGGTTGTGTGATGGTGTGTAATTGTAGTGCGGGAAGGGGCGATGAACAAATGTGACGTAGGACAAGCTAGTCAGAACCGGTTTAAATAGTAAATAAACACAACTCAATTTGTACCTAGAAACTTTCGAATTGTCAATGGGGCTGCAATTATCTCGAACACTCTGTAGAAGAACTGAGATGGTCTGACATGATGACAAACAAATAAGGAACTTGTGGAGAGAACGAGACAGATTCAAGTAAACAAAGAGGTGAAGAATAGACGCTAGTGATGAAGGTAACCCACCTAGAAGGAAAACCAGAAGGAAATATAACACGAAGAGTCCGTTCCTGGAGCTCGCGGGAAAAGTGAAACACAAAGAGGTTTAAAAAGGCACAGAGGAAAAATGTGGAAGTAGAGTTTAACGATATAAGGAATACATATGAGGTGCAAGAGATAGCTAAAGATATGAAAACTAATAGGGTCCAAGTTATACCCCAACCAGTGTGAAAAAAGGTAACAGAGAAAAAGAGAGATCAAAGTACAAAGTAAGGTAGTCTTACGAGATCATCATCATCATCCAATAGTTTGTCCTGAGTAGAATGTTGCCACCCTAACAGTCCTTCAAGATCTCTCTTTCTCTCTCTCTCTCTCTCTCTATCTTAGGCCAGATGTCCTGTCTCTGCAGCTGTCATGCTTACACCATCAGTTACATCCTAAATCGATATTCTCCATGTTTTCCCTCGTCTCCTCTTTGCCGAGATGTCTGCTTTCGTTCATAATGGTTTGAGCATGACGGATACAGAGAGAGACATTTGACCTATGAGAGTGAACATTTCAAAGGACTGATAGGGTAGCTAAGCTCTGCTAAGGACAAGCTATTTGATGACTTTTGTCTCGAGGATCAACAACAACAAAAGAGATCTACATTGTAACTCGTTGATAAATTGTGCATGTCTTGCTGTTCTCAATACATTATATTCATTTATTTTAACCTTTTCGTTGTCTCTCTTACTCTAACCTGTGACAACCCCTGGCGTTTAGGGCAGCAACAAAAGCAGATTAATTGAAAGTTTTCTCTCTCTCTCTCTCTAACCTGTGACAACCCCTGGCGTTTAGGGTAGCAACAAAAGCAGATTAATTGAAAGTTTTCTCTCTCTCTCTAACCTGTGACAACCCCTGGCGTTTAGGGCAGCAACAAAAGCAAGTTAATTGAAAGTTTTCTCTCTCTCTCTCTCTAACCTGTGACAACCCCTGGCGTTTAGGGCAGCAACAAAACCAAATTAATTGAAAGTTCTCTCTCTCTCTCTAACCTTTGTCACCCCTGGCGTTTAGGGCAGCAACAAAACCAAATTAATTGAAAGTTCTCTCTCTCTCTCTCTCTCTCTAACCTGTGACAAACTCTCGTCGTCTAGGACAGCAACAAATGCAGATTAATTTAAACTCTTCTCTCTCTCTCTAACCTGTGACAACCCCTGGCGTTTAGGACAGCAACAAATGCAGATTAATTTAAACTTCTCTCTCTCTCTCTCTCTCTCTCTCTAACCTGTGACAAACTCTCGTCGTCTAGGACAGCAACAAATGCAGATTAATTTAAACTCTTCTCTCTCTCTCTAACCTGTGACAACCCCTGGCGTTTAGGACAGCAACAAATGCAGATTAATTTAAACTTCTCTCTCTCTCTAACCTGTGACAACCCCTGGCGTTTAGGACAGCAACAAATGCAGATTAATTTAAACTCCACTCTCTCTCTCTCTCTCTCTCTCTCTCTCTCTCTCTTTCTCACTGTCTCTCTCCTACCGGTGGCACTTCTGACGTTGAAGACAACAACACATACAGATTAATTGAAACTGATATGTTATAAAAGATCACATACAAATTAACAATATTAACATACACTGTATAACTGACGACGTGATGTTTGTAACTTCTGTCAGAAACAGGAGATCTATATCCGAGTTGACCGTGGTGGTGGTGGTAGCTCTAATCCTGTAACACTCTTCTAGTGAAAACTGCTCGGTACCTGATGGCTGTGATGTTGTGGTCATGTAAAGTGAATGCTGGTTTAGTAGTTGGTAATCAATCTTAAGAAGCTTCACGTTCCGGTATATCACAACTGTGTTGATAGTTGTAGTCTTCTTTGTTGGAAGAACGTTCTGGAAAACACAATTAAAATATAATGGAAAGAGTGAGAGAGAAAGCGAGAGAGAGAGTAAGAAAGAGGGAAACTCGCAAAACTTGTTTTTGGAAACATTATTCGCAATAACCTATCTGTTTTAGAAACACCATTAACATTAGACATTCTGTTTTGAGTCAGTAAAATATACGAGACTGAATGATAAATATTAATTAATTGTGATCAAAGTTATGTATATATTATTCTTTTATTAGTAAAAACCTATTTAAATGATACACATCGTCTACCTACAATATGGTGGGCCTGGGAAAGTCAGGGATTGGTAGTACCTTTGGTAAGGATGGCTGTCACGCCCTTTTCAAGACCCATCCCCCATTGATCCAAACCTGTCTTCCAGCTCACGCCTGTGGCTCCTAGTAGTTGTCAACATGCGACAGCGGCCACCCCCCGGGCAACGGCTGTGACAGACCGGCTAAACCAGGCGCGGGTAACCGATTCGGTACTAAACCAATCGGTGAATCCGGGTATGCCAACCCTGCATGCGAAGACTGGACTCGGCAGAATGTGCGGAAGAAACTATACTCTGGTTCAACGGACAAGAAGGCGTCTGCCAGCAACGCGCTGCGGAGCGTATTGAGCACGGCCAGGCACGTAGAACGCCCTGGTCATCCGCTCCACCCAGATCCCTCTCCAGCCGTCTCGACTTTGTCCTGCCACTGGATATAGAAGGAATTGGGCGAGAGAGTGAGATCGACGAACTGCGCAACTCTTTCTCACTTTAAACCAAATCATCGCGCAAGTCACTATTTCATGCCTTAGGAAAATAAGGAACATCAAATGGCAGGATATGATCCTAGATACAGAGGTCCTAAAAAGAGCTGCTCTCCACATCATCTACACAATCTTGATGCAGTCCCAGTCAAGATGGGCAGGACATGTGGCTCGAATGCCAGATTGCAGAATACCCAAACGACTCTTTATGGTGAGCTGCAAAGTGGTAAACGCTCACAGGGGCCAAACAACGCCAAATAAAAGCGATTCAAAGATACACTCAAGAACTCGATTCAATCTTTTGGCATAGGAGAATGCTGCTCAAGACAGATCAGCCTGGCGCACACTTCTTTGACACGGTTCCTCGGCCTGCGAGGCAGATAGAACAGCACGGATGGAGCAAAGACGTCAAAACAGAAAGGCAGTAAAACTTCCCACAAGTGCAAGTATACCTTGCCCCCACTGTACACGAACATTTCAAGCCCGTATCGGGCTCACTAGTCATCTACGCATACACAGACAAACATAGCGCAACTACATTCCCTTGGATGAAAATGTGTGTGGTTATCATCACCCGTGATGGACGAGCATCACCTACAATATCAAATAGAAATATTCACTAAGAATTAAGATAAAGCTTTGAGCGTTCGGAAACCAATTTCAATATTTATTGATATATTATATACGTATACAATTATATAACATCTCTGAAGGCGGTAGTCAGTTACATACAATTTTTTTTGGTCATTTCTGAAGTTAGTACAACATGATGAAGTCAATGACAACGTACTTTGCTATTCTTATTATTTTCTGTACACAGTTTCATCAAGTCAAGTCTGATGGTAAGTTATATTGGTGGCTCTAAATAGAAATAGATAAATAGGTAGACAGATATAAGACTAGACTCTTCTTCTTCTTTGCGTTCGTTCTTTATGATCAATTTTAATCACTCTTTGTGATATGATTTGATCTTTGCCAAGAACGTGTATACGTTGCACATTGGTTTGGTAGGCCCCTAAACACATAGACTTCTACACGTTTAGGACATGTGCATCCGATTTCAGCAGAACCTCCTTAGTCGCTTTTACGACATGCGTGGCAGGTAACTGATTCTATTCTTTACACCCCAAATTTGGGCCCCGGTAATCACTCGGGCGATAAGACTAGACAGTTCCATATATATATATATATTTATTTATATATATATGGCTTTTTTGTCTTTCATCATTAACAAATAGCTTGTACTGAGCAGAACTTTGACACTCCAATAGTCATCCGAATTCTCTCTCTCTCATAGGCTAGATTTCAGACCCAATACACAAATAAGACAAGAGACCAAGCAAGAAAATGTATCAAATTTTATAAGAAAGCGCCGCTGGAACTACATCGGCCACACACTTAGAATGGATGAGAGAAGACTCCTTACCAATCCCTCATATGGACACCAGAGGGAAAAAGAAAACGAGGAAGACCAAGAGAGACTCTGCGTAGAACCATCACCAGAGAAGGCTCAACGATGGGCCTAGTAAATATTAAAGACTTAAAACAAATAGCAACGAACCGCGAGACATGGAGAGCTATGACCTCTGCCCTATGCGCCGCCCACAGGCCCAAGAGGAAAGACTAACTAACATAGGCTAGATCTCCTGCCTCTGTAGCCGTCATGTTCAAACCATCAGTTACATCCTGAATCCATCTTCTCCGTGGTCTTCCTCTTCTCTTCTTTGCCGGTATGCCTCCTTCCGTGATGGTCTTCTCCAGCCCTTCATGTCTTTATATGTCCAAAATACCTCAGTTTTTGCTTTCTTATTGTAGCATGATCCAATTTTCTTTGATTTTGAGGTCATTCTGGATATATCTATTTGTTATCTTATCTGTCCAAGATATACGTAGAACCCTTCTGTAACATATTTTTAAAAAAAAGATATATTTGTCTTTACAGACGGTCAATTGGCAAGTCTTTTAATGTGACAACTTCTGAGTTTTCGCTTTTCTCTCTTGTCTTTCAGCTCTTACATAAGTCTCTTCTCAAAAGACTCTGCACCCTTGTGCAATATCACTTTCCACATAACTCTGTCATCAGCTAGTTTTTCCCATGTCCTGGGACCTATAGAAAAGTTTTTCATTGAGGCTTTGCAGATATCTTTATATCTGAGCTGTGGTTTGCCCTGGTGCCCCTAAGCCTCCGAAAGCTCACAACAGAACAACGTTTGTTTTGGTATGCGTCAAGTTTCCATTTTTCTCACATGCCCCAACCATAATAGCCGTCTACTGCTGAGCATGTCCACAATGGAAGGCAGGTTTGTGTGTTGTAAAACTTTAGAGTTGGTTATCTTGTCGTACCATCTAATGTTCATAATATTTCCGAGACATCGAAGGTGAAAGATGTTAAGTTTTCTCTCGTGCTTTCAGTAGGATGTCCATGTTTATAAGGTTGGCCGAGCGAAAAATCTAATGTTGTGCCCTTGTGAATAAAGAATCTGCTATCCCTGGAACAACTGGGCACGGCACTGTTGCACGAGTGCAAAATGGAAAGTTGCGTTTTAGTGCCTGAAAGAAGTGCATCCTCAGAAGAACTGGGTTGGGTGATGTTGCGAGCTCAAAATTTAAGTTACGTTGCTATTTAACGTTGCTGTATTGATTATTTTGTGGGATGAACAGTTAGAACATTTTGCTCGGGTACGAAAAGGAACAAACTCATTTTTTAAATATCATGACATTTTCATAATAGTACGTATTATATTTACAATTATATTATTGTAATACAACATGAAAATAAATATAATAAAGACAGAGACAATGGCAATAAGTAGACAATCAGAAAAACTTACAATAAAACTCCAGAACGTAGAAATAAATCAAACAATTGAGGCCAAATACTAAGGAGCAATTTTCACAGCAGATGAAGTATCTATAGCGAAATCAGCAATCGTTGCACAACAGCTAACCAAGTACTGGGACAGTTAACACAACTGTTGTCACATAAAGTATGCTATGTCAGAAATGAACGCTATTATCTCACTTTTCTTCTACCCACCTCTCCTGCCTTTCCAACGTGTGGTCTTTGTTCCCACCTGTATACACAATATCTTACGTAACCTGCCACTGACCCATTCAAATTGATCAGCCAACCGGATACTTAATAGTTTTACTATTTCCTGTCCATTCTATCATTCATAAGATACCGACAAAGAGACTACAAGTACTTTTTGAGCAGGTTTGCATGCCCGTATCTTTTGCTTTACACCATTTGTATTATATTTTAGTTAATTTAGTTTTGTTTACATATTTGTTCTTGATAAAGATCTAGTACCGAAACGTTGAGTGTTGTTTATTTTCATATTTTATAATTGATTTTTCACGACTTATGAAATACTGCCCATACCTGTCTTTGTTCAATGGCCCAGTCTAGTGGCACATATGATCAATATCAACCATATGTTTCACTTGACTTAGTTCTTATACAATCACAACTTCCCTAGCCATTTGATAACATTAGATAAACACCATAGTTGGTAAGCATGTTCATACTGAGTTCATAGTTCATATGTACGGTTCCAACTTCACTGCAACGGGTCACCCCATAATTCACTCCGTTCCTGTGCCAACGAAAATCACACAAAATGCTAACAACTATCTCATGTGTCGTGAACTAATTCCAGAATGAAACAGCCGTACCGCAAAAAGAAGCAACTTACACCGCATAAATGCATATGGCCGTCGCTAAAAGTGTCAAAACAAAACTGTTTTACACCTGAATTGCAATTCATGTCGAAGGGAAAATCAATCACCACCAAATCCAGCTTTCTGCACACGCAAAACACTGCATAGGGCAGATTGAGTTGGTTCGTCATAACCGATGTCAGTCATTTTCTGAATACCCACAACAAACGCACGTTTGACACAGGAAAAAGCATTCCATGTAACATTCATAGCTCACATCGTTGCTCAAGCACTAACTCAGTAGCTCGGTAAACGAAACCGGAAAAAACTAGTCTAAACATGGCGGAAATGCTCTAGCAAAGTCGTGTCCAGAATCAAACATTCCTGATTCTTAATGGCCCTCCCGCATTCCGCCATTGCTGACCAGATTCTTTTCCAGGTTCGTAATGAGTGTTTCAATGAATGTCCTACTATTTAATTGAAGGCAAGAAAAACATATATTAATTCGTCTGATCCCATCCAGATATACCAAAAATCATTGCTGACTTCATGTGTGCTTATAACGGTTACTATGACGACGGGATTCAGATTCACGAAGAAGAAGGAATAGGCCGCGACTACGTTCAGGTCATAATTACTCCAGCGATCGTTCCTGCTTTTGGAGATGTAAGTAGATCTATCTATCCATTCATTCATTTATTCCTCTATTCATCCATCCATTCATCCATCTATCCATCCATCCATACATCCATCTATCCATCCATTTATTCATCAATTCATCCATCTATCCATCCATTTATTCATCTATTCATCCATCCACCTATCTACCGGACTACCTGCATGTCTGCCTATCACAGATACATTGATGACTGTATTGACATTACTGAAATGCCTGAAGCCGATTTATCACGCTTCATTAATTTCATTAATGTTTTCAACACTTCTATTCGTTTTACTTCTCACATCTCCACTACATGTGTCAAATTTCTTGACATTACTATCACCATACTATCCACTATCACTACATCAGTATATTACAAGCCTACTGATGCACATAGTTTTCTCTTTTATACTTCTTCCCATCCCCGGGCTTGTCGTGACACTTTGTCATTCTCGCAGCTCTTGCGTCTTCGTCGTCTTTGTAGGCTCCTATACCCGGAGAGGGTGCTTGTCTCAGCTATGCATCGAGTTCAGAAAATCACTCGCCAGCAGGCCCTTACCAGCCAGCATAGGACTACTAGCTCTGACAGAGTAAAGCTTATCTTAACTTTCCACCCCCATAGTTCACTGGTGAAAATGTTTTATTCCGTCATCTGTCTATCCTTAAGTCAGATCCTGAGACCCGTTTTGTCTTCCCAACTATCATTTGGTGGCTTACAGACGGGACAGAAGTCTTAAGGATATGTTGGTACACAGTCGCCTTAAGTCCAATATCCAGACCAATTTTGCCACTGTCCAGTTTGGCCGTCGGCGTTGCAATAAGTGTGCTTATGTGATACAGATGCGTACTATATCTTTTCCTTTAGCCACGTTTGTTATTGACGATGGTTTCATATGCCAGTCCCGTAATCTTATCTATACCATTATCTGTAAGCGGTGTAACAAAGTTTATATCGACGACACAGGCAAGATGCTCAGTGACTGATTCGCCTAACACTTGCGCAACATACGCCAATGCTCTGTGACTCTTGTAGCCACCAATTTCAATGATACTGGCCATTTAGGAGCTCAGGATGTCCAGGTCACAGCCATCCGATCGTGTTCCTCGGATGATCGCAGTCGATTTGCTCTGGAGAATCGGTTGATTTCTTTGTTTGGTACCTTGCGACCACGTGGGCTCAACGTATTACATTCCTATGCTTCTTAGTACTTTCTCTTCACATGCCTTGTAATCTATATGGGTATATGTTGCATGTATTCAAGTTATATATTTACTAGATGTTTCATTGTTTCTCTTCCGTTCTATTTCTAGTTTTTATGTGTGTTTTTGTGTTACATTTATTTCGCTATTCGTTTTTATTCCCAGATTTTCATTAGAAACGTTTGTTTTTGGTCGTCCATTTGTTTTTTTAATTTGTCACTCCTGATGTTCGTTTGCTTGATGGTCGAAACGTTGATGTATTTTATCATTGTTTTTGTAATTTGTAAAACTACAATACTTTGTGATTACGTATCTACATGTCTACACATCTGCCTATATACACATCTACCTATCTACCTATCTACACATCTACCTATCTACATTTAAATATTTACCTATCTACTATCTATATATCGATATTAGCACAGACAGAAAGAACGACATACCAAATATGCAAAAAGATTAATTAATCAACATGAATCTGGCATGTTGGGCAGCTGGGCTCTGCTAGATTTGTTGAGACTGGGATTGGAGCACGTCTGGGCAATGTCCGGGATTTTATGATGATATTCCTCCTATAAATGATAGCGCAGTGGTTCGGAGAGTACAGAACCAATGGATAACATGGTTCTGCACCTCTTCAAATCCGCATTTTTTTTCCATATAGAAGACTTTGGTAGTAAGTAATGAAATCAAATCCGGAACATGAATCATTAAAAATCTGAACAAGTGTCGGAGAAATGAGGAACTCAGGCTAGCCCGAGTGGTTACCGGGTCCCAAATTGTGGTGTAAAGAATAGAACCACTGTTACCTGCCTGCATGTCGTAGGATATGACTAATGAAGTTTGACGTCGGGCTAGCTACCCAACACCGTAAAAAACACAAGATGCTACAGAACGGAGAGCGAACCGAGTAAACGCTGGATGAAACCGGACACATCGCCGAAGGATGAGCACCAGAGCTCCAAATGGTGCTGAAGATGTGACGCAAAACACATCAATGTTAAGACTGAATGAATCAGATTTCCACATGAATAGAATTTATGGGGAAGTCTGGTACATCGGTCTGAGCGGTGATCGCGAGAGAGAGAACTCAGGCTAAGATAATGAGTGAATATGAAATATGCTTGGAGATTGCAATCACATTTACGAAATCTCTCGTAGCAGTGTACATTTGTCCTGATTGTCTGTCGAGTCTAACATACTTATTTCTCTTCGCTCCACGTGGAGCATATGACCTCAACAGTTGTTCACCACACATCCTGGTCTCTGATAATTTCATTTATGGCTTCCAAGAATATTGCAACATTTTTCAGTTCATCAGCAAGTCTCCATCTCCAGATCTGTTTAGGGCGTCCCTTTTTCCGCTTTATATGCGGGTTCCACTCAAGTGCTTATCTAGTGACACTCGACTGTGTCTCCAGCAGGCTATGCAACCCACCGACATTTTCTTCCCCAAGTCTGGGTCATCATGGGTTCCTGTCCTGTTCTTATCCATAGCTCTGTTTTTGCCACTCTTGTCATACCATCTCAGTTTGAGAATAAGCCGAAGACATCTGTTGATAAAGGTCTGAATCGTATTTGTATTTAACGGGATGATTCACTAAAAAGTCAGACAAGTCTTTGTCCAGTGTGGAAATCTACTGCCATCTTTACTAAAACAAAGCTCAGAAAAACCAGCTAAAATGTGAAATTTGTATTGTTGTATGGCTTCGAAATGTGTATTGTTGTATGCAGTGGCGGCTCGTGATCATTTTTGTTGGTGAGGCCAGACACACATTTTCGGAAAAATCATGGTTTGGGGTTGTTATGTTTTAATTTATAAAATACTAAATACACGTTACACATTATTTTTGGTTGGGCTCCCCAGTGGCTCTAATACTGGTTGTATGGATCGGAAACGTTGTAATTCCAAGCCATACAACAATACACATTTAACATTCTAGCTGGTTTTTCTGAGCTTTGTTTTAGTAAAGATGGCAGTAAATTTCCACACTGAGCAAAGACTTGTCTGACATTTTAGTCATGGCATGAATGCATTGATATGTTCTTGTTGATCTTACTTCTAAGTATACAACATCTTCTATAGTTCTTCCCTCAGTCAGCATCGAGTCTTTCTGTAATGTTGTTACTTCTCACCAGTTATGTCTTCTCTTGGGAGTCTCTGTGGCTAAGTGGTTAAACCCTTTGTCTTGTGAGTCGAAGGTCGTGAGTTCGAATCCGGACCACGCTGTTCTGTTCACGAGTGCAGTTTTTCCAGAGACCTCTAGGATTGTTGCTGGAGCTACGGAGTTCGTGCTTTTTGCAAAACTCTCGGCAGGTGGCATGTTATCTCTGTGGAGAGGAACCGAGTCATATGGAGTAAACCCGGTGCAATGAAGTCAATTCTTCGGCTTTAAAAACCTTTAAAAACCCTTTATGTCTTCTCTTGACTGATTGTAAGACCGACTCGTTGCGCAGTTTCTGCCAGATCATCTACCTTGTCTTGTAGACTTATGAGAGTAAGGCGAGATGATCCTCGACAGATCATCTACCTTGTCTTGTAGACTTATGAGAGTAAGGCGAGATGATCCTCGACAGATCATCTACCTTGTCTTGTAGACTTATAAGAGTAAGACAAGATGATCCTCGAAGTCAAGATCCTCTAATTTTGACGTGTCAACTGAATATATTGTTCAGACCCGACATACGCTGTGCTGCGTGTAACCCAATCGAGCATAACATGATACCATAAATTTAAGTCAAAACTTTCATTAAAAATAATCATATATTTGAGATATTAGTTCCTTGCTAATGTTTTGTTTGCAGAGTTCCGTCTTGTTAATTCAAGCTGATGAAAACGGAAAGATGAGAATGCACGAAGTCCTTGTCCTAAATGCAACAGGAGAGAACACTCTGGCTGGGACACCATACAATTTCACGGCACAACCTAATGAAAAGTCTGATGTTGTTTTGTTACTGTGATCTGTTATTATTTAAATGGATGTAACTTTAAGAAGTTTTAAATGCTGTTTAAAAGGATACTCGGTATCAAGGCAATCCTGAAACATATGAAAAGGTCGAAGTTTAAAGGTTACGACAAATATATTTGATTTGAAGTAGAGAATTAACAATTGGAATCAAAGAACAACATCGGTGAAACATTTGTCGTCTCTGTTCTTTGAGCAATGTATGTGCAGCGCCCCTTTCATTATGCTAAGCGAGTCAGCTTGGGTGCATTTACATATTTTCTCTCCGGTGACGTATAAAACAAATTACGCTCGTTCAGAAAGTATGTCTGCCTATTTTCAACTAGGTTGACTTGGTAATGTATATACCAGTGGCGGCTCGTCATTAAGGGCCAGTGGTGCCGGGCCCCACCAACAATCATGTAATTACTAATATATAACCTAACCCAAAACCATGACTTTTCCGCAAATATTCGTCCGGCCCCACCAACAAAAATGATCAGGAGCCGCCACTGGTATATAGTTAGTTAGTTTGTTCCTTTCGTGCCAAAGGCGGCACATAGGGCAGAGGTTTTAGATCTCCATGTGATGCGGTTCTTTGCTAGCAGTTGGAGATCTTGTATGGTTTTACATCCCAATAGTTTACTTTCTTGTTGGATGGTTCTTCGAAGAGTGGTCTTTGGTCTTCCACGTTTTCTTTTCCCAACTGGTGACCACATAAGGACTTGTCGATTTAGTCTCTTTTCGTCTGATCTGTCATAGTTCCCAGATGGCAGCGGAGGAATGGACAGTTAGCCAGATAGTTAGTGTAGTATAATTAGATATTTAATAGTTGAGACTATGTGTTGCACTCTCTAAGCAGAGGCGCAACACATAACTACGAGACATGACGTTCTTGTGTAGTTAGGAGTGACGTGTTAGTAACGATAGGGAAGAAAAAACATAAACAATATATATAGAAGACAAGACGCAATGGTCCTAGATGGAGGCGTTTCATGATAGAAGGAGAAATATAAATAAAGAATGTAAACTGCATTGAAATCTTCTCAAGTTTATTGTGTGAATGGTAATATCATCAGCCTACGCCAGAACCTACAAGTGTCATCACCATCCGTAAGGGGCCCCCTTCAACAGATCTAAGAACATGACCTAAATATTTCCACCTTCGTTTCCTTATAATATTTGATACGGGTTGTTGATGTGTTCTATCTCTCACTGTGTTGTTAGAAACGAAATCACTCCATTTTACTTTTAATAATTTTCGTAGACATTTATTCTCAAAGCTGTCCAGTTAAGTTTCTTATCAATTTTCTTTGTTGATTATACTATCGATATAATGGAAGACTGCAGTAAAACTATGTATCACTGTCGAAAAACGTAAAAACAAAGTACTGTAGTTTTACAAAATACAAAAACAATAACAATACTCAGCAACGTTTCGACCAAAAGGTCGTTATCAAGCAAAGGATACAACAGAAGTGAAGAATTGCACTTCTTTCACAGCATACTACATATAGAACACAACAATAAATTCCTTCTTCTTCTTCTTTTGTCGTCACACTGCTACCGGGTTGTTGCCCAGTGTCGTGGTTTTCTGTTTTTGTCTTGCGCTGTTCTGGTGGCTTGTGTGATTGTTATCTTTGCTCTTTCACAGGATTCTGCTACGCCATCTAACCATCTTTTCCGTGGTCTTCCTCTTGCCTTCTTTCCCGATGTTCTGTTGTAGAAGACTCTGTATACTGTGGAGTTTGGATGCATTCTTATTAAGTGGCCAAACCACTTCATTCTTTGTTTATCTATGTAATTCAAGCACGGTTTTGTGCCAACTTTCATTCTTATGCTGATGTTGGTGATTCTGTCTTGTCTTGTGTTGTTGGTAACTTTTCGCAGGCAACGCATTTCACATGAAGTTATTTTTTGTGGCTGCGCTTTGCTCAATAAATTCCTAACGACCATAAAATGAAAACATGGGACTAGTAATGAGAAATATAAATATAGAACACATTTATCTACTAAATCTAACCTGGATATTTGATAATCGTCGTACTGTTGAGAAGCAGAGAAAATGTGCTGCTCAAAAAAGGCAGATCACACAGGACATACATGTCAAATCGTGATCATGTATGGCTCAACTGTGGTAGGGGATTGTGTTCCAGGATTGGACACTATAGTTACCGTCGTACACACCAGACAGGTGCAAAAACACTAGTCTGATGTGTTTTTCATCATCGCTTGGGGCAGTGGCGGCTCGTCATTACGGGCCACTGGGGCCGGGCCCCACCAAAAATAATGTGTAACGTGTATTTATTACTTTATAAATTAAAACATAACCACAGAAAGCCTTGATTTTTCCGATAATTTTGTCTGGCCCCACCAACAAAAATGATCACGAGCCGCCACTGGCTTGGGATATATAGTTGATTATTATAATTACTTATAGTTGTAGGTATGGTAGGTATAGCAGTATCGTAGTAATACTTACTGAAGGGTTGATATTATTTTTTATAGGTACAGCAATAGTTGTTGCGATAGTTATCGTGGTAGTAATAGTAATTATAATACTAAGAGCATGCATATTCCCAATGGCAATGTATGGGAGTAAATCATAGCCATTTAACAAGGCAGTTGAAAAACATATATGGACGTTTGAATGTGTTACAGAAGAGTCCTTCGTATATCAAGGACAGAGAAGAAAATAAACCTATCTATCCAGAAAGAACTCAAAATCAAAGAAAACTGACTGATGCTACAAATAAAAATAAGAAAATTGAAGTATCTTGAACATTTGAAATGACACGAAGGATTGGACCATTATTGTTGTGTTTTGTTTTTGTTTTTGTTTTTGTAAGGAAGCATTCCTGCATTGAAGAGAAAAGGAAGACCACAGAGAAGATTGAGTCACGATGCGTTGAGTATGACGGCTGCAGAAGTGATACATCGGCCTATTAAAAGATCAATTCCGAGAGACTGTTAGGATGGCAAAGCTCTGCTCATGCCAAGCTACTGGATGATGTTTGTTTTTAAGAATGCTCATGCGCTTGGGAAGTAAAGCGTTGTCTGTTATATTTTCTCATCTAACATGGGCGTATCTCTATCCCATGAATGTTTTACAATGTTTATATTTCATCATCTAACATGGGCGTATCTCTATCTCATTCAATGTTTTACAATGTTTATATTTCCTCATCTAACATGGGCGTATCTCTATCCCATTCAATGTTTTAAAATGATTATATTTCCTCATCTAACATGGGCGTATTTCTATCCCATTCAATGTTTAAAATGTTTATGATTTCTTTCAACTCAGATCAACAGCTTCCATCGTGAAATATCTTTTAACTTTAAAACGTGAAGACTTTAGTACAGATCCTGACTGTCAAGCACAAATAACACAGACAGCGCCATATGTCTTTTCTACTGAATGGCCAATTTGTGTGGTCACTAAAAACGGGGTAACTATCTAATCACGGTCAATGTCTATAAATGTAATATTTCAAATTGTGAAGTTATCGAAGATTTCTTCGTTTTGTAAATTATCACATTTTATATTTATATGAAACACTGACCAGATTGAGCAGCAGTTAAATTAGAAGATATAATTCTTCCAAATACAACTGTTTTGATATATCTTGGAATTGCTATCATCAACCAAGAAGGAGCGGTTGAATCTTATATTAGAAGCGAACTACTTCCCCCAGTCTTCTGCAAAGAACGAAGAACTTTTTAGATCCAAGCCAAAACATACAGCATTGAAAGATCATTAAAGAGTGTTTATCATATGATGCAGAAGGAACGCCGGACTCAGCCAGAAAGGTTGCAGTACAATAGGCTCTTTGGCGTAGATCCAAGCCAAAATTTACGGTACAATGTATCGTTAAAGAGAACTTGTACAATCTAGGGCAAGCTACCCCCGTAAATAAAATGCTGGCGAAGTTGGATGTGCTGACCTAGTCACGATAGGCGCATAATTGACACAAGGTGAAAAAACCGTCTTGGTAAATTTGTTTATATATCACAACAAGAATGATCAAAATGGCCGTAAAGAACGATCGAAGAAGATATATATATATATAAGAGAGATAAAGAGAGAGAACGATAAAGAAAGAGAGGAAAAAAAAAGAAGCATTGATACAATCGCTAGAACACGATTTATTAGGAGTCTAAAGCTGAAGGATTGACGTCGGTGTCCTGGGTTTTATCCCATATAGATCGGTCCCTCGAGGCAGAAATGGCACGCCATCTGCTGAAATTATTGTACAAAGCACGAACTCTGTAGCTATGACAACAATCCTAAGGGTCTTTGGAAAAATTGCACTCGTGAAGAGAACGACGCGGTCCGGATTCGAATCCATTACCTTCGGAACGCAAGGCAGAGGTTTCACTACTTAACCACATAGACCTCCACAAGATATTTGTAATGAGGTTTCACTACTTAACCACATAGACCTCCACAAGATATTTGTAATGAGGTTTCACTACTTAACCACATAGACCTCCACAAGATATTTGTAATGAGGTTTCACTACTTAACCACATAGACCTCCACAAGATATTTGTAATGAGGTTTCACTACTTAACCACATAGACCTCCACAAGATATTTGTAATGAGGTTTCACTACTTAACCACATAGACCTCCACAAGATATTTGTAATGAGGCTTCACTACTTAACCACATAGACCTCCACAAGATATTTGTAATGAGGTAGTCTACAGTAAAGTTATATATATTAAACTGTAGTGATAAAAATACAAAATAAGATCGTCTTACTTGGTGCAGCTGTTTCATTCAACGTTTCGATTACAAGGTCTTTATCACGTAAAGGTTTACGGTTTTGTTGATCAAAGGGGTCTTATTAGCCAATTGTCGAAATGTTGAGAAATTACGTTTTGATCTGTCGTCTACAATAACTATTACAAACAGGAGTGCCATTCAGAATCAGAACTGTTTGATTCTGAACACGACTATGCTAGCGCATTTTCGCCATGTTTGGTGGGGTATTTTCCGGTTTCGTTTGCCGAGCTACTGAGTTAGTGCTTGAGCAACGCTGTGAGCTATGACTGTTACATGGAATGCTTTTTGCTGTGTGTCCACCTTGCGTTTGTTGTGTGTATTCAGAAAATGGCGGACAGCGGTTATGACGAACAAGCTCAATCTGCCGTATGCAGTTATATTGCGAGTGCAGAAAGCTGGATTTTGTCATGATTGATGTTCCCTTCGACAAGAATTGCAATTCAAGTGATGAACAGTTTTGTGTTGCTACATTAGCGACGGCCATATGCATTTATGCGGTGCAGGTTTCTTATTGTGGCGGTACACGGCTGTTTCATTCTGGAACTAGTTCACACAGGAAACATTTCACAGTTGTTAGTATTTCGTGTGATTTTCATTGACACAGGAACGGAGCAATTATGGGGTGATCCGTTGCAGTGAAGTTGGAACCGTACTTATGAACTATGAACTATTACAAACACCATGAATACATATTAAAGGGTTTTAAAATTAAAAACACAGAAGAAGAACCTCAGAGACAACATAGACAACAAAAGACACTGTTTATAAAGCGCACACAAAAGCCCGTTCTAGAAATCTCTTATTACCCTAAAGCTGTGAGGGAAATCATGACTGGAGAAGAGAAAGAAAAACAAGGCGCAAAGATAGGCTCGCTCCAGGTGTCTCCTTTTTTCGGCCTGACGCTGCAAGGTAAAACAAGATTAGAGAATAGATAGATAGAATAATGTTGCTTCAAACAATAATTATCTCAGTAATCATCATCAAATAGTTTGTCCTGAGCAGAACTGTGCCACCCCAAAAGTATTCCTTAATTCTCTCTCTCATAGGCCAGATGTCCCGCCTCTGCAGCCGTCATGTTCAAACCATCAGTTACATCCTGAATCCATCTTCTCCGTGGTCTTCCTCTTCTTCTCTTTGCCGGTATGCCTCCTTTCATGATGGTCTTCTCTAAACCTTTGTGTCTATTTATAAGTCCAAGATACCTCACATTTCTCTTTTTATTTGTAGCATCAGACAGTTTTCTTTGATTTTGAGTTTTTTCTGGATAGATCTATTTGTTCTTTTCTCTGTCCATGTTATACGAAACATTCTTCTGTAACACTTATATACAAAAGCACATTTTATCAGGAATAATACAGCTAATAACGAGAGAATAAGAAATAAGAATATTAATAATGAGAACGATTATAATAATTATTAATGATGATGCTAGATATGAAAGTTGATGACATCAATAATGATATAGAGACATTAACTTTGTTACATTTCAGAAACATCCCGTCTACAATGTTACATATTCGTGCACTGACATTATTTCTACCACTGTAACTGATGGGCCTGAGAAATATTCTCCTGTAAAAATTGATTTGTTCCGCAGGGGACTGAAGTATGTATAAACTTTATTTACTGTAAATCATAGGTTCCCAACGGGGGCACCTCCGCCCACCAGGGGGCGCTGAGAAGTCAGAAGAGGGCGTTCTGTTTTCAATTAATACTTGGGGAGGGGGCGTTAAGGACAATCCGCTGCCCTATTCAGTGGAAATTCAAGGTCATGCAATTTCCGCTCTCGCGCAACTATTAATAGTGCAGTAGACCGAATCTATTAATATTGTGACAGATTCGCTGAACTTTATTATAAATGTGGGAGAAGTTGTGTATCGATACTTACCAGCTCGTCACCATGAACACAAAAAGAGCAATGTTCAACACAATCTTTCTCCCACATTATGTTACCAGTGCCAAACCTGGACGCTGACAACAAACGATAGAAGAAAACTAGTCACAACAGAGATGAAGTGTCTACGCAGAATGCTGGGTGTAACAAGAAGAGACCGGTTGAGAAATGAAGACATCATGAAAAAGTGGGTACAACATCAGTACTAGACTTCATCAAGAAACAACAAATTAAATGGTTCGGCCACATAAGCAGATTACCACCAGACAGTGCACCCCAAGAGCAATGCTGCTCCGATACAATGGGTACAAAGCAAAAGGCCGCCACGCAAAAGATGGACCTCAGAGATAACAGAGGCGACGAAAGAGACTATCTACGAAGCACATACTAGGGCCCGTTTTAGAAATCTCTTCCTGACCTGACGCTGTAAGGCATACAGGATTCGAGAAAGAAGAAGAAGATATATGGATATTTAATGTGGTTGACATCTCATAACTACTCTTGTGTTATCGTACTCAGGTATTCTATGAGGAGGATTAGTAAGGCCGAAACAAGAATGGTGAGCCGGCGCAGTGTGGAGGTACTGACACAGGCAGGGATCAGAGAAATCCCCTTCATTTTCGTCCCTGGACATACCAGAGCCATGGGTAATGAAAGATCCGATACATTGACTTGCACAACTACGATATCAGAAGGCACTGTCATGGACCGAAACGATATTATTAACGCATTGAGAAAGTCTGTCCGAACAGAGAAATTGCAGAGTTTTGAATCTCACTCACTAACCAGATTGAGAGAGATGAGTGTCGATATTGGTACAACCCGAAAGAACGACATGCCAACTATGCATACATATTGAATCTCTCTCTCTCTCTTTGCCTTTTTACCCCGGATTGGGGCATAAGCTCTCAACCAACTCATGCCAAGTCTTCCTATCTCTAGCTATCTCCTGCAGCTCCTCCAGCTCTTCTTTATATTGTTGATCTCCGCCTCCAAATCTCGTCTCCATGTATTTCTCGGCCTCCCTTCTTTCGCTGTCCCTGCGGTTCCAGGCAAGGACCCTTCTTGTTATATTCCCTCCGGTTTTCGCAAAGTGTGTCCTATCCAGCGCCAGCGTCTTTTTAACCTGTTCGTTCACTGGAATCTGTCTTGTTCTCTCCATAAGTTCCTCATTTGTGACCCTATCATACCATCTTATTCCCTCTATTCTGCGCAGACACAATATTGAATAATTGACATGAACTGTCATGTTGCCTGCTGGACGCTACTGATTCCGGCCTAACACTGTGTTCCACAATATACATTTTCTGCTCTTCCACTATTTACTTCTTTAGAAGTGTTCATGGGAGGGTGGGATATAGTGATCTTGTGTGTGCTTGTTCTAAGGTACTTTGTAAGCTGTTATTCATTTTTGTAAGGCGGTTCTTGATGCCGTTGACTTGATGCATGACTGGTTTCACAATATTCATTGAAGTATGAAAAAGGGATCTTTACACTTTTTTAGTCCAGGAATCGACAGTACCGAGAATTTAAGATAATTTTTGTGGTAAATTAATCCAGGCAACTGAACTTATGCCACATCTATTTGGCTCAACGTTATCATCGACTTTACCATCGTTACCATCATCATCATTAACAATATCAAGACCACAATCATCGTTATAATCTCTATCAGAACTATAATCATCATCATCATCACTAGAAGACAACTATAACTACAATGTAACATTTACTATTTCTGTTACAGATTTCCACTGACACACGCCCCTGACAACTACGTTTGTGGATGTGACTTGATCGAGTAATCGATCACAAACATTGAACGGAGACATATTATTAAATTACTAATTTGGAACACATTTATACTTTCATAAGTATTCAATAAATGTTCTCCCTTGATGTTTCTATCAACAGTATTAACTCACTCAACTAAAAATAAGCAAACTTAAAAAATATATAAATTTTGATCTTGTAATACATAATTTTAGTAACGTAAATTTTCAGTAAATCTAAATACATTAACACAATATTCAAACATTAAATAGCGCAGTTTTTGCAAAGTGCTACATCAGACTAAACCAACGCGTCTATCAACATTACTTGATTCCACAAAGGATATACAATGTAGAAAAAGTAAACAATACGGTTCTCTCTCTCTCTATCTTTTTCTCTCTCTCTTTCTCTTTCTTTCTCTCTCTCTCTATGCCTTTTTAACACTTAGGCCCTCAACCGTAATTTTTAATGTTGCCTTTTTAAAAAAAAAAAATTCTATTTTTTTAATTTAAAAGAAACAAAATGTCATTTCCTTTTAAATTAAATTGGTTTTTAATTATAAAATTGTTAGAAAAAGGTTTTTACCATTTTATAATTTTTTTTTTTTTATGTTTTAATTTTTGCATTTTATTTAAATTTAATTTTAACTTTAAAAATTTTTGGAAAAAAAGTTTTCATATTTAAAAATTTTGTTTATTTTAAAAAAAAAACATGTTTAAAAAAGGCGCGCCTTGGACGCGCCACGCCAGATGTATCCAGTAATAGAGAACGTTAAAACGTTTTTAAATTATCAATCACCGTCAATCCTTCGATTGAGGGCGCTCAGAGTTTTGTAAAAGGTAATGTTTTGTCATTTGGCGTTTAATAAAGGCTCTCAACATTCGGCTTCGATCAAGTGAAAAAAAAAGCAAATCATTCGAAAAAAGCAAAAAATAGCAAAATAGAAAAACACTATAAAAAAGATAAGAATAAAATCAAATAAATTTTCAAAACACTTTAAAAAGAAATAAAAAATTAACAATTGAAAACAAAAATAATTTAAACAAATAAAAATTTTTAAATGTAAAAAAGAAATTTTCCACAAAAAAGCCCTCGACCAACTCATAAAAATATCTCTAGTTATCTCCTGCAACTATCACTATCTCTTCTTTATATTGTTGATCAATGCCTCCAAATCTCGTTCCTTATATTTCTCGGACTTCCCTATTTTAATTGTCCTTGCGGGTTCTAGGAAAGAACCATTCTTGTTATATTCCCTTCAGGTTTTCGCTAAATGTGTCCTATCCAGCGTCTTATTTCACATCTTGGTTCACTGGAATATGTTTTGTTCTATCCATAAGTTCAGCCATTGATTCTTTATGATGTTGAGCTTCGTAGATCTATCTTTGCAATTTAATATATTATCTAAATGTAATACTTTGAGAAGAAATGTTTCTATTCTGCAGCATCTTGATATTCAAGACATTTGGTTATTAAAGAAAATAAAAGCTAGGAAAATTAGATATTTCGGACACATTAAACAACATAAGTGCCCGGAGAAAATGATCTACAAGGAACGGTCATGGAAGAAGAGCGAGAGGCAGACCTAGACGACGGTGGGTGCAGGATGTCACTGACCAGTTGAGAATGACTGCCGCTGACGCCGGGCGTCTTGTACATAATAGACAGTTTTTTCTTCTTCAGGACTGATGTCATGGGAACAAGTTCCAGAAGGGACAAGCTACTTGATAATGATGATGAATATTTATCTGTAAATAAAAGTTCAATAATAGTTGTAATGAAATGAATTGATGAAAATTATAAACAAGTGAAAAAAGATCACTGAGAAGATGGATTCAATATGATATAGACAATTTGAACACGAAAGCAACGGAGGCAGGGCATTTGACCTATGATAGAGTAAAATTCCAAAAAAACTGCTGCTGTGCAGAAGTTCTGATATTTGATGATGATTAAACTGTAGTAGTAGCTTCTATTCGTTATTGAGTAAAATAAGAATTAGATTAGATACAGATAGAAATGTGTAAACAATAATGTGGTTTCTGATTTGGAATTAATGAGAAATATGTCATAATATGTCATACATTTCATTTCCATCATCAAATAGCTCGTCCTGAAAGCAGAACTCTGCCACCCCAACAGTCGTTCGGAATTTCTCTCATAGGCCAGATGTCCTACGTCTGCAGCCGTCATGTTCAACCCATCAGTTATATACTAAATCCATCTTCTCCGTAGTCGTCCTCTTCTTCTCTTTGCCGCTATGCCTCCGACAATGATGGTCTTCTCCAGCCCTTCATGTCTTTATATGTCCAAAATATCTCAATTTTCTCATTTGTAGCATCAGTCAGTTTTCTTTGATTTTATGTTGTACATTTAAAAAGCAAATAAAATGATCTGCTTGCAAGATTAATATTAATAAATGTTTATGAAAACAAATATTTTGTTTTGTTTTGATGTATGTCTACTGTCAACAGTTTTCACAGTCATTGATTTCACAACATATTTAGCCTAGTCTAGTTGTAGTTTAATTGTGGGATTGTCATCACTGCATGTCGAAACAAACATTAGTCCATATGTCACCTTTATGCTGCAGGGGTTCACAAGGGGAAACAAAGAATAGTAACACTACGACCTACAAGGCATGTCGTAAGAGGCAACTAAAGTAGGGGCCTAGGGATGCTACCCTAGTAAATAAAAAGCGTCGTAGACATCGGATGTGCTGGACTACTTGTAGGCGCGTAACTGGCACAACGTACAATCTCTCTTAGACTCGGATCACATACAAATGACAGAGTGGTTTAACAAGTGGTCGATATGGAGCGTTCAAGGAAGAAGATCTGTGTACTGCCAATTGATTCCATTGCAACTTTAACCTGGTTTAGTTTTCCTTTAGTTATCGGATCATCATAACTGCACATGGAACCAATCAGTATATAAGTGCTCCGGTCTCTTCCTCAGCATGTCTCTCGGCATGTGTCAGCTAACGATATCGGGGCTTTGTTGGTTTACTATTCTTCTTTGGCTACCAGTATAGTGCTCTTCTCTAGTTAATCCGTATTTTATTTGGTATTCTTGCAGTCTGATTAGGGTTGTATATTCAACACTATTACTTGAATCATATACATGTCATGTCTCCTCTAGAGAATTCAAAATATCAGCCTGGTCCATTGCTTGCCCGCTTTTTACAGTAGACATACCTGAAAACTTATCGGTGCTTTTATTGTTTGTGACACCTGCATACCTGGAACAAAAATAATACTGATTTGTGTCAGTCTAGACTATTGGTTCCCAAAGTTGGCGGTACCGCCCCACAGTGGGCGCTGAAGCCTTCCAGGGGATGATAGTGGCATTTGGAGGGAGTTGTTTGTGTGATTTTGCGATTGAATAATCATTACCAATTTGAATTCTGCATTACAACTCATCTTATGCCCATCTTACACGATCCATTTTCCCATCAATTTTGTATTTCATGTATATAGTCATTTGAAAACTGACCATGTATGACAGAGATATATATCAATTTTCTATGTCAAAGTGAAAATAGAGCATGTATATATATATTGGGGGGCGTTGGCAAACTGTTATAATGCGGAGGGACGTTACAAAGTTTATTTCGTGCAAAGTGGGCGGTGGCCGAATAAGTTTGGGAATCTATGGCCTAGACCAATTCAGTGAGGCTAACCATTGTTTCCTAGCCCAGACTGTTTCAATCTTCCTAAACATTCTCATCGTGTCACTGAGAAAACATGCATGGATGGAAGTATGTGATTCTAACCATTGTTTCCTAGCCCAGACTGTTTCAATCTTCCTAAACATTCTCATCGTGTCACTGAGAAAACATGCATGGATGGAAGTATGTGATTCTAACCATTGTTTCCTAGCCCAGACTGCTTCATTCTTCCTAAACATTCTCATCGTGTCACTGAGAAAACATGCATGGATGGAAGTATGTGATTCTAACCATTGTTTCCTAGCCCAGACTGTTTCAATCTTCCTAAACATTCTCATCGTGTCACTGAGAAACATGCAATGGATGAAGTATGTGATTCTAACCATTGTTTCCAAGCCCAGACTGCTTCAATCTTCCTAAACATTCTCATCGTGTCACTGAGAAAACATGCATGGATGAAAGTATGTGATTATAACCATTGTTTCCGAGCCCAGACTGCTTCATTCTTCCTAAACATTCTCATCGTGTCACTGAGAAAACATGCATGGATGAAAGTATGTGACTCCAACCAGGCAAACTTTAACTTAGATATTGAAAACCGAATATATAAACTACTCGTGTATGTGACTATACAAGTAACTCAGTGTATGTGACTATACATGCAACTCAGTGTATGTGACTATACATGCAACTCAGTGTATGGGACTATAAATCTTTCTTTTCTCCTACATACAGCTAGCCAGTATAGGGTTTAAAGAGTTTTTAAGCCGAAGGATTGACTTCATTGCACCGGGTTTTAGCCCATATTGCTCGATCCTTCTCAGCAGAAATGGCACGCTATCTGCCGAGGGTATTGCACAAAGCTCGACACGAACTCCGTAGATCTAGCAACAAAACTTGCAGTCACTGGAGATAACTGCACTCCTGAACAGAACGGCGTGGTCCGGATTCGAACCCACGATCTTCGACTCACAAGGCAAAGGGCTTAGCCACACAGGCCCCCGGTATAGCGGCTCGGCAGGACGAATGAGTTAAATTAGTAGTTTGAGGAGTTAACAAGAACTCTCACTCTGGTTATACAATCAAATTCAGCTACTGGAACTGACATTCTGAGTTGTGTAGTACTAAACAGTATCGTTCCTTGTGAAATATAAGACTATAACTCTCGCTCTCCTACTACTACTACTACTACTACTATTACTACTACTACTACTACTACTATTACTACTGTTACTACTACTACTATTACTATTGCTACTACCACTGCTACTGCTACTGATACTGCTACTACTACTACTACTGCTACCGCTACCGCTACTGCTACTACTACTGCGCGCGCTCGAGCTGCCGCTCACTACTACTACTGCGCTGCTGCTCTCTACTACTACTACTACTGCCACTGCTACTAGTACTACTACTACTACTACTGCTGCTGCTACTAGTACTACTACTACTACTACCACCAGTACTGACCCATCTTAATCCCATTGAAACATACGACTCCAACTATCGCTTACCTACTGCTACTTCTACTAATACTACTAAGTCTACTACTACTACTACTACTGGCACGGCTGCTGATACTATTACTATTACTACTACCACCATTACCACTACAGCTACTACTATCACCACTACCACTACTATTATCACCACTACAACTACCACTATTAAGGGCGTTACTCTCGGTGTAACATAACCTTGTCGATATGTGTAGTATTCTTTGTTAACAAAAAGTTCTGGAGAGCACAACCGGAATATGAGTGAGAGAGATAGAAGGAAGAAAGAGAGAGATAGAAGGAAGAAAGAGAGAGATAGAAGGAAGAAAGAGAGAGATAGAAGGAAGAAAGAGAGAGATAGAAGGAAGAAAGAGAGAGATAGAAGTGTTAAAGGAGGGGGTCTCCTTTGGCATTCCACCAGTTTATGATTGAGTGTCAGGATGGCGGTGATGTGACACCATTGTTAAAGGAGGGTTCCTGGTGAACGTGACTTGACAATTGGAGAGAGAGTTATGGGCCTATAGCTGCAATAGTATTTTCCATCATCTTTGTACTTGGTCCATCTTTACTGGATACTTTCATTCCTCCTTCAGAGTATATATATATATATAATCACAGCGATCCATTTCCCAACGGTATTTACTATCGTCCTTCTTCCTGATCCGTCTTTATCGGATGCATTCATTCCTCATTTAGAGTGTATATATGTATAAAAATGGTAGTGATACATTTCACAATAGTATTTATTATTGTCCTGTTGTGATTGGTATTGGTGGCGTGTGGTGACGATGATGGAACTGATGCCACAAACATTATAACCAAGTAGACGCTGTACTGTAGTTCATATTTGCTTTTATTGTAGTTATGGCATTAGGTAAACAAAAATACGTCCGTTCATCTTCGCTGCATATCTCTGTCTCTCTTTTGTTTACTAACTAACCTAGCAACTGTTACTAAACCGTCACTATTTTACTACACAAAGCGTCATGTCTCGTAGTTATGTGTTGCACTTCTACATAGAGAGTACAACACATAGTCTCAACTATTAAATAATCTAATTATACTACACTAACTATATGGCTAACTGTCCATTCCTCCGCTGCCATCTGGGGAACTATGACACCCCCTGGAGACCTCGCCATCGCCCCGACGGCGAAATTCCAAGAAAAAAATCGCACAGGTAGTGTTCAGTAGGGTGATTAGAGTGGTGAGAGCTGAAAGGGAACAAGTCACCTCACGTTTTAACCGTGGCTCCACAACAACTAACTATAACAGCCAACCATGGTCGAAAAGAAAAAGAAAATCCTGACGGGATCTCAGGATGACCCAAGTTGAATGAGCAAATGGGAACTAGTCACCACACGTCGTTGAACGTGACTCATCAACTGGTCATAGGTGACCATGGCTAACTTCAACAGTAAACCCTCTGTGCTCTTGTGCTGAAACCATAGTAATAGAAATTTATCAGCATAATAATAATTAATCTGGAAAATATGGAAAATATGCGTCTATGATTCCGACGGCGACCCAACAGCATAACACTTGGCCAATGTGAGGTGGCTGTACTGGACATCCATTCCTCACATGAGATAGTATGGGTTTGATGGCAGCTTGCATCAGTATGTCACTATCACTATGTCTTTCTTGCATGTCAGAGTCTTGTCACATTATCTGAAATCTCAAACAAAAAACAAGTTACAAATCGAAATAAAAGGAAAAACATATATATAACGTTAAACTTTTCACGTTATATGTCCTCGACGAGGTAATATCAACCAACCCCCAAACCCAAGGGAAATAATGAACTCCCAAGATTTAACATATGACCAACAAATATGGAACAACATATATATGATGCCTAATAGCCAACATCATATATTAATATTAACCAACCCCAATCCCGGGGCATAAATAATCCAAGAATCCAAAATACTCGGATCGACATCATATAACCATATCTAGCAATGAACGGTGAAAAGTTAATGTCTGCCATCAACATCAACCGACCTCAAATATCTCCACCATTATCAAATATCAAATAATTAATGTTTGCCATCAACATCAACCGACCTCAAATATCCCCACCATTATCAAATATCAAATAATTAAGTGAGGTAATTATCAATATCTCACACCATTTGAGAGTGACCAAAAATATCACATTTCAACCTCTAATCACAAAGTAATCAAATTAATCTTCCCATCATTTGTAACAACATCATAAAATCATCGACAGTAGAACTGTCCAACAACCACATCAGGGTTATTTTCTAGACCCCCCATAAGAGTGTATTGTCAATCCACAATCCTCCACATATAGCAATCACATCTTTAAGGACTCGACCAAAAACCCAATTATTCTCTTTATTTGGTTTAACATTATTCTCGAGCTACCCCTTACAATCCATCCTTCAGTCCCAAAGGATTGAAATAAAAACGCACGTATGTTCCCTATTTGGTTCGACCTCACTTTTGACTTCAGGCCCATTGTAAACCTTTTCTCAATCCACCAGGATCCAAACAAAAATCCAGGCATGATGTGTATAAAACTCGGGCTCCATGTAGTTTTGTACAAATCATGGTTGTCCTCGTCATGATCTAACCCATTTCCCACGAGACCATCCCTGGGAGCACTGCTGACGATATCACGTGTGCCATCCCCACGATGTATACCCTGAAAGATATTGTCAAGGACAACATAGACCCCCAGCATGAAATAGAGAAGGCAAGGACTATGCCCTTGCTCGTAAATTGAAAGACGCAACCCTTGCAAACCATGCTGATGTGAACATAGGGCCCTAGCACTAAAAAATAGCATAAATAACGCCATCACCACTATAGTATTCCGTTTCACAGACCTGACCGTGGAATCCACGCGATCCACACAATCCTTGCCATGAAACAACGCATTGTTCCCCCAACCAACAAAATGTTGGTCAAATTGCACACGCTTTTGCGCATCGAAATCAATTATCACTGGCTCGGTACGCGTCCAGAGTTGAAAATTACATAGTGCGTCGCAATTAGTATTTCGCTCATAATCTGAGCTCAAAGATTTATTATCAGACCCATGCATTCTTAAACCAATACGTAGTGATTCGTGTTTATTTTCACTACGCTCCCTGCTATTGTCTACTGGAAGACAAACATTATTTGCATGCTCACAGGCACAACTGGATTCCGAATCATTTACTTCCTCTTGGTTGTGCTGACTCTGAGTGACCTCAAGTTCATGTGTTGTTACCAACGTGTCACTGGATCGACACACAAATAAATCATTCGGCATTTGTACAGGCGAAATTTGCTCCCGATTTAACTTTTCTTCTGTGTCCCCTCTAATGATGGCCCTGGACCACCTTTCTTTTCTCCTTGTCGTTACAGATTGACTGCCACGGTCAACACCCTTACGTTTCAACAAACACCCCTTACTATTTGAGCCCACTAACGCTCGATTAAATTTCTTTGAATTAACCTGGACCGTTTTATTTCTTCCACGTCGTTTCCTATTTACTTTAGCATTGTTTGATTTCTGAACCACTGATTCAGTAAATAGAGAACCCACACGAGTCGGCAACATCTTCCTCGACCCAACTATTCGTGTTCCATGAGGACGACGTGTATGATATTCCTCATATTGCACCTCTGACTGATGAGTTTGAACAATACCTAAATGTTCTATTTGTTGATCGTTGTCTTGTAGGGCTGTTGCGGAGGGTGATAATTGACAACTTTGTTCCATCTCCAGTCCCTCGTCGGAAATACTAACGACAGATTTTCTCATGTCTTCCTTTTCGTGATCCCTATCCGTAGTTAAACCTTGATTACCCTGTTCTATATTCTGCACTGCATTCGTCAGATGGATTTCCTGAGAATTAAATTCTGCTATTAAAGGAGAGACTGGTAAGACGTATGGTTCATCATCGGACCAATCGAAAATGGATTCCAATGTATGGCAGACTTGAGGAGCAACCACTACCACACAGGAAGAAGGTAGTAAGATATTCAGCTCTACACAGGATACATCGACGGATGATACCAAAGCAATGGGATCAATATTGGACCACTCCACCAAAGATTCCATTGTATCGCAATCTTTAGAATCAATCTCCTCTACACGGGAAAAATGCAGAAATAAATTCGGCTCTGCATCTGAATCTTTAATAACTGAAATCAAATCGTGATTTTCCCCTACCCAGGGAAAATCTAATAAAAAATTAGGCATGGTACTTAACCCATCAACATCAGAAACAATCAAATTATTATATTGTTTCGTCTGGCGCTTGCCATCTGAAACTGGTAGAAAATTCTGAAGCTCATTCGACTCACCACCGAGTAAATCATAACAATTAAATCTTGGTATCAGGCAGCTGCCTATTGATACAGAGGGACTAATGGGAGAGAAATGCTGCTCCTCTTCCCTTCATCCCCTAAACACATCATATGTGTCAATGGTCTGGTTTTCCTGGGTCATACCCCTGGACACCCAGGGTTGTGCGCTCCTTCTTATGTCCTGACTGTGGAAAGAAGAACAATTATAGTTTCCCCCCCAAATTGTCTCTGTCATTGGGCCTCCCATAACCCCGTTGTCGATTTTGACGAAAATTTCTCTCCGGATGAGTAGTAGTGGGAGGGGTCTAGCAGGGTTTGGGCAGCGTATCTCAGAGTGGCGTTCCGCCACCTTCGATTCCAGGACGTCCATACGACGATGCATCTTAGAAATTGTATGGGCGTCTGACGCGGGGATGGGACCGCGCTCCCATCGTGTGGCCGCATCACGAACCTGTAGGAAAGTCGTAGGCGGAAACTGCTCTATTTTTTCCAATAAGACGGTCTTACACAGGCGATCTCGCAATGAATCGACAAAACGGTCGCGTAATAACTGGAGGTCCATCACCGCCTGCCCTTCCTCTTTCTGTGCTGCAGTGATCTTAGCATATATATCAGCCAAGCGATGAGAATAATCGCGGCATGATTCCCCGGCCATTTGGGACGCCCTATAAAATACAGAAAAGAGCTCAGTGATCGACCTGTTGTCGCCATACAACCTGACCATTGTCATCAATAATTGCTCAGGGTCTTGTATGGTGAGCATCTGGATTTGTAGCTCACTTCGGACGGAGGCCGACACATTGTCCAGGATGGTATACAGTTTATCTTCACCCGTTAGTCCGTAAAGTCTCCAATAAGAGCGTACGCTCCTGGCAAACTCCGCTATGGAGGGCCCGTCACCATCACTGAATGTACTCAAGGTGATCCCAGGATAATCCTGTGGCGCCAGCCCCCCACCGCGCCTCTACATCTAACCCATGACCTCCTCTGTCATACCTATGAGCCATCATAAATATTACGCAATGCGATAGAAATATAGCAATACAAATTAAGTGACCAAACGAGTACAATTGTCAGAAATATATAACCTGAAACACCAATAGTCAACCAGATGTTATATAATTAAGTAGTAATGACCATATACGTTAAAAAAATGCAGATGTCATATCTAGCAAGCAATATGCGTAAATTGAATAATAAAGATATACTCACGATGCAATTAACGCCATATAAGATGATGTAAAAAAAAACTGATAACATAATGTTCATAAATGTTCAACGCTATAGAAGTCATACATCAGTCTCCATCCTGGGTAAGGGACACCACTGTACACAGTATCCAGAACTATAATTGTAGACTTCATAAATGTTCAACGCTATAGAAGTCACACATCAGTCTCCATCCTGGGTAAGGGACACCACTGTACACAGTATCCAGAACTATAATTGTAGACTTCATAAATGTTCAACGCCATAGAAGTCACACATCAGTCTCCATCCTGGGTAAGGGACACCACTGTACACAGTATCCAGAACTATCATTGAGCAGGTCAGGTCGAGCTATCTCCGGGAGTTTGGTAGGAAGTGATATCAAAATCAGTCCAGCTCGTACAAGAATAAAAAAACGAGTATTATGTCCTTAGGTGATTGATTGAAGAATAAAGTAGTTGACGCAGATGATCCAGACCGGGGGAATACACGCCGGTCGCCCAGTCGTAATGAAGGGCTAAGAAAGGACTAACGTAGGATGATGACTAACGTTCCTAGATGGTTGATTGAAGAATTAAAGTACCTGACGTAGAAGATCCATTTTAAAGCAGAGCGGAAAGAGCCGTGTAAATAAGTATCAAAAAGTAATAAGTACTCACTCAATTCTGGTCCACGAATAGCTGAAAAAGGGCCGATGTTGTTTCACCCTGACACCATTGTTGTCGTTGGGCCTTCCTGTTGAGGACTTTCATTTTAACTTCCCATTTCATAAGCTTCCTTTTACTTCGTTGTAGTTCCTCTTTCCTTTTTCTTCGTTAATCCCTTCCTTTCATTTTGTGTGTTTCTCCTTGTAGTATTTCATATTTCATTTATACGGATGGTCCTCCTGTTATATCTATTATCCCATGGTATTTAAAACAATGTTCTCACTTCCAGACAACACAAAATATTTGACAACCATGATTCATTTACAGGTTCATATATTTATTGAATGTTTCGCTAATATATACAAACCCGTCCATTCGTCTTAGAAGTTCATCCTCCTTTTTTATCGTAGCTAAGCCGTCACTATTTTACTACACAAAAGCGTCATGTCTCGTAGTTATGTGTTGCACTTCTACATAGAGAGTACAACACATAGTCTCAACTATTAAATAATCTAATTATACTACACTAACTATATGGCTAACTGTCCATTCCTCCGCTGCCATCTGGGGAACTATGACAGAAGGAAGAAAGAGAGAGATAGAAGGAAGAAAGAGGAAAACTTGCATACACTTGTTTTCGAAACAGCATTAACAAAAGACATTCTGTTTGCAAACACAGAACATCTGTTCCATGAAAGTGGGTCTGTCTAAGATACGACTGATAGATAGTTAATATTAATTAAGTGTGATACGTACGAATGTATATATTATTCTTTCATAAGAAGAAATTTACTTAAATGATACATATCGTCTAACGAGAATATCAAATAGAAATCTTGATTAAAGAATTAAGTGAAAGCTTTGAACGTTCTGAAACCTATTTCAATATTTATTGTTATTTATACATAGATACAATATATAACCTCTCTAAAGTCAGTAGCAAGCTACAGACAATTTATATCATTTCTGAAGTTAGTACATCATGAAGTCAATGACAACGTACGTTGCTATTTTTCTTATTTTCTGTACACAGTTTTATCAAGTCAAGTCTGATGGTAAATTATATTGTTAGATATATATATATATATATATATATATATATATATATATATATATATATATATATATATATATATATAGCCTTTTTCGTCTTTACAGACGGTTAATTGGCAAGTGTTTTACTGTGACAATTTCTGAGTTTTCGCTTTTCTCTCTTGTCGTTCAGTTCATACATAAATCTCTTCTCAAAAGACTCTGCGCCCTTTCGTAATTTGGTTTTCCACACAACTCTGTCATCAGCTAGTCCTTCCCATGTTCTGGGACCTATAGAAAAGTTTTTCATTGAGGCTTTGCAGACATCTTTATATCTGAGCAGTGGTCTGCTCTGGTGCCTCTTCCCCCGACAGTTCACAGAACAACATTTGTTTTGGTATGCGATAAGTTTCCATTCTTCTCACATGCCCCAACCATCTTAGTCGTCTACTGCTGAGCATGCCCATGACGGAAAGCAGGTTTGCACGTTGCAGTACTTCAGAGTTGGTTCTCTTGTCGTACCACCTGATGTTCATAATCTTGCGGAGACATCGAAGGTGAAAGATGTTAAGTCTCCTCTCGTGTCTTGAGTAGGCTGTCCATGTTTCTCAGCCATATAGTAAAGAACTAATTACACAGGCTCGATATATTTGAATCTTCGTCTGCAATGTCAGTTTTGTGTTGTCCCACGCTCGCTTTGATAGTTTGCCGAATGTAGTAGTCGCACTCCCTAAACAAGCGTTGATTTCTTCATCGAGAAAAAGGCTGGCAGGACTATGGACCCGAGATAGCAACATTTTACAAGAGATAAGGGCAGAAGGTGGCGATGGATAAGACACACACTGAGTAAAACCCTTAACATCATCACGACACATGATCTCCGATGTAACCACCAAGTCAATAGAGGATGAGACATGCTCTCCGATGTAACCACCAAGTCAATAGAGGATGAGACATGCTCTCCGATGTAACCACCAAGTCAATAGAGGATGAGACATGCTCTCCGATGTAACCACCAAGTCAATAGAGGACGAGACATGCTCTCCGATGTAACCACCAAGTCAATAGAGGATGAGACATGCTCTCCGATGTAACCACCAAGTCAATAGAGGATGAGACATGCTCTCCGATGTAACCACCAAGTCAATAGAGGATGAGACATGCTCTCCGATGTAACCACCAAGTCAATAGAGGATGAGACATGCTCTCCGATGTAACCACCAAGTCAATAGAGGATGAGACATGCTCTCCGATGTAACCACCAAGTCAATAGAGGATGAGACATGCTCTCCGATGTAACCACCAAGTCAATAGAGGATGAGACATGCTCTCCGATGTAACCACCAAGTCAATAGAGGATGAGACATGCTCTCCGATGTAACCACCAAGTCAATAGAGGATGAGACATGCTCTCCGATGTAACCACCAAGTCAATAGAGGATGAGACATGCTCTCCGATGTAACCACCAAGTCAATAGAGGATGAGACATGCTCTCCGATGTAACCACCAAATCAATAGAGGATGAGACATGCTCTCCGATGTAACCACCAAGTCAATAGAGGTAAGGGAAGATCCAGGAGCACCTAGAGATGGGATTTGGAGACAGAATGCAAGAATATGGGAAGAGAGTGAAGAAATCTGAAAAAAGGTGGGCTTGGATAGACAGGCTTGGAAGTCCTTGCCTTAGAACATATGGAGCCCTAGGGGTCAAGGGTTAAGAAGAAGAAGTAAGAACTTACAAGAACAGTGTTTCTTTCTTCTTCTTTTGCGTTCGTTCTTTATAACCAATTTTAATCATTCTTTGTGATATGTTTGATCTCTACCAAGAACGTGTATACGTTACCCATTGGTTTGGTAGGGACCTAAACTCATAGACTTCTACACGTTTATGACACGTGCATCCGATTTCAACCAAACCTCCTTAATCGCCTCTTACGACATGCTTGGCATGTAACAATGATTCTATACTTTACACTCCAAATTTGGGTCCCGGTAACTACTCTGGTGAGAACAGTGTTTGAAAAGTGTATTTTCTAAATTATCACACGTCAAACCAACTTCTTATCTTTTGTGATTTGTGAATCAGACACAATAAATGTCAATTATTTCTTGACAATACAGTGTTGATAATTAATTATGTTGATTTAACGAAATATCAACACTAACGATTAGACATTCTTCCTACAATGGAAGGTTGATTGTTAGTTGGTTTCATCATCACCATTATCATCATTATCACATAGATTGTTATGAGAACTTTGCCACCTTTCGGAATTTTTCTCTCTCATAGATCAGATGTCTCACATCAACACCTGTCATGTCTCTCATAGACCAGATGTCTCACATCTACAGCTGTCATACCTCTCATAGAGCAGATGTCTCACATCTACACATGTCATACCTCTCATAGGCCAGATGTCTCACATCTACACCTGTCATGCCTCTCATAGAACAGATGTATCACATCTACAGCTGTCATGCCTCTCATAGAACAGATGTCTCACATCTACACCTGTCATGCCTCTCATAGAGCAGATGTCTCACATCTACACATGTCATGCCTCTCATAGAGCAGATGTCTCACATCTACACCTGTCATGCCTCTCATCGACCAGATGTCTCACATCTACACCTGTCATGCCATTAGTCGTTACCTGTCATTACTACCTGTAGTACCGCCGTTTAAGGTCATATAGGACAGGTGGGACGTGAGACTGAAGAATTTAATGACCGCATGGCTAGTGCAGTCGTCGTGAAGCTGTTCAGGTTAGGATTGTCATTTAGGCACACAACAGAAAATATCATTGACCATGTCGTGATTTGAACACGGGTCACCCGCATGGTAGCCGCGCTCTAATCCATTCGGCCAGACTCTCGATCTTCTCGAACCCTTCTTGTCTTTGTTGGGTCAAAATGCTTACATTTTCTCCTACTTATTTGTAGCATGATTCAGTTTGTGTGATTGCAAGCTCTTCCTGTATAAATATATTTGTTTTCTTCTCTGTCCATGTATACGAAGGACTCTTCTGCAACACTTATATTCAAAAGTACATATATATTTCTTTATAATAAATATTATTTGGTCTACATGTTTGTAATGAATGTTACAATTGTTTGATCATTATGTTGATTGTATTAGGAAACATATTTTATCTGATCCCATCTAGATGTGCCAAAGATCATTGCCGACTTGATGTGTACTTCCAACGGTTACTATGACGACGGGACACAGATTAACGAGGGAGACGCAGATCGTGACTATGTTCAGTCAGTTACTACACCAGTGAGAGTTCCTGCTTTTGATAAAGTAAGTAAATCTGTCTATCGTTCTGTCTGCGATTTTGTATGCCTGTCTGTATGTCTACCTTCTTGTCCGTCTCACTATTAATTTTTTTCTCTCACTCTTTCATTCTCTCTATCGCAATATTTCTAGATATAAATATCTGAAATCTTCGTTGCGATCATTATTGTCTGTGTAAACAACAACGTTTTTACTTTCTTTAATAATTTGTCAATAGTGCAGCTGATCTGATGTTTTCAATTGATATTATACAGTTTGTCTTTGATGCATTAGATCATCATCAAATAACTTGTCCGGAGCAGAACTTTGCCACCCCAACAGTCCTCTGGAATTTTTCTCTCTCATGTACCAGATGTCCTGTCTCAGCATGCAGCATTGTTCAAACCATTAGTTACATCATGAATCCATCTTCTCCGTTGTCTTCCTCTTCTTCTCTTTGCCGGTATGCCTCCTTCCATGATGGTCTTCTCCAGCTCCTCATGTCTTTTTATATGTCAAAAATATCTAAATTTTATCTTTCTTATTTGTAACATCATCCTGTTTTCTTTGATTTTGAGTTCTTTCTGGATAGTATAATTTGTTCTCTTCTCTGTTCAAGATATACGGAGGACTCTTCCGTAGCACTTATATTCGAAAGCACATATATGTTTTTCTACTGCTTTATTAAATGTCCATGCTTCACACCCATACGTTGCCATAATTAGATAATTTACGTAAACTATGTCACAGAAGGAACTCACATACTAACGAGCAATCTTTGCACACTTGCAGATCAGGTTGGTCTCCAGATTAATTCTGCCAGGACCAAAATTATGGACTTGACAAACTCGACAGAAATCTAATCATTTGACATATTTGGGAAGTAACATGACAAATAACGGTGACACGATGAAAGAAATAAACGTTGGTATTGCTATAGCAGCCAGTGCTTTCACTTTAAGTTATCTTGCAAGCTAAAGACCTTAATATATATACAAAAGTTAAATTGTTTAGGTCATGTGTGATTCCTGTACTGATATACGGATGTGAAAGTTGGAAATCAACAAACAAAATGTATTTAAAAAAACTGGACAGCTTTGCGAATAAATGTCTCCAAAAATTATTAAAAATAAAATGGAGTGATTTCGTTTCGAACAATACAGTGCGAGATAGAACACAGCAACAACCCGTATCAAATATTATAAGGAAACGAAGGTGGAAATATTTAGGTCATGTTCTTAGATCAGACGAAAAGAGACTAAACCGACAAGTCCTTATGTGGTCACCAGTTGGGAAAAGAAAACGTGGAAGACCTAAGACCACTCTTCGAAGAACAATCCAACAAGAAAGTAAACTATTGGGATGTAAAACCATACAAGATCTCCAATTGCTAGCAACGATCCGCATTACATGGAGCTCTGAAACCTCTGCCCTATGTGCCGCCTTTGGCAGGAAAGGAACAAACTAACTATGTCACTGGAAATATCCCTGATCTATGAAGAAACGGCTAAATTTGTAAACATAGACTTAGGTCTGTAAACATAACCACAGACATGTGACCATAATCACAGACATGTAAACACAACTAGAGTCATGTAAATATAACCGCTGACATGTAAACGTAACCACAGACATGTAAACATAACCACAGACATGTAAACATAACCACAGACTTGTAAACATAACCACAGAGATGTAAACATAACCACAGACATGTAAACATAACGGTAAGCCTGTAAACAAAACGTCCGACCAGTCAACATCAAGTTTATATTATAAATATGATCAGTTATTCATCTACTTTAATCCTCTAGATCTAACACTTGATAAATTACTCTTTGTGTTATATTTGTGATTTACGACTTAAAACGTGAGCTCGCGAGACGTCTATAGAACTGTAAACCACATCTTATTTCTGTACGCTTTTTATTCCGTTTCGCCTTCCTAAGTAATACGCACACAATTATATATCAGTGATATTCATATTAAGTGATAAAGTAGAAAATAAAACTAATAAAGAAAGTTATGTGACGGTTCTGTATCAACTAACAAGAAAACAAACAGACGAAATTTAATTATTTTGGAGATATTTGACCTACTTATCTTGAACGATGCTCATATAAGACAGACAACTCTAAATCCACACGTTTTTACACCGCATATTTTGCCCACAAAGTTATTTTTGGTAATAAGCCACGAGATTAAATCCAGAACGTAAATGATTAAGGAGATGAAGAACGGACTGTAGAGATGATAATTCAGACCACGTTATTATGTGATATGTTGCGCAGACGAACACACAACATCTGCAACTTGTAGAATACAATGAGCAGCAGATAAACTTATGGAATGGGCAGAGAAGCGGTACGTTACAATCAACACAGACAAACTCTCAACAACACTATTCTCCCTCTGCCCCGAGACAAAGCAGCCAACATACACCTAAGAACAACCAAGAAGAAAGCTATCCAACTTATCTAGGGATTACATTTGATAAACTACTCACTTGGAACAAACATATAGAAATCACAGAAGGAAAGGCCAGAAGAAAAATTGGACTACTCAGAAAACTGACATGTTCCAACTGGGGAGCTAATGAACATACACTAAAGAAAGTTTACAAGGGAACAATAAGACACCACCTAGAGTTTGATTCAGCAGCATGGGCTACAGCTGCCAACTCACACCTACAGAAATTGGATAGAGTACACAATCAAGCACTCACGATCATCACCGGAGCCATGAAATCTACACCTATCACGGAGATGCAAAACACTACTGAAGTACAGGCACTGGCATATAGAAGAGAAACCAAAAGTATGTTCCAGATGGAGAAATATACCAGTATGCTCTTACATCCAATGAAAGCAAGATTGGACAACTAAAACGTAGGAGCTTCGTCAATCTGGGAAAACGGCTCTAAAGACAGTACTAAGATGACCTACCAATGCACACACCACCTTTGATACTTAATCTCTAGCCTGCTCCCTGGGAACAAGTTAGTGATACAGCAAAACTCATCACAACAATTAGTGGACTCACAACTGGAGAAATACACAATGACTTGCAGAAGAGAACGGCTACTATGTGCATGATCCAAGAAAACTACCCTAAACAATCATGGATTCATGCTTACACAGATGAATCTGTTACAGATTCAATTAAGAATGGAGGGGCTGGTATCTATATTACATATCCCAACAACCACACTGAGACAAGGCCCATTCCTACTGGTAAATTGTGCTCAAACTACACATCAGAGGCTCAAGCACTATTACAGGCCGCAATCATGATCAACAACAGCAACACTGATTGCCAACAAGTGGTTTTTTTCCCCATATGCACTATCCGCTTTGCAAGACCTCCAGAGTAAACTTCCAACCCTTAAAAAGGAGCTCAGCAAGAGTTCTGCCAAACAAGAGAGTTACACTACAGTGGGTACCTTCACACTGTGGTGTGCCAGGAAACGAGAAGGCAAACAAACTATCAAAAAAGGGAGCAGAATATAAACAAATAGATAACGAAATCACTTACTTGAAAAAGAGCTATCGTGGACTTCAGAAAAGAACCTAAATTATATAACGATGACTACCACACACTTGACAGACAAGGACAGACTATCATTTTCCGACTCAGGATAGGACATAAATGACTGAGCAAACATCTACACAGGCTACGATTGTCACCATCCCCTCTGTGTCCCTGTGGCACTGCTGAGCAAACCACAGAACATGTCCTGCTAGACTATCCTCTGTATGTCCTCCCTAGTAATGAACGCTGGCCCTACAACCCAACCCTACATTCAAAACTACATGGCACTAGAGATGAGCTCCAGACAATAGTCTACTTTATCATAAGAACGCGCCTAACGGTATAATCATTAAAATAGCAATCGCAAAGAAGAAGAAGACCACAGTCACCTTTAAACCAGATGTAGAGTTACCTATGTTTCAGATTCAGATAAGGAATTAATATTAAGTGTACCAGGAGAATGCATGAACTTTGAAAAAATCGCTATCGGATGTTAACCCAATGTCTCTGAAGCTAACATGATACCATAAATGTAAGACATAACAGTCAAACCTTAAAAAATACAGACTATATTTGAGATAATATTTTCATGTCATTATTCTGATTGCAGAGTGTCACCATACTTGGTCAAGCTATTGAGAATGGAAAGCTCAGATTATTAGAACTCATTGTGTTGAATGTAACAGGAGAGAACACTATAACTGCGATTCCATATAATTTCACGGCACCACCAAATGACACGTATGATTTTATTTCTTATTGAAATCAGTTTTTATTCTAAACTATTTTATTTGTAAGAGGTTTTATTTCATTGAGGAAATTCTGTAAAAAGACAAACTTGAAACATATGAAACATTAAATAAGTAAATAAAATATATCTATCTATATCCGCTTCGTGTCCCGATTGACACATAAGGCATCCACAAGAGACCTCCACGGTTGCCGTTCTGCTGCCTTTCTACCAACCGTCTCCCACGTCATGCCACACCCCTTCAACTCTCTCTCCACAGTTCTTCTCTATGTTTCCTTTGGACGTCCAGACTTTTTCTTCCAATCCGCTGACCATCTGAGAGTTGTCCTAGCCAATGCCCCCATTGGTATACGACATACATGTCCAATCTACCTCTATCTTCGTCTCTTAATGATGGTCTCCAAGGATTCATAGTCTGTTCGTTTCAAAAGCTCCTATATATATTTATAAACTTTTAAAACTAAATGACCAATGTTCAATTCTAATATTGTATCATTTCTAACAATCTATCTAATTAAATCTATTTCGTGTTGTTCTTTCTTTTAACACAGATCAACAGCTTCCATCGTGAAACATCTTTTAACTTTAAAACGTGAAGACTTTAGTACAAATCCTGACTGCCAAGGAGAAATAACTCAGACAGCTCCATATGTCTTTACTACTCAATGGCCGGAATGTATCTTCACTAAAAACAATGTAACTATTTGATCATGGTCAATGTTTATAAAAGTAATATTTAATATTGTAACGTAAAAAAGAAATCTTCTACATGTAGTTTATCAAATTTTGTAGATAGATGAAACACTGATACAATCGCTAAAAATAATGTTTAGTAATGAGGTAGATTATAATAAAATAAAATATCAAGCGTTGAGATTAAAAGCAAAATTATAGAGGTGATTTCATTGCACTGGCACATATGTCTTCTTCTAAATACACACTTTGCTAATATGAACATAGCAGTGGATGTCTTCCCTATGCTTCTGCTAATTTTAAGATCGAGGATTGGTTGATGTTGATGGTAGAGTGAGATGAGAACAAATGAGTTTTTTTGTAAGATCCCCAGAGGAAGCAGAAAACCGTGCTTGAATTACATGAGAAACAAAGAATGAAGTGGTTTGGCCACTTAATAAGAATGCATCCAAACTCCACAGTATACAGTCTTCTACAACAGATCATCGGGAAAGAAGGCAAGAGGAAGACCACGGAAAAAGATGGTTAGATGACGTAGCAGAATCATGTGAAAGAGTAAAAATAACAATCACACAAGCCACCAGAACAGCGTAAGTCAAAAACAGAAAACCACGACACTGCGCAACATCCCAGGAGCAGTGTGACGACAAAAGAAGAAGAAGACCCCAGAGGAAGCAACGGAAGCAAAGAATATGATCAACAAATAAACAGTGGGCAAGTATTAAGAACTTCCGAAAAAATAAATTGACAAACACAGGATTCAAACCACTTACCCTTTGTTTTACTACACCCATTGGTAGAGCCAAGCTATACACAGCTGTTTACTACTTCCAGCTTACGACTTACAATGCTAATAGATGGGACTCTGCTAATATCTTGACAAAAATAGTTGTTTTATTCAGGCTGATGGCCAGGCCACATTCGTTGGATGATGCAGCAAAACTGTCCGTGAGATATTAAAGTCTTTTCTTTGTTTGGGATGGAAATGTTGCGTCGTCGGCAAACAGAAGTCGTGCACTGATGGCGACCCTTTGAACTGTGGTCATTTCTCTAAGTAGATCCATGTTGAATAGTTTTCCATCCGATTTTGTTTGGAGAACTATACTTTCTTCGGCCGATTTGAAAGCATGAGAGAGAAGCAGGAGAGAAAATATCACAATGAGAGTGGATGCAAGTACACATCCTTGTTTGTCGCCGCTATTGATGTGGAATGCGCTGGAGAAGACCACATCAAACATTACTCCTCTCCTTGGCAAACCAGGTCTTTGTTATCCGTAAATATTCTGATCTTATGAAGATAATAATATTGTTAAATACAATAATTGTTTTACTGCTTAGAAAGTTAATGAGACAATATGTAATGAGGATAATAATAATAAAGATGATTATAATAATAATTACCATGGTGATGATGCTGACTGTAAAATTAATGAGAGTGATAGTAATAGAGACATCAACTTTCTTACATTTCAGAAACATCCCGCCTACAGAGTTACAGTGACCTGTAATGACATTACATTTTCTGCTACTTCTGAAGGACCTGAGAAATTAACTCTTGTAGATTATGATATGCGCCGCAGGGGACTGAGGTCAGTTTATTAACGTTTTTTAAATTGTAGGTCTAGACTCTGCTTTAAAAGCAAAGAATGTATTAGCACGGTACCACTTAAACAGCTGTGATATGTTAATGATACTGATGTTACAACCAACTCAGAGGATGACGTACAGAAGATAATACTTTCAATCTCTGATTCCTGCTGGGATTTTGAACACAATCAGGACAAAGATATCACCAATTATGATAAAAACAAGTAAAGAAACCCTTGTTATACCACTGGTATATAGGATAACAGGTGGTGTCTGTGGCTTAGGGAATAGTGACTCGGTCTATTAACCTCGACGTTCTGAGTTCGAATCACGCTGCGGACAGTTTGGTTGAAAATTGTTTCGTGTGGATTTTAACAAAGGACGATGGCACCAGCCGTTCAGAAATCAATGGCAAACTACTGAACGTAATAATGCCTAGAAAATCACAACCAGCGTTAAAAAGCTGGAGTTGATTCCCAAGTCCTGTAAAGGATATGCAATTAACTTTTTTATATAGGATAACACGGTGTGAGACCCGTATTTTGTATTGACCGTTGACACACGATGTTTGATGTGGACAATATTACGCCGGCCGACTTTACTTCCCATTGCTTTTACGTGTCCCCAATTGAGGCTTGTTCGACCTGAGAGCCTTTACGATCGCAAGAAATGTCAAGCTCACTATGAAATTGAACCCGCTACTGCTGCTCTCAACCCATTATGATATCGGATGTCAATGAAAGTCCAACAAAATCTAATGATAACCAAACGTTGAATGTAATTGATGACTTGGCTTATCTGGGACGTAACTGATGACTTGACTTACATGGGACCTTCTATTCTATTGATGTCATCTTTGTTTCACGTTTGATAGTGATTGTTTTTACAACAGATTTCCATTGTTGCCGTTCTGCTACCTTTCTACTAATTGTTAGTCCCCAATCTTATTTACTATCTTCCTACAATTTATCTCCATGTTTCTGTTGGTTGTCCATGTCTTCATTTCCCAGCCGCTGTCTATCGTTGAGCTGTCGTAAAGGAATCCTCTATCAACAACTAACTATCGATGGATCATGACATTAACATCAGGATAAGCAAAGCAGTTACTGAAATGAACAGACTAACAAAGAGAGTCTGGGAGAACATAAGAGGACAATCCTTATATACCAGACATGTCTCCTTAGTTTACTTCATTATTTTAGTGAAACATCACTAAACTATTGCACGCAATAGAAGCATGTTAGCAGCTTCCACACCTGGTGACTTATACAACTTCTAATCATAAGAGGACATGATCAGATCATCAACAGTCTTTGTAGACACATTCGGAGAATGGACAATGGTTTACAATTTCAAAAGAGCTCAAATTTCACATCTGTAGGATAAACTAAACACGGCCATCTACTTCGGAATATGAATGTTCAACCAGCAATGTGCCTGCAATTAAATTCAACTGTTGTGAATGATTTTACTCTGTACAGATTAGTGTTGTATGTCAATACTATTCAGAATATCTCATTTATAAATATGAAATTACATGACTCATGAACTGGCCGTTTTTTTTTGTATTGGCTATGTATTTTAATCCATATAAAATATGTTAACTAATGCAAACATATGATAATTTCATAAATAATATTGACAAAAAGTTATATATGTTTAAGATGTCTAATCTCGTTGATTATATCATGATAAAGAACGAAAGCAAAGAAAAGAAGAAGATATATGTTTAAGATGTCTAATGTTGTTGATTATATCATGATTTTTTGTTTATTCTTTGTTTGTATTCGCCTGCTATGAATTCATGTGTAGTCAGGGAGCCTGCTTTGACGTTTGTGACTGATATTTGCGTGAAAGCCTACTTACCTTTTCTACTGTATCCCTAGCCATTCAGGCGAACTTTCTCAGACTTCAGTTTTAAGAGCATGCTTTTATTACACCGACATTTCAGATCGTTCTGTCATTTTGGATAATCCCTGCAGACGTGTTTTCACTTTCTCTTGTCAAAAACAACATATTTACTTATAACATGGCATTTAATGACTCAGAAGACTGTCCTGATCAAGGCTACACGTGTTAGTTTTTTATGGACTGCTTACTAGATCAGTTTTGCATAATTTTCTCTTATTTATTTATTAATTAGTGTCTTAAAAATATGAAAATATTTAGGAATTACAAATTTTCTGATTACTGCCTTATATATTGTCCCAACAACTTCATTGTTTGATATATTGTGTAAATATGAAGGTACTGTGTATTCATGATATATTTCATATCCTTTTTTTACCTTCTTTGTGATTGTATAATTATTTGAAATTTGTAGAAAAATATGTTTAGCATCACCAAAATGATGTCACTGATATCACATATTACATCACACTGATATTAAAACCACAAATCTTGATAGTACATTTAATTAGCATTCCAACTATATATAACATGCATATTATCAATTAAAGTAATATATACAGCTGCTAGTAATAGAGCACGTCATCAAAAATAACCTCAAAAAAACCTTAAAAACCCAGGAATCGTCCGCAAAAATTGCAATAAAAATGCAGAACGGTGGTTATGGGCCTTTATACAAGATTGAGTGACTTATTAATTGTAAGTTTGCCCGCCTGCCCAGTGTGTTCGTAGCGTGTTGGACGACGGGTGACAAGCTCCCTGTGAGTGCAGGTTCAATTTCCCGGGCTGGCAGAAAAGCCACAGGTTCTCCAGATTTACGGTGTCCGTGGCACTGAACCGAAGGGTTACGATGTCCATGGCACCGAGTCGAAGAGCTGAAAGCTCAAGTGCTTCTGGATTCGAAACATATTTTTTTAAATTGTAAGTTCCGATAAATTTCGTCAAGTAGCTCTATTGAAAAACTATCTATATTGAGTAGTATACTTGAAGACAGAACTAATATGAGTAGTTTAATAGAGAATTTCACGAAACGTAGAATCGACATATGTTTCTTCTGTGTGTCATCATAAGGGCTCTTTCCATGTTTTTTTTTTTATCTGAAAGTATCAGCTTCAGGACATTTCATTTACTGAAGTTCAGTTGAATAATGTTAAACATTCGTCCAACTAGGAGTAAGCACTTTAGCTAGATAGATTAAGAAATCAACCGTACCAGAAACAGTAGCATTGCATTATGGTGGTTTAATGCAGTGAATCAGATCTGTATCATCATAAACGTCAGAGATTCATTATCATGATCATAAACAATAAAAACATCACCATAATCTCCATTATAATCATTATCATTATCATCATCATCATTAGAAGACAATTGCAACTACAATGTAATATTTACTATTTCTTTTACAGATTTCCACTGATATACGCCCCTGACAACTACGTTTGTGAATGTGACTAGAAGGAGTAAGCGATCACAAACTTTGAACGGAGACATGTTATTTAATTAATGATAACATTAAATATGCAGATTTCCATGCAGATTTCTCTAACATTAAATATCAGTTCTACTTTAGATTTCCATGCAGATTTCTCTAACATTAAATATGCAGATTTCCATGCAGATTTCTCTAACATTAAATATAGTCATAGCACAATATCAGATTTCCATAGATCTTCATAATATAGATTCATTTCCATAAATTGAATTTATATTTCTAACATTAAAATAGATTTATCCTCTCATTAAATATAGATTTCATCAGATTAATAATACATTTCCTGCATTCTAACAAAATATGCAGATTCCATGCGATTCTCAACATTAAAATCAGATTTCCATCAGATTCAAATAAAAAGATTTATGCAATTCTAACATATATGCAATTATTCTTAGTAGTTCTATCTTTTAACAAGACCTCTTCCTTATCTAGACCCCAAATTCACTCCGTAAAAGTAATAACATTTTAATCGTGTTAGTTCTTGTAACAACTAAACTTGCAAGAAAATATATGCCTAAAAATAAATATTAAAACATGAAGCAATGTAGTTTTGCAAAGTTCAACAACAGGCAAATATTGACGTTTCTATTAAAAGACCTTCATCATAAACAGTATACAATTGAAGAAATTACATATGCAATGCATCTGGATATTCGTTTGGTAAAAAATAGTTTAGTGTTTCAGGTTTCAATCGTAACTTTACTCTTTAAATCTCTCGTTGAGCTGTGTTTACTAATGCATTTTCTCTTCTCGTTACATCGCTATGAATTCAGTCATGTTTATTGTGTCTAATGGGGTACCTCTGACTAATTTTAAGTGAAGCTTGCTTTCTTTTCACCGTACTACAGTAGACCTTACCGACTCGATATTGTAATCTTTTTGCAAATAAAGGTCATGATTCATGGAGTCAAGCTACACTCACAATGAGAATTTTAGCTAAGATGATCGAAGTCGGATTTGAGGTGTGCAAGAGACTCGTGTATCATTGTTTATGAACCACAGAAACAGTCGTTGACGTGAAACACGTATCATTCGTGTTTGCAATCTTTCACAACTATGAGACTAATTTTACACGTTACGTAAATTTGACAACAAATTGCTTTCAAACATGAGCGCTATGTTTAGCACAATACAACTTGTTGTAAATCCAGCTCACTCTTTAAGCACAAACATCCATTATCAACCACTGGACAAATTTATTATTTTCATTAACTACATTTAATTATCCATACTGGACTAAATTTATTACTTTTCATTAACTGGACTAAATTTATTATCTTCATTAACTGGACTAAATTTATTATTTTCATTAACTGGACTAAAATTTATTAACTTAATGTCATTAACTGACTAAATTTATTATCTTTCATTAACTGACTAATTATTACTTTTCATTAACTGGACTAAATTTATTATCTTCATTAACTGACTAAATTATTACTTCATTAACTGGACTAAATTTATTATCTTCATTAACTGGACTAAATTTATTACTTTCATTAACTGACTAAATTTATTATCTTTCATTAACTGGACTAAATTTATTATCTTTCATTAACTGGACTAAATTTATTATCTTTCATTAACTGGACTAAATTTATTATTTTCATTAACTGACTAAATTTATTATCTTTCATTAACTGGACTAAATTTATTATCTTTCATTAACTGACTAAATTTATTATCTTTCATTAACTGACTAAATTTATTACTTTCATTAACTGACTAAATTTATTATCTTTCATTAACTGGACTAAATTTATTACTTTTCATTAACTGGACTAAATTTATTATCTTTCATTAACTGGACTAAATTTATTATCTTTCATTAACTGGACTAAATTTATTATCTTCATTAACTGACTAAATTTATTACTTTTCATTAACTGGATAAATTTATTATCTTTCATTAACTGACAAATTTATTACTTTTCATTAACTGGACTAAATTTATTATCTTTCATTAACTGGACTAAATTTATTATCTTTCATTAACTGACTAAATTTATCTTCATTAACGGACAATTATCTTTCATTAACGACTAAATTTATTACTTCATTAACTGACAAATTTATTACTTTTCATTAACTGGACTAAATTTATTATCTTTCATTAACTGGACTAAATTTATTATCTTTCATTAACTGGACTAAATTTATTATCTTTCATTAACTGGACTAAATTTATTACTTTTCATTAACTGGACTAAATTTATTACCTTCATTACAACAATTTGATATGAATTCTAATTAATGACAGTGAATACTATAGAAAATTGAGAAGACAACGGAAAATGGATTCAAGATTTGGAAGTCGATTTGAACATGACAGCAATTGAAGAGGACTTCTGGCTTATGCGAGAGTAACTTTATAAAAGACTTATTAGGATGTCAAAGTTCTGCTTAGGCACTGCTAGGTATTGATGATGATTAAATTCTGGTGTAGCATTCATTACATAGCTAGATAAGTATTTAGCTAATACGACAGGAAAGTCTCATTTAAAGTTATGGTTACAGATAAACATTGATAAATATTTCTTGAATTATCAACACAATTAAATACATTATATTTACAGGATATACGCTTTAGTCGAGAGATCGATAGAAAAAATGATCTCAAGGTGATTCATTGACTTTATTGTACAAGCTTTTACCATATGGATCCGTTCAAGTGGGCATATATAACACACCATCTGCCGAGAGTGTTGCATAAAGCACAAACTCCGTAGCTTCAGAACAATTTTAGGAATCTCATTTTAAAATTCCATAAATCCCAACTTTCAGAACGACATACAAACGTCTTAGTTAGTTCGCCATAGAGCTCTCTTAAATATTATAGATTGATGTCAAACACATTTATCTGCTTCCAAGACTAATATTAATAAACTGATGTTCAAGAATACAAAGTTATTTTGTTTTTATATTTGTTTACCATCAAACATTTTCATAGTAATTAATTGAACATCACATCAGCTTTAAACTTATCATTGGGACACTGGATACCTTCTTATTCTGTTTTTATATTTGTTTACCATTAAACATTTTTATAGTAATTAATTCAACATCACATCAGCTTTAAACTTCTCATTGGGACACTGGATACCTTCTTATTCTGTTTCCTCTTCTTTACTCGTGAGATAGGCCTCAATTGTTGTTTCCTTTCCGGACTATATCTTGCATTCGTTATGTCTTCCATGATAGCCAGCATCATGTTTGTTCCTTAAAATACTCTGTCTCCAGTCTCTTAAGATGACTCTTTTTCACCTTTGCTTTGTTGTCTCAAATCAAATCCTTGTCTAGTGACATTCGTCGCAGGATATGTCCAAACATCCATATGCTCTCTTAACTTTGCTAATGAAGGAGCATCAAGACTGAATATATATATATATATATATAATATATTATTGATGTATATATTCTTTATACGTGTTTTTGGTTTTAGTGGTCTCCTTTGACTGGATCGTCTTTCCATAAACAAAATGCTTTCAACCGTCTTTCTTATTCTTATTCTTCACTTCTTTTGTGTTCGTTCTTTACCACCAATTTTAATCACTCTTTGTCATATATTTGATCTTTGCCAAGAACGTGATACGTTGCACATTAGTTTGGTAGTCCCAAACATAGTTTTACGTTTGGAGACATGCATCGATTTCGACCTAACCTTCCTAGTCGCCTCTTACACATGCGTGGCAGGTAACAGTGGTTATATTCTTTCACCCTAAATGCTCGATAACCCTCGGCGTCCCGTCGTGTTTTCTATATATTCAATATACTGCAAGTTTCTCATTATTTTCTGTATCATCAATTAGTTGTCTTTATTTTGTTTTGTTTTCCTTATTGATTTATTTATTCTCTTCTCTGTCCATGATATACAGAGAACTCTTCTATAACACTGACATTTTAAAACACATGTATATGTTTTTCTACTGCCTTGTTAAATGTCTATTATAATGATGCTGAGAAATCTAAAGTCTCTATCTCTTGTAATGGAACCAGGTTTGAGTGTTAGCTTAAACCTAATGGCTAGAGCTATAATATTAACTGACTGCAGCTGAGGTCACTGTGTATTCATATCTCGATGTCACTTGTTCCAGTGACTACCCTTGAGTTCAAGCGTCTGCAGTTCCCAGTTAAACCATGTTTGCAATAACTATTAACAAAGTAGGTAAGTTCTTCAAAGTAGCTGGACTTGATTTACCGGATTATTGCTTTTCTCATGGTCAGCTTTATGTTGCTTGATCCAGAGTTAATAGCAAAGACAATTTGTTCATATCAGACTCATATAGGAAAAAACGTGCAATATTGTCAACAAAGAGGCATTGGTTTAGGAATATCATGTCGGGATAATCAATTCTCCCTAGCTTCCATACGTTACAATTACTAAGCATTATTCTAGAAGACCGGCGAGTAAATCACTACTTTCCATAGGACAGATTCATATTCCACACCATACGATTTATGCAATATAAACAAGCATGAAAACCCACATCCATTTGCGTTCATTAAGCACTCACAATTGATTTAAATTATAAATTCCTGCATATATCACCAGCACAAACTTAAGCTGAAGTCAGATGAGAATAAGGATAAAACTCTCATCATACGTTATATTCTTTCTCTCTCTCTCTCGCGATCGTTCTTTTGGTCCAATTTATCATTCTTATTATGATATATAAACAACTGCCAGAACGTTAGTTTCAGTCACATCGTTTAGCGTCTTTGGAGCTCTGGCGCTTATCCTTCGGTGACGTCCGATTCAGCCAGCTATACTGCGTTCGCTCTGTCGTCTTGACTGTCCCCAGTCGACCTGCAAGGCACAGGTTGCTATTTTCGTTAGGTAACGACCCTTAGACGACCTGCCCTCCAGGATTGTTGAGCATCATCTGCACAGAAAACCAGACTTTTTTGGACTACTTGGTTTTCCTGCCGTCAGTGTTTGTAGGTTTACTCGCTAGCTTTGATTTGTAATAAATAATATGGTTATGAAACATTTTACCAACAGAATCTGAAGATTATAACATGGAAAAGCCCAGGAGATAGAAAAGGAACCAGATAGATTTCATCATGATTAGGAACAGATTTAAAAATAATGTAAAGACCACCAAAACATATCCAGGAGCAGATATAAGTTCTGATCATAATCCAGTGATGATCAAACTAAATATAAAACTAAAAAGATAGACTCAACCAACAGGAAAAGAACCACATATAGATATATCAGCATGAAACAATCTGAGATACAACAGAAATATTGTGTGAAGTCAAGAACAAATATGAATGCCTAATGACAAGTGCTTAGAACAATACAAAGAGAAAATCCTGAGAGAAAGTACTAATAAATGGGATTGCTTAAACAGAGTATACAAACTGCAAACAAAACCTCCTGTAAAGAATCCATGAAAAATCAATTGTGGATGACTCGATGAAATATTAGAAAAATGGCAGAACGAAAGAAAGCCAAGAACACCCAAGTATACAATTTTAACAAGAGAATACGCCAACATGTGAGAATCCAAAAGGAAACTGGTTAGAAACAAAATGCAAGAAATAGAAATATGGCAGAAATACTAGGACCAGAGACATGCACAGAGAAATAAGACAAATGACAAGTAAGAAAATACATAAAGGTGGAGGATGTATCAAAAAAAACAACTCAACTTTTGTTTGATAAACAGAAATATTGACAAGATGGACAGAATATGTAACGGCTCTATTTGATGATCAAAGAAGCAGTAAACGAAGTATAAAGTCAATGATGGCCAAGAATACTAACATCTGAAGTTGTAAGAGCAATCGAAACAATGAAACGAGGAAAGGCTGCAGATGGACAATATTACTGTAAATGTTAACTCTTAGAGATTTTGATATTTCAACCATTACAGATTTGTGCAATGATATATATAACAGGATATATACCAAGAGACTTGAAGACATCAGTATTCATACTACTACCCAAAAATCCCAAAGCACTAGGAGTGCACAGACTATAGGACAATTAGCCTGATGAGCCACATAACAAAATACTACTCAAGATCATACATGAAAGAATTAAAACAAGATAGACATGAAGTAGGAGAAGAACAGTTTGGCTTTAGAAAGAACAGAGGAACAGAGGCATTACTTACTTGTATAGACTACTACTGACAAGTATATAGAAGTGCAAAAGTATCTACTTGTTTTCATCGATTATAGCAAACTTTTGACAGAGTTCAACATGAAAAGCTAATCATATGTCTACAAGAAATAGGCCTAGATGGGGATGATATCAGACTAATAAGTAACATATACGGAACAGACAGCAATAATAAAATATGAAAATAGCTACCTCCATACATAGACATAAAGAGAGAGTGAGACAAGATGCATTCTGTCACAAGCCATTTAACATCTACACAGAAAATCTTCAAACAACTAGAGGGAATGCCAGGACTCAAGATAAATGGAAAAATAATAAACAACTTAAGATATGCAGATGACACAGTATTGGTAGCAGAAGATGAACAAGATCTATAAGAATTAGTGGACCAATTTGACAGAACTAGCAAGGAATATGGATTAGACATTAACATACAGAAAACAAAAACTATGGTAATCAAAGGAAATGGAAAAACCTAAAATGAATATAAAAATACATGGAAATTACTACATCAAGTAAAAGCTACTCCTATCTCGGTCAGATGATAACAGATGATGGCAGATGTATAACAGAAATTAAAAAGAGAATAGGAATGGCCAAGGATAATTTCAATAGTATGAGAAAGTACTGACATCCAAACAAATCACAAACAGGCTAAAATTAGAATGATCAAATGCTATGATATCCTATATTAATGTATGGACATGGAAAACATGGACAATGAACAAACAAGCAGTTAGAAGACAGAATTGATGCATTTGAGATGTGGATATATAGAGAATAAGCAGAGTTTCATGGACAGAAAAACAGACAAATAAACAATTTTAGGAAAACTAGGCATGAAGAAACAATTATTAAGAGAAATAAATCAGACAAGAAAGTATTTTGGACATAAAAGGCATGACACCATGATAAACATTACTAGAGGAAAGTTGAGGAGAAGAGCAGAGAAGACGAGAGATAAGTGGAGGAAACTTTAAGAAATGGACAGGTTACAGTCTGGCAGTGTGCAAAACCAAGGCGAAAGACAGAGGATGCTGGAGATTCATTGCAGCAAACCTTCGATGTGAGAGGCACCTGATGATGATGATTAACAAAAGACATTCTGTTTGCAAACTCATGAAACACGTAAAAATAAAGTACTGTAGTTTTACAAAATACAAAAACAATGACATACACAGCAACGTTTCGACAAAGTTCTTTATCACAAACAATACAACAGTAGTGAAATTTCACAGTATCTACATTTAGATTACTACAGAAATTCCACAAGCACAAAAGGAAAATATGTGACTAAAAACGAATAACGAACTAAATGCAGAAAAACTAGAAGTGGAAAAGAAGAGAAACAATACAAAATTAAGTAAATATATAACTTATATACACTTAACATATACACATTTAGAAAATGGAGCATAAGAAGAGATTTGTTTGCAAACCTAAAACATCTGATCCATGAACGTGGGTCTGTCTAAGATACGACTGATAAATAGTTAATAATAATTAATTGTGATACGTACGTATGTATATATTATTCTTTCATTAGCGAAACTTATTTAAATAATTCACATCGTCTAACGAGAATATCAAATGTAAATCTTGATTACAGTAACATTGAAAGCTTTGTTCGTTCTGAAACCAATTTCAATATTTATTAATATTATACGTAGATATGATATATAACATTTCTGAAGGCGGTACAAGCTACATGTATTTTATATCATTTCTGAAGTTATCACATCATGAAGTCAATGACAACGTACTTTGCTATTCTTCTTATTTTCTGTAACAGTTTCATCTAAGTCAAGTCTGATGTAGTTAGATTGCTAGATATATAGAAAGAAAGAAATAGATAAATATTAGGTTAGACAGTTCACAAGTTACTTTGATAAACAATATTGTATGTCACATTAATGTTGATATATTTCCATCTCTTGTAGACGATACTGTATAACTTGTATTCTAACAAGGTAACAATTGCAATCCCGGACAATAATGTATTAATGTATTTTGGAGATATACAAAGACAAGGATAGTTAGAGAAGACCATTAAGGAAAGAGACACATCTGCAAATAGAAGAGAAAGACACTGAGAAGATGGATTCATATTGTAACTAAAGAGTATGAAGGTTGCAGAGGCGGGATCAATAAGGTTCTGTTGGACAGACATAATTTCTTTTTTTTAAAAGAAGAATGCAACTGTCGGCAAATTTCTGCTTAGGACAAGCTATTTGATGATGATTACTTTATGAAGTGAAAGTCTTCCATTTTGTCAAATAATTGCTATCTTGTCATCATGACAGGTTTTGCGTACATATCTCTGTTTGTTATTATATTTTATGTTTTTATAGCGATTGTTTCATTTAGATATATAGAAAATTATAGATCGGTTTAAACACGAGTTCCTATCTTGCCACAAACGTTTAGACTTTAGAATGACAACAAGTAGCATGACAATGAAAGTGCTGGCGGTGACTAAGGCACTACGCTGGCTAAAGTCACAAAACTACACCCTTGCGTGCACTCTGATTCATTGATTATGATCCGAAATGTGGAAGCTGGTTCGATGCTCAATCACTGAACTGAATAATTACAACTGTCAATAATTCGAAGAATTATATTCATCTTAGGTTCAGGCACATAGGTGACGATGTCAATGAGAAAGCAGACAGGCTGGCTAGTCCACCATATCAGGGGGTCATCCAATGGATAGAGCTGACATTCTGAACGCCTTAATAGAGTGTGTCTGCAAAGAGGGCTTTCGTCTAAGCCAACCCACGTCAACTTCTAGAGTGCAGTAGTTTGTATTGAAGATTGGAGTAGCCAAAAAAGAACAGAACAACATGCGTATGAGTAGGTTCATCAATTAACATCGACTTGGTCAGGTTAGTCGCTGGACGCTGTTGGATATATTGCAAAAACCATTACACAGGAATTTTAAATTTCCTCTGAACGAGTCGGCCTTATGTTGTCGGGAACCACATACAGGACCACATGCAGGGAACTGGGGGATAGAGTGAGACAACTGCAGGTGGAATAAGAGGTATGGGGCAAAGGTATCGATAGATAGGACGACACTGAGGAAACTCCCTGACAGCATCACGAGACATGCTCTCCGATGGAACCACCAAGGAAGGGAAGACCCAGGAGCACCTAGAGATCGGAGTTGGAGAAAGAATGCAAGAAAATGGGAGAGAGTAAAAGATCTGAAAATGGTGGGCTTGGATAGACGGCTTGAAGGCCTTGGTTTAAGACCTAAGGCTACCTAGTGGCGAAGGGTGTAGAAGTAAGAACTTATTAGAACAGTGTTTGAAATGTGTATTTTTGAAATTTATAACAGGAAAAACAAAACTTATATTTTGTTATTTTTTTAATCAGACACAATAAATGTCCCTTATTTCTTTACAATACAGTATTGATAATTAAATATGTTGATTTAACGAAATGTCGACATTAACGATAAGCTATTCTTCCTAAATGGAAGGTTGATTGTTAGTTGGTAGTATCATCATCATCATTATCATCATCATCATTATCAAATAGATTGTTATTATCTTTGCCACCCTAACCGCCCTTCGGAATTTCTCTCTCTCATAGAGCAGATGTCTCACATCTACAGCTGTCATGCCTATATCATTAGTCGTTAACTGTCATTACTGCATGTAGTCACGCCTTTTAAGGTCGTGTAGGACAGGTGGGACGAGAGCCTAAGGAATTTAATGGCGCATGGCTAGTGCAGTCGCCGCGAAGCTGTTCATGTTAGGATTTGTCATTTAGGCACACAACAGAAAATATCATTGGCCATGCCGTGATTTGAACACGGGTCACCCGCATGGTAGCCGCGCTCTAATACATTCGGCAGAGACGCTCATTCTTCACGAACCCTTCTTGTCTTTGTTGGGTCAAAATGCTTACATTTTCTCCTTTTTTAATTGTAGCATTATACAGTTTTTGTGAGTTTGAGCTCTTCATTGTATAAATCTATGTGTTTTCTTCTCTTTCCTTGGTATACGAAGGACTCTTCTGCACCACTTATATTCAAAAGTACATATATGTTTCTTTATAATAAATATTAGGTGTTTTACATGTTTTGTAATGAATGTTACAATATTTGATCATTATGTTGATTGTATTAGGAAAATATTTTTCTGATTACATCTAGATGTGCCGAAGATCGTTGCGGACTTCCTGTGTACTTACAACGGTTACTATGACGAGATAGATTACGATGAACACAGATCGTGACTACGTTCAGTCAATAATTACACCAGTGACAGTTCCTGCTTTTGATAAAGTAAGTAAATCTGTCTATCGTTCTGTCTGCCATTTTGTATGTCTGTCTGTATGTCTACCTTCTTGTCCGTCTCACTATTAACCTCTTTCTCTCACTCTTTCATTCTCTCGATCTCAATATTTCTAGATATAAATATCTGAAATCTTCGCTGCGATCATTATTGTCTGTGTAAACAATAAAGTTTTTACTTTCTTTAATAATTTCTCACATAGTCCAGCTGATCTGAAGTTTTTAATTAGATATTACAGTTTTTCTTTTACACATTAGATCATTTACGTCAACTATATCACTGGAAATATCCATGCTCTATGAAAAAATGGCATAATTTGTAAACATAGCTACGTAGAATGCTTGGGGTAAAAAGAAGAGACCGGTTGAGAAATGAAGATGTCAGGAAAAATGTGGGTGCAACATCAGTGCTAAACTTCATCAAGAAATAACAAGTTAAATGTTTCAGCCACATAAGCAGAGTACCAAACAGACAGTGAACCTAAAAGAACGATGTTTCTTCTATGCAATGGATACAAAGCAAAAGGCCATCCGCGCAAAAAATGGACCTCATAGATAACAGAGGCGATGAAAGATACTATTTATGAAGCACACACATGGGCTCCTTCTAGAAATCTCTTCTTATCCTGACGCTGTAAGGCAAAACAGGATTGGAGAAAGGAAAGAAAGAAAGACATGTAAGCATAATCGCAAACTTGTAAAACAAAATGGCAGACCTATAAACATAAACTCGTTATTATAAATATGATCAATTATTCTTCTATTTTATTCGCTCTACATCTACTACTTGATAAATCACTCTTTGTGTTCTGTTTGTGATTTTGCGACTTTGAACGTGAGTTCGCTAGGCGTCTATAGAACTGTAAGCCAGAACATTCTATTTCTGCATGCTTTTTATTCGGTTTCGCCTTTCTAAGTAATACGCATACAAGTAGATATCAGGGATGTTTGTATTAATGGATAAAGTAGAAAATAGAATTAATATAGAAAGTTATGTGACGGTTCTGTACCAACTAAGAAGAAAACAGACAAAATGTGATTCTCTAGGGACGCCTGTGTGGGGGCCGTGGCCCGCGAGGATGCAAAGAATAGTAACACTGGACCTACAAGGCATTCCATAAGAGGCGACTGTGTAGGACGTAGGAAGCTACCCCAGTAAATAAAAAGCATCGCAGAAATCGGATGTGCTGGACTACTTGTAGTCGCATAACTGGCACAATGTACAATCGCTCTTATACTCAGATCACATACAAATCACACGGAGTAGTTGACAAGTGGTCGATATGGAGCGCATGAAGAAAAAGAAGAATCTCTGGGGGATTCACTAATCAACCAATCCAGATACTTCAGGAAGATGTGACCTACTTATTTTGTAAGGATGATCATATAAGATAAACAAAACTCTAAATCTACACTTTTTCAACTTCGCATTTTTAACCACATAGAGGATTTTTGTAATAAACCACGAGATTAAATCTGGAACGTGCATCATTCAGAATCTGACATACCCACTGTAGAGATGATTAATTCAGATCACAGTGACCTTTAAACCAAATTTAGAATTGGCTTTGTTTCAGAATAAGATTTTTTAAAAGTTGATATTAAGTGTGCCTGGAGAATGCATGAACTTTTGACAAAATAGCTCATGGATGCGAACCCATTGTCTTCATTGTCTTTGAATCTATCATGATACCATAAATGTAAGACATAACAGTCAAACTTTAATCAATACAGACTATATTTGAGATAACATTTTCATGTCATTATTTTGATTACAGAGTGTCATCTTGCTTGTTCAAGTTCTAGAGAATGGAAAGCTCAGAATGTTAGAACTCAGTCATAAATGTAACAGGACAGAACACTCTGACTGCGGCTCCATACAATTTCACGGCACCACCAAATAACAGGTCTAATATTATTTGTTATTGAAAAATGTTATTATTCTAATTTATTTTATTTGTAAGAAGTTTTATTTGTTTGAAAAAAAAATTCAGTATAAAAATAAACTTGAAACATGTGAAAAATTAAATAAGTAAATAAAATATGGATCTCTATATAGTTTTAAAACTAAATGATCAATGTTCAATTCTAATATTGTATCATTTCTAACAATGTATCTAATTAAATCTATTCCGTGTTGTTCTTTCTTTTAACACAGATCGACAACAGCCATCGTGAAACATCTTCTAACTTTAAAACGTCAGGACTTTAGTACACATCCTGACTGTCTAATACAAATAACTCAGACAGCACCATATGTATTTTCTGGTCAATGGCCGGAATGTATCGTCACTAAAAACAAGGTAACTATCTGTACATGGTCAATGTCTATAAAACTAATATTTCAAATTGTGAAGTTATTAAAGATTTTTTCTAAATGTAGTTTAACAAATTCTGTACATAAATAAAACACTGATACAATCGCTAAAACTAAATTTTAATAATGAGGTTGACCATAGTAAAATAAAATATCAAGCGTTGAGATGAAAACAAAACTTAAAGAGACTTCATCGGACTGGAACATGTGTAGACTTATAAATACACGCTTCGTTAATTTGAACATAACAGTGGATGCCTTCCCAGAGCGTCTGCTCATTTTATCATTGAGTGAGTGGTTGCTGTTGATGGTAGAGCCGCGACCATCGTAAATAATGGCCTTAGCCACGACCTACTCTATAAATATAGTTGGTCGTGCCTTAACGCACCATTTTTGAAGATGGAGTGTTAGGCGGATTATTCAAATGTGTTTAGTAAACATATAGACCCTTTCGTAAACATACGGACTCAAGCGGACTTCTTTAGTAAACATAACAACAAAATAACGATAGTAAGTGCTGTGTAACAAAATATAGATCAAATTACGATTGTAATTATATATGTATAATATAAGTTTATTTACGATGGTCGTGGTAGACCCAAGCTGTTGGCTACTTCAAGCGTATGACTTACAATGTTAAAAGATGGATCTCTGCTAGAATCTTGGAAAAATAATATTTGTTTTCTTCAGGCTGATGGTCAGGCCACATTCGTTGGATGCTGAAGCAAAATTGTCCATGAGATATTGAAGTCCTTTCTCTGTGTGAGACGGTAATGCTGCATCGTAGTGTATTAATGTCGACACATTGAACTGTGATCATTGCGTTAAGTCGAGCCATGCTTAAATAGTTTTCCATCCGATCTTGTGTGGAGAACTATACCTTCTTCGACCGATTTGAAAGCATGGGAATGAAGCATGTAGAAACATATTACAAAGAGTGTGGGTGTCCCTCCCCGTTTGACGCCGTTGTTAATGGGGAATGCACTGGAGGAGACATATATTATAAAGATAGTAATATGCTAATTACAATAATTGTTTTACTACTTAGAAAGTTAATAATGAGAGAGTAAGTAATGAGGATGATAATAATAAAGATGATTATAATAATAATTACCATGGTAATGTAATTGGTGGTGACTGTCAAGTTGATGAGAGTGATAGTAATAGAGACATTAACTTTCTTACATTTCAGCACCATCCGGTCTACAGAGCTACATTTTCCTGTAATGCCATTTCTTTTTCCGCCACTTCTGAAGGACCTGAGAAATTATCTCTTGTAGATTATAATATGCCTCGCAGGGGACTGAGGTCAGTTTATTAATTTTTTTAAAATTATAGGTCAACATATCTATACCCTGGTTTGAAATCCAAGAATGTATTAGGACAGTATCACTTAAACAGCTGTGAGTATATTCACAGCAGATGGAAAGATGGACAGAGAAATCGAGACTAGATGCCAGAAGGCAAATGCAGTGACATACTACCAACTGTCACCACTATTAAAACATCCAAGCATTAACATGGCAGTCAAACGACAACTGATAAACTGCATATTTATTCCAACTCTCTGCTATCAGTGCCAAACATGGCCCCTGACTAAGACACAAGAAAGAAAGATTACAACATGTGCAATGAGATGTCTACGAAAAGCCGTCAACGTTACAAGGCGAGATAGAGTGAGAAACGAGAATATCAGAAGCATCGTTGGTACTATACCATGCATACAGTACATCGAGAAGCAAAGATTCAAGTGGTTCGGCCATTTAATGAGAATGGAACCACATTTACTACCATCACGTGCCTATAATAATCGACACTCAGGGCGCAGAGCACGAGGCAGGCCAAGAACAAGATGGATAGATAACATCTCAGAGTCCCTGCGAAAGCATGGACTGACAACGTCAAGCGCAACACACCTGGCACAAGATAGGAAACTAACTCTCCCACGACGCTTCACGGCAAATGTGGTTAAGATAAGATAAGATAAGATAAGATATGATGATGCTGTTACAACCAACTCAGAGAAGGGTGTTAGTTAATTGCGTATCCTTTACAGGACTTGCGAATCAACCCCAGCTTTTTAACGATGTTTGTGATTTTTCTAGGCATTATAGAGAATGGTGTAGAGAAGATAATATTGTCGTTCATTAAGGCTTGCTGTGATTTTGAACACAATCGTGATAAAGATACTACCAATTATAATAAATAAACAAGCAAAGAAACTCTTATTATACAGCGTTGTATATATGATAATACTGTGGTAGATGGCTACGTCCTTTAGGATATGCCACGATTTTCATGTTATTTTTCATATATGATAATACGGTGTTAGGTTTCTATTCTTCAGTAACCGTCGGCATACGCTTGTGATGTGGTCAATATTACGTCGGCCGACTTTTACTGGTACCCAATTGAGGCTGGGTCGACCTGAGACCCTTTACGATCAGAAATAATTCCACGCCCACTATGGAATTGAGCCTGGATCACTAATAGAAGAAGCGAGTTGACTAACAACTACGCTACTGCTGCTCGCAACCAATTATGATACCGGATGTTAATGAAAGTTCAACATTATCTAATGATAACCAAAAGTTGAATGTAATTGATTACCTCTCTTACCTGGGACGTAATTGATGACTTGTCTTACATGGGACGTAATTGATGACCTCTCTTACCTGGGACGTAACTGATGACTTGTCTTACATGGGACGTAACTGATGACTTGTCTTACCTGGGACGTAACTGATGACTTGTCTTACATGGGAAGTAACTGATGACTTGTCTTACCTGGGACGTAATTGATGACTTGTCTTACATGGGACGTAATTGATGACTTGTCTTACATGGGACGTAATTGATGACTTGTCTTACATGGGACGTAATTGATGACTTGTCTTACCTGGGACGTAATTGATGATTTGTCTTACCTGGGACGTAATTGATGACTTGTCTTACATGGGACGTAATTGATGACTTGTCTTACCTGGGACGTAATTGATGACTTGTCTTACCTGGGACGTAATTGATGACTTGTCTTACATGGGACGTAATTGATGACTTGTCTTACATGGGGCGGTAATTGATGACTTGTCTTACCTGGGACGTAATTGATGACTTGTCTTACCTGGGACGTAATTGATGATTTGTCTTACATGGGACGTAATTGATGACTTGTCTTACCTGGAACGTAATTGATGACTTGTCTTAACTGGAACGTAATTGATGACTTGTCTTACATGGGACCTAATTGATGACTTGTCTTACCTGGAACGTAATTGATGACTTGTCTTACCTGGAACGTAATTGATGACTTGTCTTACCTGGAACGTAATTAATGACTTGTCTTACCTGGAACGTAATTGATGACTTGTCTTACCTGGGACGTAATTGATGACTTGTCTTACCTGGAACGTAATTGATGACTTGTCTTATCTGGAACGTAATTGATGACTTGTCTTACCTGGAACGTAATTGTTGACTTGTTTTACCTGGAACGTAATTGTTGACTTGTTTTACCTGGAACGTAATTGATGACTTGTCTTACCTAGAACGTAATTGATGACTTGACTTACCTGGGACCTTCTATTCTATTTATGTTATCTTTGTGTGACGTTTGATAGTGATTGTTTTTACAACAGATTTCCATTGTTGCCGTTCTTCTACCTTTCTACTAATTGTTAATCCCCAATTTAGTTCCTATCTTTCTACACTTCTCCCCATGTTTCCGTTGGTTGTCCATGGCTTCATTTCCCACCCACTGTCTATCGTAGAACTGTCGTAAAGGAATCCTCTATCAAAAACACACTATCGATGAAGCATGAAATTAACATCATGATAAGCAAAGCAGTTACTGAAATGACAGACTAACAAAGAGAGTGGGAGAACACATAATATAGAAATCCTTATATACCAGACATGTATCCTTATAGTTTACTTCTTTATGTTAGTGAAATATCACTGAACTATTGCAAGCAATAGAATCATGTTAGCAACTTTCACACCCGGTGACTTCTACGACGTCCTGTCATTAGATGGTAAGATCTGATCATTAACAATGCTATGTTGGAAAGAACAAATATTGCAACAATGATTTCCATGCTCAGCCGTTATAGACAGGGAAATATTCGGAGAATGGAAGATGGTAGAATTTCAAAATTGGTGTTGTATTGGTACAGTCCGAAAAAAAGAAGATACCAAATATGCAAATATTTTGATTAATCAACATCTAACTTGTGTGTTCTTTAAATCGCTGGACGCTGTTGAATGTGTTGAGGTGAAGATCGGTACACCTATGGGCGTGTACAGAGTGTTATGATGATAGTCCTCATATAACTTATAGCTGAGAATTTCATAAAAGATCTATTTAAAATTACAAATTTTTAGGACGATCTCAAAACTACCCTCTACTTCGGAATATGGATGTGTACATGATAAATGCGTGATACAACCATGCAGACGATGAAGTTTGTTCTTTGGAACAAAAAACTGTGGATCGCGTTGCATGGAACAAAAAGTTGTGGATCGCGTTGCATGGAACAAAAAGCTGTGGATCGCGTTGCATGGAACAAAAAACTGTGGATCGCGTTGCATGGAACAAAAAGTGGTGGATCGCGTTGCATGGAGGAAGAAGAGAACGAGTAGAATCAGGAGAAAAGATAAACTTATTGCAGAAATATTAAGAGCTAAACACTTGGGAGAGATCATCAGAGGATGATTTTTCAACAATGTTCCCGCGATCCAATGCAACTGTTGTGAGTAATTCTACTTTGTACAGATTAGTGTTGCAATTGAATATCAAAGATTTTAGTTTTATTTATTTAGTGCACAACTTGAGTATGGTCTGAAATGATTGTAACAAAAAATGCAGGACGATGGTTATGGGCCATTAGACAAGTTTAGTGAATAATGATAATTGTAAGTTCAGATAACTTTAGTAAAGTGATATCTACTGAAAAAATTTAGAAGTCCTGGACAGTGCTGGCATTCCAAGCATGTGCACCTTGCTGAGATAGCGACGTCTGAGATGGCTGGGACACGTGTGCCGTATGAGCGATGATAGAATCCCAAAGAACATTATATATGGTCAACTCGCATCTGATGCTAGACAGCATGGGCGCCCATTATTACGCTTCATTGACACCTGCAAGCGTGATCTAACTTCATGCGGCATAGACAAAGAACATTGGGAGCGGCTTGCTAAAGACAGGCAAGCATGGCGAGCGGCAGTGAGGACGGCTCAAAAGAAAGAAGAAAAACGACATCACATGTGGTGGCAAAAGTTAGGGTAGAGAGAATATCCTATGTATCAGCTCCAGTCTCCAGTTTTACCTGCAGCAACTGTAGCAAGGATTGTCTCTCCCAGAACATTACAGCCACAAGAAACGTTGTCATTCAGCGCAGGAACATACTACGTGACGCAAGACCTATTGTCTCCTGAGACAAAGAAGCCAATGATGATGATCTACTGAAAAACTGTCTCATATTGAGTGATATAATAACAACCTTCAACAAGAGAAGAAAGATATCTAACCGGATGGAACGAAAAAATTAACGCAACAAAAAAGAATGAGAATATTGAATGTATTTTGAAGACATAAAAGACATAAAAGAGAGGAATTCCAGCAAATATGTACAGGAGGATGATGATGGAGGAGATTAATTAAGGATGTAATAAATGAGTACATGCGCTGCCTGCGAAAAGTTACCAACAACACCAGAAAAGACAGAGCCACCAACATCAGCATAATAAAGAAGGTTAGCACAGAACATTGCTTGAATTACATTGAGAAACAAAGAATGAAGTGGTTTGGCCACTTAATAAGAATGCACCCATACTCCACAGTATACAGAGTCTTCTACAACAGAACATCGGGAAAGAAGGCAAGAGGAATACCACGAAAAAGATGGTTAGATGGCATAGCAGATTCTGTGAAAGAGCAAAAATAACAATCACCCAAGCCACCAGAACAGCGCAAGAGAAAACAGAAAACCACGACACTGGGCAATAACTCGGTAACAGTGTGACAACAAAAGAAGAAGAAGAAGAAGAAGAAATGAGTAATAAACTAGAAAACCTGCACAAAACATAGAATCAATGTCACTGTCTTTTGGATGTCACCATAAGTGCTCTGTCCGTTGTTGCTATCTGAAAGTTTCAGCTTCAGTACATCTCGTATTCTGCAGGTAATGTGAATAATGTTAAACATTCGTCTAACTATGAATAAGCACTTTAGCTGGATAGATTAAGAAATCAACCGTACCAGAAACTGTATCATTGTAGTATGGTGGTTTAATCCAGTGAATCAGATATGTGTCATCGTATTATTATATAAACGTCACATATTCATCATCATGATTATACACAATAAAAACATCGCCATAATCTCCATCATAATTAACCCTTTCACTGCTACAGAATTTCTGAAGGCTGAGCTACAAATAGCTACTCTTTGTTTCTAGGTCACAAACGTGAATGTACGACTATAGCAGTGACAGTGGCGATGTATAACGTGTTAACACGTCTTTAGCCCACAGAGGAGAGATAATAACTGACGTGTTGATGTGTCTTTAGAAGTGAATGGGGAAAACGTATATATACGTCCTTAGCAGATAATTATAATAATAATCATCATCACTAGAACACACATGTGACAACAGTACACATGTACTATTTATTTTACAGATTTCCACTGTTACATGCCCCTGACAACTACGTTTGTGAATGCAACTAGAAGGAGTAAGCGATCACAAACCTTGAACGGAGACATGTTATTGTATTTATTTAATAAATACAAAAATATGCAGATTTCTATGTCTTCAAAATTTGTTCTCTTCTCTATATTTCTAACAAAAGTTATCCCTCTTCCTTCATTCCGACCTCCACCCCCTTTTCCCCACATAATAATAATAATAATAATTAATATTATAATCTCGTGTTAGTTACTTGTAACAACTTAAACTTGCAGTAAAAATAAATATCTTCCAATAAATATTACAACATGAAGCAACGTAGTCTTACAAAGTTCAACAACAGATACATATCGACGTTTCTATTAAAAGACCTTCATCAAAACCCAGTTTACAAAATGGAAGAAATTACATAATGGTAACTTCTTCTTGGATATTCTTTGTTGGTGAAACAGTGATTTGCTCCGTTGTTTGAATCGTCGATTCCATATACATTTAAAATATTTATTCCAATCGTTGAACTTATTTTTTGCATAAATGCATTATCTCCCTTGTTTGCTGGCTATGAATTCAGTCATGTTTATGGAGTCTAATTTGGTACTTCTGAATGATTTTTGTATGAAAGCTTGCTTTCCTTATTACAAGTAACCTTCTTCAGTCAGGCGAGACTTGCACCGACTTCAGAGGTACTTGTAAGTTAAATCACAGCCAGGCTTCTAGCACAGGCCAGACAACTGGCCGGGTATTCCCTGACCTAGATAAGAAAAGGGATCTGGAAATTACAGATGTTTGATAGAACACTGCACACTTTTTGCAATTTTACTCAATTCTGTGAGTCTATGGTTATTTATTGGTGAAAAATATTTATAATATTGATATTCCTTATTGTTAAACTTAACTTGTTGCATAATATGACCTCGAGTTAGCATTTTGTGTTGATTTTAAAATGAATTCGTCTATATACACCAATACTGGAATGCGAGGTCACGTGGTGTAGTTGGGGTCTGATTTCCCACAATTCTTACCTGAGCCGAAGGCCCAGTAGTTTATAGTTGGCTCTGGTTAAATCCTCTCAAAAAGGATCAACATTTCCTGTTGTCCCTGCATACCGTGTGCACGCCGAGTATTTTTTGGTCAAACTGAACTCGAACTGCGGATTTTGAAGATGGGCAGTTATGCAACATGTTATCAACTTGGCTATCGACAGAATAAACATCGTGATATATTTTTTACAGACTTCTCCCTCAACAACAGTAGACGAGTCATCGATGTTCTAAGCACCTCTTATACGTTCAGTAGTTTCGCATTGCTTTCACAACGATGAGGTCTATTTTTAACGTTCGTAACAATTCACTAGAACAAATTTGCTTCCACACTGCCCGCCGCTGAGGTTGAACTAGGTAGACTTGGGTTGTGATCAAGCTCACTACCGCTTAAGCTACATATGCCCATCTATCGACTACTGGTCTAATGTATTACCTTTCATAAAACAAACATGTGATATGAATTTTAATTAATGGTAGTGATGATACTATAAAAACATTGAGAAAGATAATTAGAAAAATAGATTCAAGATGTTGTAGTCGATTTAAACATGACATCATTGGAAGGGCAAATGGCGTCAATTTTAAGATGCAAACACGTCACCATGAACACAAAAAGAGCAATGTTCAACACAATCTTTCTCCCACATTATGTTACCAGTGCCAAACCTGGACACTGACAACAAATGATAGAAGAAAACTAGTCACGACAGAGATGAAGTGTCTACACAGAATGCTGGACGTAACAAGAAGAGACCGTTTGAGAAATGAAAGCATCAGGAAGAAAGTGGGTACAACATCAGTACTAGACTTCATCAAGAAACAACACATTAAATGGTTCGACCACGTAAGCAGATTACCATCAGACAGTGCACCTCAAAGAACAATGCTGCTCCGATACAATGGGTACAAAGCATAAGGCCGGCCACGCAAAAGATGGACCTCAGAGATAACAGAGGCGAGGAAAGAGACTATCTACGAAGCGCATACAAGGGCCGTTTTAGAAATCTCTTTTTGACCTGACGCTGTGAGGCATATAGGATTCGAGAAAGAAAGAATCAATGGAAGGGGAACTTCTGGATGATGAGAGAGTAACTTTATAAAAGACTATTATTAGGATAACAAAGTTCTGCTTAGAGCACGCTGCTAGATAATGATGATGAATAAATTCTTGGTGTAGCAATCATTACATAGCTAGATAAGCATTAGACTAGATACGGAAGGAAAGTCTCATATAACAATAATAGCGTAACAGCTGAACATTGATAAATAGTTGTTTAATTATCAACACAATTAAATACATTATATTTACAGAATTTACACTTTAGTTCAGAGATTGATAGAAAATTTGATCTCAAGGTGACTCATTGACTTTATTGTACAAGACTTCACTATATTGATCCGCTCCAGTTGGCAGATATGGTACACCATCTGTCGAGAATGTTGTATAAAGTACGAACTCGTAGCTCCAGCAAGAAATTTTATAATTTCTTTAAAAATGTCCCTTTTTACTCAGTCCGGATTCGATACCACAACCTTGAGAACGATACACAAACGTCTTAACCATTTCACTATAGAGACTTTCCATAAATATTATTGTGTGATGTAGAACACACTTATTTCTGACGCATGTTATTACACGTATTTCGTTTTCTATCTTTTCTTCTTCATCTTCTTTTGTCGTCACACTGCTACAGGGTTGTTGCCCAGTGTCGTGGTTTTCTGTTTTTGTCTTGAGCTGTTCTGGTAGCTTGTGTGATTGTTATTTTTGTTCTTTCACAGGATTCTGCTACGCCATCTAACCATCTTTTCCGTGGTCTCCTCTTGCCTTCTTTCCCGATGTTCTGTTGTAGAAGACTCTGTATCCTGTGGAGTTTGGATGCATTCTTATTAAGGTGCCAAGCCACTTCATTCTGTGTTTCTCTATGTAATTCAAGCACGGTTTTGTGCCAAATTTCTTTGTTATGCTGATGTTGGTGACTGTCTTTTCTGGTGTTGTTGGTAACTTTTCTCATGTAGTTATTTTTTGTGACTGCGCTTAGCTCATTGTCCATGTTTGACTCTGGTAACACAAAGTAGATATCAAAATGCTCGTGATCATCTGTTGCTTAGCTGTCTGTGAGATTTGTGGGTGCCTTAACAATGGGGCTAGCTGGTAGGTTACAGCATTTACTTTTTGCTTCTTTCTCTGTTGCCTCAAATTGCACAAGTTGTCACAGTGTGGCCCATCACTTCTTTTTTTCATAACATGCTCAGAACACAGTAATTTCTTCTTACTGATATGATTTTCTAGACTTTTAAACTTTTGATGTAACTTTTATCTTTGCTTCTTCTTCTTCTTCTTCTTTGCTTTCGTTCTTTACGACCAATTTTAATCACTCTTGTGATATGTTTGATCTTTGCCAAGAACGTGTATACGTTGCACATTGGTTTGGTAGGCCCTAAACGCATAGACGTCTATACGCTTAGGACACGTGCATCCGATTTCAGCCAAAACTCTTTAGTCGCTTCTTACGACATGCGTGACAGGTAACAGTGGTTCTATTCTTTACACCCCAAATTTGGGCCCCGGTAACCACTTGGGCGAATCTTCGCTTAAATAAATCATCACGTCTCTAGTGATTTTATTTTAAAACGAAACAAATTGGTGTTTGCATTTCTGTTATATTAATTCTGTTGACAGTTCTATTGTGAATTTATTACATACAATCATCTGAAAGCTGTTTTTACTTAAAGGATTCTGTTTAAATAAGTCAAGGCACAAACACAACTTATTATCAACAAATGAGATATTTATTTCAGTGATCTTGCTGGGTATATTTTTATAGTCATGCAATTTACGCAGTATCATGACAGTATCAGGAAAGACATCTCACAACTACTCTCGTGTTTTCATACTTAATGACTCCATGAGCATGATTCGTAAAGTCAAATCAGGAATGGTGAGACCCAACTGGGTGGTACTAGTACAGACAATGATCAGAGAAATCACCTTCATTTTTGTCCTTGGGCATGCAGGAGTTAGGGGTAATAAACGAGCTCATAGATTGGCTGGCTTGGCTACAATATCAGAGGGGGCTGCCATGGATCGAAATGACATTCTTCACGCATTGAGAGAGTCTTTCCGAACAGAGGAGTTTCAGGGCTGTGAATCCCACTCGCTGACCAGATTGAAAGAGATGGGTGTCAATATTGGTGCAGTCCGAAAAGAACGACATACTAAATATGCAAAGAGACTGATTAATCAACATCGAACTGGCGTGTTGGGTCGCTGGACGCTGCTGGATTTGCTGAGGCGAAGATCGGAGAACCTATGGACATGTCCGGAGTGCTATGATGATAGTCCTCATATAACTGATAACTGATCAGGAAAGACAGAAATGAAACCATATGCCAAAAGTGGAATATCTTCTTCTGTGTTTTACTAAGATAACCATTTAGTCTCAGGGGGTCTCTGTGGCTAAGTGGTTAAACCCTTTGCCTTGTGAGTCGAAGGTCGTGGGTTCGAGTCCGGACTGCGCCGTTCTGTTCACGAGTGCAGTTTTTTCAGAGACCCCAATGATTGTTGCTGGAGCTACGGAGTTCTTGCCTTGTGCAATACTCTCGACAGGTGACGTGCCATTTCTGCAGACAGGGACCGAGCCGTATGGGGTAAAACCCGGTGCAATGAAGTCAATCCTCCGGCTTTTAAATTCTTTAAAGAACACACTTATCTGCTTCCAAGATTAATATGAATAAATTGATGTTCAAGATAATAAAGTTATTTTGTTTTTATATATGTTTACCATCAAACATTTTCATAGTATTTAATTCAACATCACATCAGCTTTAAACTTATCATTGGGACATTGGATACCTTCTTATTCTTAGTCCCACTCCGATCCTCGTGGAGCATAGGGCTTCAACCTCTTTTCCTGGTTTATATATGTTTTATTGATTTCACGCGGGTCCAGCCTCATTTCAGTTTTTTAAAAAACACCGTCTCCATCCAGGTCTCTTAGAAAGTCCACTTTTTCCCATTTCTCTTTCTGGCTCCACTCAAGTGCTTGTATAGTGACACTCGACTGTGTCTTCCTCGGCTGGGTTATCATGAGCCATCATGTCTGAATATATATCATTTTATTGATTAATACATATTGTATATACTGCATATATATTTGTTATTACAGCAGCAAATGGAAAGAAAAACAGCAAATATTAACACTTATAATTATTACATAATTTATTAACTACGTGCGCTGACGTAGGAATAACTTGTGCATATTTACCACACATGAAATATAGTTGATGTAATATATGATAAATATCGTACGCTAATTTACCGTTAAAGCTAACGACGCATATTTCACAATGTTGTTTATAGAGCAATGTTTCAAGCGAATCAATCCAAGCTTAGGATGTTTCCACGTGCCGATGAGCTGAATGACTGTGGTATAGCCAGTCTCTAAACGCATATTCTCTGCCTCGCAACGGAGATCGTGCGCGAATATACGGGGATGCAGTCTGCATTAGGCTGTGCGCTGAAAAATCCTTGTCAACTTTTTGGTGATTTCACCAGAGCTTGACTGGTACTGTGCGACGCAGATGTATCCGGGATTTCCGAAGCACAGACTTAATCTGGCAGAAATCAGATGAGAATAAGGGTAAGGCTCTCCTCAGACGCTATATTCCATAGACAGACCAGAATGACGAGACCGAAAGATTGAAGACACACAGAGCTCTAGCAGAGTTGTGCGGTGTTGCTGTGTTATAGTTCGTTCCAAAATTCGTGAACACACTAGGGTTTAATTTGTACGAAATCTATTTGATGGATACAAGTAATTTTTGCAAGCAGTCTTATATACCTCACGACTTACGAATCCATGTTTAACTAATTGGTAGGTAGCTTAGTTGATATAAGAAAAGTTTTTGTTATATAATTTTGCATAAGCACAACAAAATGATAATCAAGTTTAGAACTTACAGTAATACACAAAATGGTGGCGAATGATTGCAAAGGTGTATTCCTATTACATATTATAAAAAGAAAGGTGACATAGTGAACAAATGATACCTTCCACTTCTATAAACAAACATAAATGTTGCGTACATACGCCAATGACAGTCGGTAGGAAACATTGTGAACTGATTAATTCCACGGGATTCCCGATTGTGACTTGCACTGAACTGCATTTGAAACACGGAAATGCTTAGTTATAGACAAACTTGACAAATCGTACTGTAAAATTTCGACAAGTATACCAGATCAACATCGCTGCAATTTTAGTAATAACATATAATAAAAATCTAACAGAACTAAAGGTTTGGGTGGGAAAAAAACACATTTGGAATGTCATCACTGTTACCTATATAAAAATGTAAAAATCAAGAATTTATGTCAAGTGGATGATTTTATATCGGTCGGTAACGATGATCACGAATTTTGGAACGAACTATAGAAGAACTGTGTATCACTTCTGAGAAGGACAGACCAACACTGACAACTTTCGGAAACACTGCTCCAGGTCATGATGACTTTCGATATAAAGATAGCTATTTATCAAATGATATCACCGATGACCTGGTCAAAGATTAAAACGTCAGCATCCAAGACGGTGAGATCAGGGAGTATTGGCTTCACAACTATCTACTACCATTGCCGAGGCCTAACAAAGATCACTCTCAGATAGCCGGCTACAGAATTATTGAAATGCAAAATATGTTAGACAAGCTTCTTAAGAAAATTGTAGCACATCGACTGGCGTGGGACCTCGAAAGTCGTCATATCGTCCCAAACACTGTCGGGTATTGAAACATGTGTGCCGATCGTGGGCTTGGTAAATGCTTACAACAGTCTTAGACACTGGAACGAATGCGAGAATTGGGAGTTAAGTTTGACCATGCCAGACAGTGTCATCTTCTTGGTAGAGAGAGAAGGTATACTTATAGACTTCTCATGGGTACTGTGAGCAAATGGACTTTAGAATGGTTTCTGCAACAGAGGACAGAACACGCATGGGAATGCCCAATGTGCCGTAACGTCGAACGCATAACATAACATACAATAGAGTGCTCTACGACTATCTCATGCACCGGCATGTCAAACTGCAGGTGCACACTTCCATTCAGAAGATAGATGAAAAGGATGATACAGGACAAGAAACTAAGCAGAGAAGAACAGGTTGGCATTTTTCCGTCTACGAACAGGGCACAGTAGGGTTAGGTACCATCTGTGCAATCGGTTGCACAAGTACAAAATAGACCCTTCTGACATATGCACATGTAGCACCAGCACAATGACAGAGACACGCGTACTGCAAGAATGGCCAACATACACTGAACAGAGAGAAAACACATGGCCAATCTCAATATCAGCCCAGGACAAGCTACAGGGTGTTCAAGATAAAAATTGCCCGATTAACAAATTTTGATTTGTCAGTCGGGCTACTTTTATCTTGAACATCATGTATATGGAGATGTACATGATCTCCGGTGGATCACAATTATGTTTGTAGGATGTGAATGACAGACCAGCAATATTTAACGATAACGATGCCCGTCTGCCCAGCGTGTTCGTAGCGCGTTGGACTACGGGTGACTATCCCTCTGTGTGTGCGGGTTCAATTCCACGGGATGGCAGAAAAAACCACAGATTCCCCAGATTTAAGGTGTTCGTGGCACCGAACCGAAGGGTTACGATGTCCATGGCACCGAGTCGAAGAGCTGAAAAGCTCAAATGTGCTTCTGGATCAGAAAAAAAAATGATAACGATCAGTTTAGTGGATCTCTGTGGCGTAGAGGTTATGTACTCTTCTCTCAAGCCATAGGTACTCGGTTCGCTTCCTCGTGTAGCCATCCAGATATTTTTCCAGAGATCTCTGATCCCAGTGTTCCTAGTCTTATTTGAGACGGACGATAAAACGTAGGTCCCGTGATTCATTTCAGCACGTAAAAGACACACACCATCTTCATCATCATGAACGTTATCATCTTCATCATCATGAACGTCACACTCGTCATCATCATGAACGTTATCATCTTCATCATCATGAACGTCACCATCTTCATTGTCATGAACATCACTATATTCACCATCACTAGTGTCATCATCGTTATCATCATGAACGTCACCATTTTCATCATCATCAACCTCACCAGCTGTATCATCATGAACGTCACCATCTTAATTCTCCTGAACGTTATCATCTTTATCATCATGAACATCACCGTCGTCATCATCATGAACATCACTATCTTCATAATCATGAACATCACCATCTTTCATCATCATGGACGTCACCATCTTCATTATCATCAGTTTGTTTTTCATTCACCAGCGATCAATTCCCTCATAGTCAGAACGCCTAACATGACTCATGTGACTGATGTTTGAGAAAAGGACAGATTTCCTCTGTGATCCATCAATGTCCCTTGCCATTCAGACGAGCCTTACTTCGACTTCTGAGGTACTTGTAATTTATATCCATAAGTTAAGGATTAGGAAACATGTAGCCTAACAATGTACAATGTGCACACCGACATTTTTGTGTGTCTCAAGTTGGCCTCCAACCCCGGAATTAGCATGTCACGTGGTTACTGCCGACGCGTGTTATCGATCGTGTTCATAAACAATATCATCATTGTCATAATCTTCATTATAATTATCATCATCACTAGAAGATAACTATAACTACAATATAACATTTACTATTTCTGTTACAGATTTCCACTGGCATACGCCCCTGACAACTACGTTTGTGGATGTGACTAGAAGAAGTAAGCGATCACAAACCATGAACAAAGACATGTTATATTAATTAATAAATTTGGAAAATATGGACATTTTCATCAGCCTTCAACAATTGTTCTTTGATCTATCTTTGATTTTGTTTTATTTCTGAATATTCGTTCACTTCTAGGCTCATAATAGAGGGACAACATTTTTATAACACTTACATTCGAAAGCACTTTTATATTTTTCCAACACATTGTTAAATGCCCATACTTCACACCCATACGTTGGCATTGGGAATATGCATGCATTTAGTATTTTGATTTTTGATTTATTATCAGTTGTCTTTCATACTTTTTTTTTGTATGCCATGTTTGTTCAACTTTTAATTTTCTTCATCTCATATCAATCTAGCGTTAGCAGTAAACCGAGTTATGCAAAACTGTTAACATAAACAATTTGAATTCCGTTGATAAACATATTCTTTGCCCTGCCTGTTTTATGCGTTGTCATTATTTTATTGTTTTGTCACATTGGGATATACATTGTGTTTTTGCCTTTCTCTTGCAACTCCATTACTAATTTCTCAATCCTATTTAGCGATGTTGACAGTAACACTGTATCGTCAGCATATCTTAGTTCATGTATTTCTCTTCCTTCGATTATAAAAGGATCGCGTTGCTCTTTTCTGCTATCTTCTGTAACATTTCTCATGATGCTCTCAGCATATATGTTAAACAGACAAGAAGACAGCATGCTGGTTTCATGGTTTTACAAGTCTTAAACTATGGGTGAAGGGAGTGAGGTCAATCAGGCAACTGTTTCATGTAGGGGGGAAACCAAACACGTAATTTCGGAATAAATGTTTAAGAAGAATCCTGCAAATTTTCTGGCCAAATACCATACGAAATGAGGAGCTTTGAAACGAACAGACTGTGCATCCTTGGAGACCATCATTAAGAGACGAAGATGGAGGTAGTTTGGACATGTATGTCGTATGCAGGGGGGCATTGGCTAGGACAGCTCTCAGATGGACAGCGGATGGAAAGAGAAGGCATGGACGTCCAAAGGAAACATGGAGAAGAATGTGGAGAGAGAGTTGAAGGAGTGTGGCCTGACGTGGGGGACAGTTGGTAGAAAGGCAGCAGAACGGCAACAGTGGAAGTCTCTTGTCGAAGCATTATGTGTCAATCGAGACACGAAGAGGATATAGAACATCTCCATCGGTGCTTCATATCTCTGACACATGTCATACAATATTTTCAGTATCGCTTTTGATATCATTTATTGTTGTTCTTCCAACACCGTAAATCTGAGCAATACTTGTGGCAGTTTCATCTTTCTTCAAACGTTTCATAATTTCAATTTTCTCGTTAAACCTATCACTACACCTTTCCGCTTTTCAGCCATTTTTAAAAACAATTTTACAGAACAATCAAATCAAAGAGATTATGCCTTACTTATTTAGACCTGAGAGCCGCGGTAGCGTAGTTGTTAGTGTACTCGTTTCTCAAGGCTGGTGGTCTGGGTTCAACTCCCGCAGTGCGCGTGGAATTTTCCCGACCGCGACGGCTCTCAGGTCGACCCAGCCTCAACTGGGTACCAGACATTCTCTGGGAAGTAAAGGCGGCCGGGGTGATGCTGACCACATCACCCATCGTGTGCCGACGGTCAAAGAAAAATACAGGCCTAACACTGTATTGCCCTATGTATCACGAGGTATGAAAGGGTTCCTTTACTTTTTTATTTAGGCCTACATATAAGCGGTAAAATCGAAACACAGCTTTAAAATACCGAACAATAGCACTATCGTAACGTTATGCTGACATAGTTAATCAGGGCACTAAGAAACAAAACATTCATTCGAACACATAGGCTACTTTGTCACGACTGAGACAAGTATGTAACACAACAGAGACCTGATAGTGATGGGTTTGTGGAGCGCCACATCAAAGCTTAACTTCTCCGCTTCCGAAAGATAGTCACTTCCACCATTCTACAGTACGCTGCATTCACTTCCAGTTTTATAAAGTTGGGTGTACAAGTAAACTGTGGACAATTTTAAAGATGTCTGTTTGTTTGTTGATAATCATGCATTTTATTTAGACGATGACGTATAACAGAAACTGACAGTTAAACGTGTGACGGTTAAACGTGTGACGGTTAAACGTGTGACGGTTAATCAAAGTTTTAATGTGCACAGCTAGAACACGTTCGGACATGATAAATGCTGTATATATGGCTCTATCTAACAAAACACTAGGCCCAAAGAATATCTCTTCTGACCTACTCAAAGCAACTAAATATGCCGAAATAAACTGGCTACACAGACTATTCAACAAGTCTGATCAAATAAGAAACGCCAGAAGATTGAAGAAATGTAAAAATAGTTATATTTGGAAGAAGGTAGCAAAAGTGATTTGATTCAATATAGAATAATATCGGTACCGAGTCACACTGGAAACATTCGGTAAATTAGTCTAAAAAGGCTGCGCCATATCATCGAGCCACAGCTTAACGACTGAGAACTGGAATTCCTGAAGAATAGAAGCTGTACCGATGTAATATTTGCCCTCATGCAGTTAGTGGAAAGGAATCTCAACAAACATCAACACGTTGCTTTCATGGATCAGGAAAAGGTGTTTGACGGTGAAGATGTAAACACGGTGTGCAAATTATTGTCACGCTATAGATTTAATAATTCAGGAGAAGGGATGAAATCAGAGACATGTCTGGTCAACCACTAGTGACAACTGTTATAAGAAAGAGAAGATGGAGATATGTTGGCACACCTTGAGGAGAAATGATCAAGAATATCAAAGCAGGCATTGAAGTGGGATGCAAAGGGTTCAAGAAAGAGGTCGACCTAAGGAGACCCTGAAGCGAACTTTGCTGAGAGAGGCAGGAAATATCGGTTTCAGTTCCATGGAGGAGATTCAGCGAGTTGCCCAGGATAGAGCGGTATGGAGAAATTGCTTGCAGGCCCTAGGCCTAGGCCTGTACGAGAGGAATTATTATTATTATTATAGAGTTAATGACCACTTAATTAATCTAAACAAATTATTGCCATGCTATAGAGTTAATGACCACTTAATTAATCTATGCAAGAACATCTATATAAACAACCAGTGTACGGTTAGAACAAACACAGGTCTATCAGAAATGTTCCACGTTGGATCATGAGTCAGCCAAGGATGCGTACTATAACCGCTCCTTTCATCACATATGTCGATCAAAGCTGTAAAATAGCTAACAGCAAGGAAGGGATAGAGCCTTGAGGAACACTTCGATATAGGCAAACACTTCGAGGGGAACAAATTTATATTTTGTTGGGGATGATCAGACAATCATATTCGTGCATGCAGTAACTGGCACTTGATAGAGCATAACGAACGATGTAAATATTACTATAAGTAGAGTATATTGACGTAAAACATAGATACTTTGTTGTTACAGATCTCAAGATAGGTAGAGTATATTGACGTAGAACATAGACACTTTGTTGTCACAGATCTCAAGATATGTAGAGCATAGACACTTTGTTGTCACAGATCTCAAGATATGTAGAGCATAGACACTTTGTTGTCACAGATCTCAAGATATGTAGAGCATATTGACGTAAAACATAGACACTTTGTTGTCACAAATCGCAAGAGAAGTAGAGTTTCAGTTTCAGTTTGGAATATCTTCATTGCACTCCCGACATGTCCATAGGTGCTCCGATCTCCTTCGCAATATCGCCAACAGCGTCCAGCGACTGACCGTACCAGTTCTATTTTGATTAATGAGCCCACTCGTATACCTGTTGTACCGTTCTTTTCTTGCCACAACAATCTTCAAACCCAGTTCTCGCAATCTAGTAGTTGACGTGGATTGGTTTAGATGAAGGTCTTCTCTGCGGCCACGCTCTATGAGGGCGTTCACGACGTCAGCTCTGTCCATTGGCTGGCCCTCTGATATAGCGACAGAACCAGCCAGCCTGTCTGCTCTCTCATTGCCAACGACACCCATGTGCCCCGGAACAAGACAAGTGTAATTCTGCAAATTGTTGACGCCTGCAGTGATTCAGTCCATTGTCAGTTACTGCATGACAAAGGTCGCAGAGAGGGAAATCCCGCAGCGTTGAATGCAGACGTCAAAGCCATCATCGATGAAAACTGCAATGCAGACGACGTTGTGATCTACACGGATGGATCGGTAGTTCGTCACGAAAAGTCTGCATGGGCCTTCTCTGCAAGCTCATGTGGCAGAATGGTTAAGGAAGGAAGTAGAGTATATCGACGTAGAACATAGACACTTTGTTGACACAAATCGCAAGATAAGTAGAGCATATCGACGTAGAACATAGACACTTTGTTGTCACAAATCGAAAGATAAGTAGAGTATATCGACGTAGAACATAGACACTTTGTTGTCACAAATCGCAAGATAAGTAGAGCATATCGACGTAGAACATAGACACTTTGTTGTCACAAATCGCAAGATAAGTAGAGCATATCAACATAGAACATAGACACTTTGTTGTCACAAATCGCATGAGTATTTATATTACTGACTTCAACCTAACGTATTTAAAACAAGCTATAATAATAACAACCGACCATCTCAATCAATGATGACAACAGCCTCAAACGTCTGCTGTTGCACCTCTCTGGTGTGTGGGGGTGAATGTAAATTACAATGGTGGTACACATTTCTTTTATCATATGTGGGGCATACATGATCAAGGTTGGACATGTGTGTGTTGTGTGTTCTGTCTTTTCTGTGTGCATCTCGTTTGCTCTGCGCCTCAGCAGTACGACTAATATCAGCTATGTTAATTCCACTACCAAATTTGTCTATCTTCCGCATGGGATTTCAAGCAAGTGCTGCTTATATCGAAATATTTTAGAGACGCTTGTTTATGTCTACCAACCAATAATCTGTTCCTATCATGTTCGTCTAACATCAACTGTTTTGAACATACACAGATGCAGGAACACAACAAACATAAGTCTACGTAAGATTAGGTCTTACGTTTTCGTCTAATGGATCGAGGGCCGTGCCGTATATTTTCTCAGCATGATGCAAGTCTTCGAAATGTTCTGTATTTAAAATGTTCTTTTTTTAAATAACCTTGGATTGTGATTGTTTTTTTTTTAAACGGCACAAAATGTACAAATACTACATTTATTTGTCAAATATAAACTACTTTAAAATAATGATATCAACTACAACAATCTACTACAGTTTTGCCTTTCTAACTTTAACTGTAGCAAATTCGTTAATTAGGGATGTGCAGTCTAGAGTGGTAGCCAATATAGATTCAGTAGAAATTAATGACAGATTTCTAAGTTGTGTTTGGCTTATTCAACTTTTTAAGTAGTGTTTTATTAATTTTAATTTGAAAACTTTTCCCTACTAGCTACAGAGACAGGGGGTTAATAAATTTCTCAGAGCTACAACAGTATTCGGATACAAAGTAATGAAGTTCTTTTGGCACAAATAATTTAATTCAAAACAACCAAAGGTTTCATAGAACATGGTAGCATTCGGGATACATCACGACATTTGTCTTGAAGATCATTTGCATTTATATTTGATTGTCTTCGAACGAGTGTACTACTACAATAAGTTCCAAGCAATATGTCATCTACATCATTGAGTTTTATAATGTCATATAAAAAATGAAAAGTTTTGCTATGGGTTTCTTAAAACACGAATTGTTCATTCAGAGAAATGTCCAGAATATAATTTGAAAAGTTTATTTTAAATGTATTCTTCTTCTTCTTCTTCTTTGCGTTCGTTCTTTATGATCAATTGTAATCACTCTTTGGGATATGTTTGATCTTTGCCAAGAACGTGTATACGTTACACATTGGTTTTGTAAGCCTCTAAACGCATAGACTTCTACACGTTTAGGACATGTGCATCCGATTTCAGCCATACCTCCTTAGACGCCTCTTAAGACATGTGTGGTCGGTAACAGTGGTTCTATTCTTTACATCCAAATTTGGGCTCCGGTAACCACTCGGGCGGTTTATTCTACTCAAAGGTTCATCAACAGCTATCTTCATAATCAAATTGACGCTTTTTTTCCTTCTATCTCTAACATCAGTTTCGGCAGGAAATTATGATTTGCATTCAAAATTCTATGCAATCTCATTAGCAGCAATTTTAATCTGATCATATTGCCCGCGTGCCCAGCATGTTCGTAGCGCTTTGGACTACGGGTGACTAGTCCTCTGTAAGTGGGTTCAACTCCGCGGACTGGCAGAAAAGCTACAGGTTCCCAGATTTACGGTGTTCGTGGCACCGAGCCGAAGGGTTACGATGTCCATGACACTGAGTCGAAGAGCTTTCAGCTCAAGTGCTTCTGGATCGAAAAAAAAATAAAAATCTGATCATATCCAGATTGTCTATAACTTTTCAGTTTTTTCTATGGTATCTGGTAACATTCTTACACAATCTGGCACATTTGTAGATACAGATTACACAATCTGGCACATTTGTAGATACAGATTACACAATCTGGCACATTTGTAGATACAGATTACACAATCTGGCACATTTGTAGATACAGATTACAACAGTTTCCGCCTGAGTGGTTACCGGGGCAATATTTGCGATGTAAAGTATATAACCACTGTTACCTGCCAAGCATGTCGTAAGAGGCGACTGAGGAGGTTTGGCTGAAATCGGATGCACGTGTCCTAAACGTGTAGAAGTCTATGCGTTTAGAGGCTTACAAACCAATGTGCAACGTATACACGTTCTTGGCAAAGATCAAACATATCACAAAGAGTGACTAAAATTGGTAGTAAAGAACTAACGCAAAGAAAAAAAAAGTCAACAGCTTCGAGACTGAATTTATTTCAAATAAAATATCATGCCAAATAATTACACAGAAAATAAACTTGTAATTTTTAATATATTTTGCTAATCCTCTTGCTTTAACTTTAGTTTCTGCATCTCTATTGACGTCTTCTATTATTTTGAATAATTTCTCTATCACACATAAAATGCAAAAGTAGATATGACCTAAATAAGTCTCTATCTATCACTCAAAGGCACACGTTCCACACCTGTGATATACCCAGTTCGTGCAAATGCTCCTTGTTAAATTCGAGTTTCTATTGTCCTAACATAATCATTTTCATTGATAATAAGTAACTACAATTGCTGTAAAAATAACCAATAATTCTCTTACCAGAACTACTTCTGTACTAAGCAACAACTGAAATAGTATAAATGCAAAACTTTTAGACTGATACCGATATATTATGTATCTGATTTACTTTGATGCCCGAAGAACTTTGATTGTCTGATTCTTATTCTTTGATAAGGTTTATAATACAGTTACTTTTAATTGAAACTGATATGTTATAAAATGTCACATACAAACTTACAATATTAACATACACTGTTAAAATGACGACGGGATGTAAGTTAATTCTGTCAGAGACAAGAGATCTATATCCTAGGTGACCGTGTTGGTGGTAGTTCTGTACGTTTTACATTCTCCTAGTGAAAACTGCTAGGTACCTGGTGGCTGTGATTCTGTGGTCATGTTTAAGTGACAGCTGGTTTAGCTGGTATTCAGTTTGTCTTAAGGAGTTCAACGTTCCGGTATAACATAACTTTGCTGATAGTTGTAGTCTTCTTTCTTGGAAGAACGTTCTGGAATACACAACTCAAATATGAGAGACATGAGAGAGAGAGAGAGAGAGAGAGAGAGAGAGACAGAGAGAGAGAGAGAGAGAGAGAGAAACAGAGAAGAGAAAAACTCGCACAAATTTGTTTTCGAAACAGAAATAACAAGAAATATTCTGTTTGTAAACCCGGGAACTTGCTTAAGTCTAAAAAACGAGACTAAATGATAGATAGTTGATAGTAATTACATGTGGTATATACAGAGGTATGTATGAACTTTAAAAAAAAAAGAGACTAAATGATAGATAGTTGATAGTAATTACATGTGATACGCACGTATGTATCAACTTAAAAAAACCGATCTAAAGGCAAAACGTTGACTTCATTACATCAAATTTTCCAGTTTTGTTCAGTCCCATGTCTGCAAAAATGTCTCGCAATCTAATGAAAGTATTGCATAAAATATGATGTCATTAACTCCAACAATATCATAGAGATCTCATGACAAACAAATATGTATTAATATTAATGAAATGTGATACATACTTATATATATATTATCATTTCATTAGAAAACTATACTTAAATGATACATATGCCCGTCTGCCCAGCGTGTTCGTAGCGCGTTGGACTACGGGTGACTATCCCTCTGTGTGTGTGGGTTCAATTCCCGGGATGGCAAAAAAAGCCACAGATTCCCAGATTTACGGTGTTCGTGGCACCGAACCGAAGGGTTACGATGTCCATGGCACCGAGCCGAAGAGCTGAAAAGCTCAAGTGCTTCTGGATAGGAAAAAATGAACATATCGTCTAACGAGAATATCAAATGGAAATTTCATTTAAAGTGAAAGCTTTGAAGCTGCAAAACTAATTTCAATATTTATTGATATTTTATACGTAGATATGATATATATCATAAATGAAAATAGTAGCAAGCTACAGATAGTTTATTTGATTTCTGAAGTTAGTACAACATCATGAAGTCAATGACAACATACTTTGCTTTTCTTCTTATTTTCTGTACACAGTTTTATCAAGTCAAGTCTGATGGTAAGTTATATTGTTGGCTCTATATAGAAATACATAGATAGATATAAGATTAGACAGTTAAATAGTTACTTTGGTAAACTATAATATATATATAACATTAATGTTGACATCTTTTCATCTCTTGTAGACGATAGTGTATACATTGTATTTTAGCTAGGTAACAACAATTGAGATATTTTGGACATGTAAAAAGACGAAGGGATAAAGAAGACCATCATGGGAGGAGGCATGCCGGCAAAGAGAACTAGAGGAAGACCACGGATAAGATGGATTCCCTTATAACTGGTGGTTTGAACATGACGGCTGCAGAGGCGGGACATCTGACGAGAGAGAGAAATTCCGGAGGACTGTTGGGGTGGCAAAGTTCTGCTCAGGACAAGCTATTTTATAAACAACTACAATCTGGGACAATTGGTGTATGTGATAAGCAAGACCACTCTGTACAATATATTTCTATCTTCAAATACTTTTCATTTTCATCTTTCTCATCGATGCAGTTATTGGTTATTGGTTACTAAACTGACGTCATTGCCGGGCAGACCCATAGGTGGCTCAGTCTCCCCAACAGATATGAAGAGTATGCATACTGATGGTTCCTGTGGCTCGCTGATTAAACACACCTCTCACTCTGCCTCTCAGGCATCCAGTTCGACTTGAACAACGGGTAACTCCAAACTGCTTAAATCGCTTGATCGATTCAACATCGATTTTAGTGTCCTCATCCAATAGAGAGTCGCGAAGAGACCGAAGAATATCCCCTTATCCATCTTCAACTCCCCAACAATCGATGCTGTTGATGTAAGCCTGTCCGCTCTCACATTACCGTAATCACCCGCATGCCCAGGACAGTATCCACGTAAGCCCTGGAGGTTAGAAACTTCTATAGACGACATCCACTCATACCGAAACCTGCCCTTCTGGATGTTGAGAAGCATCGACTGAGAGTCAGAGACAACAACTGCCCCAGTAAATGAAATCCCAGAAATCCAATGGAGGGCAGCAGTAACGACCTCAACCTCCATCCTCATACTAGAAGTAGTTGTCCTGTATGCCCCATTTCGCTCTGCAACAACCCTACCATGCGCATAAGCCAAGAAACCCCAGCCGGATTTCTCACCACGTTGAACCGACCCATCAGTATATACAACAACAGCATCATCCCTTGCATTATCTTCTATCAGCTGCTTAACTACGAGATCAGCCTTCATGTTGCCCCAATCTCTACATTCTCTTCCAAGATTAATGATAACGTTGAGATAGTTCATCATGCCACCATCTGTTGGGATCCATTCTTCCCTTTTGGTAGGGTCGCAACCGTAGTCACCTGGCCAATTGTTCTCTCAGCCTGGGCCATCCACGACATGCCACGCTTAATTCTCGTGCCCTTAACATCATTAGTGTTCTTGTGTAGTGGATGTCTCTTATCCGAAGTAACCCGCATATATGCCTTGGTTTGGGCAATTGCATGACGGGAGCGTAGTGACAGAAGGCCAAGCATATATCTCATCTTCACAATGGGGGTCTAGTGCAGCCCAGAACTATACGCATACCTTCATTCTGAACTCGTTCGAGTCGTTCACATTGCGATCTTGATATCGTAAGAATTCCGAGTCCGTAATCTACCACTGACATTACCAGTCGATCGAACAAAATGGCAAGTAGTCTCTGCTCAAGATGTGCGGCCACCATAACTTTGAGAGCCGCAAGACCACGCTTGCACCGTTGTATCGTCTGTTCAATATGGTGTTTGAAAGATAGACTAAGATCAAAGGTTATTCCAAGATAGCGCAACCTGTCTCTGCGCTCGATGGTATGTTCATCAAAGATTACACAGGGTAGGTCAGCCTTGACGATGTGATTATTCAACGAGCACCACAACATACACGCTTTTTCAGGATTGACCTGAGAGCGAGTCTCTCACAAACCCGAGATGGTACGCAATGTTTTCTGAATGTCGTCAACCATCTCTCGTCTATCTGACCCAGTCCTATATATTAAGATATCATCTGCAAATGTCAATGTTCGACCCAATCCGTCTGCTGAATTTTAGTTACATTTGCTGTGTAAATATTAAACAACACGGGTGATAGAGGAGAACCCTGGGGTAATCCCGTGCATATACGTGCAGGATCCGATGTCCATGTTCCTAAACGTAGTGCAACGGTTCTCTCCATTAAAGAAGCAGCTATCCAGTTTACCAGCCAAGGATTAACTTCACATTTAATCAAAGAGCGCACCATTATTGAAAAATTCACCTTGTTATAAGCATCCTCCAAGTCGATGGCCACAGCAACTGCGTTGTTCTTCTTAATAAGGCCAATAATTTGTCACAAAGAAGACCCAAATCTGTCTTTCAGTACACACCATGCCACTCTGATCACGAAAACCCCTTACGTATACTGCGGCAGACTGCCAGAAAGAAGACTGCTAGGACTCCTTTCCTGCAACCACCTTGGTGGAATGAAAATGTTGAAAAAGCATGGCTGGCAAAATAGGCTGCTACAAAGTCATGGCAGAAAGCCCGAAAGAAGCGACCTCGAAGTATGTGTGATGTGGCTGAAAAGTCTGCTATTCGCCACAAAGCCACTGGGGATTTCAAAGTATTGGCTAGTGAGGCAAAGAGTGGGTTATGGGGGACTTTCATAACGCAAGTCTGTGGCGACAAGTCTCTATATCAATTCTGGCAGTTTCATCGCAAAATGAACAGGAGGAATACCAGCCAGTCTTTTCCTACTTTACGTAACTCATCAGGATCCGTCTTAGCAACAGATGCAGAAAAGGGGCAGGGGTTCCTTCATCGTTTCGTGGAACAGACAGAAAAGGTGATAAAACTGACCGTCATAATATCATAAGTGCTCTTCGTGATATTACTAGCTCTGGAGAACCTTACATTGACTTAATAACAAAGGAGGATGTTGTTAATGCACTCAAGGCAAGCCACAGCACCACTCCAGGGCCTGATGGTGTCCAATATCATCACATCAAACAGCTGGACGAGACTGTTATTAATGCAGTTGTGATGGATTTTAATAAAAGTGTACAGAATGCTGTGGTACCTGAGGATTGGCTTCATAGTTATTTACGACCGCTCCACAAACATGGGAAGGTTCCTAAACTGCTCAGCAGCTACCGCATACTCACCTTGCAAAATGTATATGGCAAATTACTAGAGAAAATAGTGGCCAGAAAGGTAATGTGTCACTTGGAGAATGACCACATCCTTCCTGACACTTTGGGTAGCTACCGGCCAATGAAAGGGACATGGGACAATGCTGGCACGTTTGCATATGATGTTTATGAAGGCTTCCAATCCAAGCAAGAGACTGTTGCTGTGGCCATTGATGCAGTTAGAACAATAGTCTCTTCATCCCATGAATCTACAACAAAGCCGATATCCTGCATAACTCTATTGTGCACATTATAATATCACAGCATGGAAATCTTCTGCTTATTTTCAGATAAAAGGTTTAATGAACTCTACCAGTCTTGGGCAACTTAGATCAGACGCCCGCCCGAGTGGCTACCGGGGCCCACATTGGGATGTAAAGAATAAAACCAATGTTATCTGCCACGCATGTCGTAAGAGACGACTAACGAGGTTGGGCGGGGGGGGCTAGCTACCACACACTGTAAAAACACTAGATGGCTACAGAGCGGAGAGCGAACCGAGTAAACGCTGGCTGAAACATCGGACACATCGCCGAAGGATAAGCACCAGAGCTCCAAATGGTGCTTAAGATGTTACGTAAAACATACCAATGCTAAGGCTGCATGAATCAGATTTCCACATGAATAGAATTTATGGGAAGGTCTGGTACATCGGTCTGGGTGGTGATCGCTAAGAGGAGAGATCGAGATCAGACGCCAACAGAAGTAGAGCTCAGTAATGCAATTGACACCATGGGAAATGGGAAGGCAGCTGTGACGTATGGCACCAACCTCCCTCTCAAAGTGGTCAAATGTGCTAAGCAATTTTTCTTGACAAATCTGCATGAAGTATTTTAGTTAATCTGGGATTCCGATTGCTTCAGAACATGATGAATGCAAACATAGTCACCTTATACAAAACTAAAGGTAACAATATGGATTTAGATCCAACAGATCCACCATAAACATGTTATTTTTCTTGAGACAACAACAGGAGTAATCTCGCTAACAAAGAATGCCACTATACTTTGCTTTAGTAGACGTAACAAAAACATCCTCAACAGTTTTCTTGTGATTTCTTCCTGAAACTTATCATTTAAGTTTCTTCAGTGAGCAATTCAGTTTCTTAAAGTTAAAAATTATGTATATATTACAAAGATGGCATAAGAATTCTATAGAGGCTTAGGTAGGACATGGGCACAAAGAAGGTTGGGAAACACTGTACTAAATGTTTTGTTGGTCTACATATGTTTGTAATGTATGTTACAATTAATTGTGATCATTATGTTGAAACATATTTTATCTGATCACATCTAGATGTGCCAAAGATCGTTGCGGACTTCGCGTGTGCTTACAATGGTTACTATGACGACGGGACACAGATTAGCGAAGAAGGCGAAGATCGCGACTACGTTCAGTCAATAGCTACACCAGTGACAGTTCCTGCTTTTGGTGGTGTTAGTAAATCTATCTATCTATCTATCCTATCCTATCTATCTATCTATCTATCTATTTATTTGTAGTAGGGTGATGATTTAAGATTACGATTCACATGATGGTTTGGCTTTCAATCCATGGTTAATTCTTGCATACAAGATGGTAAAAATTGTATGAACTCAATCTTGAGAGTGTATAACATATTTATTGGAGTTAACATTACATGCTTAGTGATGGTATTCTCATGTAGGCACACACGTCCACTCACTTTCAGTGTTTATGTTCGTCTCTCTATGTTGTCACTACGTCTCTATGGCACGTGTACTTGATGAAGGGGAGCTGTCGAAGCCTTCCATGTCACCAACGGCGTCAAACAGGGCTGTGTACTGGCCCCAACACTCTTCAGCATGATGTTTGCTGCCATGCTCACGGATGTCTTTTGGGAAGGCGACGAACATGGGGTAAAGATTAGATACAGGACAGACTGTAATCTATTCCATCTTCGGAGGTTAAAATCCTCCACCAAGGTAAAAGAATCAACTATCTCAAACCTGTTATTTGCTGATGACTGCGCCATCGCTACAAACTCTGCGGAAGAAATGCAGACTTACATGGACAAGTTCTCAATAGCCTGTGATAGGTTTGGCCTCACCATTAACACCAAAAACAGAGGTCATGTTCCAGCCTGCCCCTAGAGAACAGTATTACGATCCAGTTATCAACATTAAACACCAGCGTCTCCAGTCAACGGACAACTTTGCTTATTTTGGCAGCCTCCTATCCAGATCGGCAAACATAGATTCTGAGGTCAACAATAGGATATCCAAAGCCAGTGCTGCGTTCGGAAGGTTACGTGTCACTGTGTGGGAACGGAAGGGGATAAGCATAGTCACAAAGCTGAAAGTTTACCAGGCCATAGTGCTAACCACGCTGCTGTACGCAAGCGAGACATGGACAGTGTATAGCAGACACGCAAGAAAATTAAACCATTTCCACACAAGCTGTCTACGCAGAATACTAAAAATAAACTGGCAGGATAAAATTCCAGACAGCGTAGTCCTCACAAGAGCAAAGATCCCAAGCGTCAATACCCTGTTGCAGAAGGCCCAATGAGATGGGTCGGTCACGTTGCTCGAATGCCTGATAAACGCATCCCAAAACAGTTGATGTATGGCGAGCTTGAATGGGGCAGACGTTTAGCTGGTGGACACAAAAAAACGATTTAAAGACACTCTTAAAGTGTCTCTGAAATGCTTCGATATAGACAATACGTGCTGGGAATCCCTTGCTCAAGATCGCCAAATGTGGCGCTGTAACAACAAAAGAGGAACCCGAATAGCTGAGAATCATCGTATTGTTGAGTCACAGAGAAAACGAGCAGCGCGAAAAGACAAAGCACACAACACGTACATGTCTAACCTTGATCATGTATGCCCCACTTGTGGTCGGGGATTCTGTTCTAGGATTGACTCTACAGTCACCTCCGCACACACCAGAGAGGTGCAGCAGCACACGTCTGAGATTGTTGTCATCATCGCTTGCGATGGCCGGCTATTATAAACAGTACTAACAAATCTACGTCAACTAGTTTCGCTACGTCAATGTCTCGTTCTAGTGTTGCTATCTGCTCATAGTGAGCAGATTTTGTGTGCAAACACTACAGTCTCTACTTATGCATTTACAATATTTCTAAACCTGTCTAGTTGCCCTACCTGTGGTTGGGAGTTCTGTCTGGTTGGACCTCTACATTCATCTCCGCATCACATCTAGATCTATCATCTACACGTCTACGATTGTCTGTCACATTTTATCGCTTCGATCTATCGTATCTATTTTTAACTATTACTAACAAATCTACTCACTATCTTCTATCTATCGTCAATTCTCGTTCTATCGTATGCTATCTTCTCATCTATACTAATTATTATCTATTACATCTATCTATCTCTACTTTATCATTTCTATCATATATCTCTATCTATCTATCATCTACCTTCTATCTCTAGCTATTACCTTTTGAACTTGTATCTCTTCGTCCTCTATTCATCTACTACATATCTATATATCTATCTATCTATCTATCTATCTATCTATCTATCTATCTATCTATCTATCTATCTATTTATCTATCTATCTATCCATCCATCTATCTATCTATCCATTTATCCATCTATCATCATCTATCTATCTATCCATCTATCCATCTATCCATATATCCATCTATACATCTATACATCTATCCCTCTATCCATCTACCCATCCGTCCATCCATCCATCCATCCATCTATCTATCATCCATCTACCAATCTATCTATAAATCTATCTGTAGATAGAGTATATATTTGAGGTAATATTGTTTGCAGAGTGTCGCCTTGCTTGATCAAGCTCTTGAGAATGGAAAGCACAGATTGTTAGAAGTCCATATCATAAAGGCAACAGGAGAGAACACTCTGACTGTGACTCCATACAACTTCACAGCTCCACCAAATGACATGTTTGTTATTTTTTGTTATTAAAACCTGTTATTATTTTTGCTTATATTATTTGTAAGAAGTTTTATGGAACTGAACTTTGTGAATTTGTGATTTAATCCGTCTAATTACATCTACGTTACGCAGATTGCCCCAGTATAGTAGATAAAGTTAACAAATAGTCAAGAGCATGTTTTCATCGACAGATCACAATCGGAGATTGGGTCAGCTTCAAGGTAATTGACTTTACGCCTTAGTGTTTCTCTTGTATCTAACAGAGACTAGGTCGACAGGAGAGTTGTACACACACACACACACACAATCTAGTGAGTCTAGAGTTGTTGCCGGAGCTATGGAGTTCATGCTTTGTGCAATACTCTTGGTAAGTGGCGTGCCATTTCTGCGGAGAGGGACCGAGCTATATGGGGTAAAACCCGGTGCAATGAAGTCGATCCTTCGGCTTTAAAACCTTTTTTTAACACACACCCATACACATATATTTATATTAGATACAGGATGCTTGTAATATTCCACAACACTTCATATGTAGGTCAACTTGAAAAATGACGTACTTGACGGCATAAAAGAATGTTCTAAAACAAATTAGTGAAATTAGTCGCAATAGTTACTGCTATGGTCTACTGTTGTTTTCGGTAAAATGGAAGGAAACAATGAAATATTCATTATAGCAGATGTGGGAAATATCCACTACGGACTTCAGGTTACGTCTGTACACGTTTCTTCATATTGTCAAATATTATTTCTTCATTTGAAAACATCATTATAGTTTGAGTGAAAAGAATTACCTGAGCAGAGAACAGTCATTCACTTCATATTGCATCAAATTGACTATCATTTTTTTGATGACGTCATGTACTCCACTTTTTTTTCAGATGTGTTCCACGTATAAAGGGGTGTGAGACTTCACAAACACCCTGTTTACAGTATATATACTTGGATTCTCCGAAAGGAGTTAATTCTTATTTTTAATGTTTGTTGGCCTACACGCTCTGATATAACCAATAAAAGGTTCGCCTTAGGTTGAAAGGTGCGTGCCTCGGCTTAAAGAGGCGTTAATCCCCTACTTAACAAACAAACAAACACCCTGTGTACATATATATATACATATACACGTAACAGACAATCTGTTATCCATCGCATAAAAAGTTGGACTAGACTACAGATAAGCTACGACAAGACAAATGTAAGGAATATAACTATGTCCAGTAATGTAGATATCACGCTGGAATCCAAAAGGATAAAAACAACAAAGCTCTTCCCCTATTTAAGTAACAATTTTGATTGCACAGAAAATGTCTAAAAACGAAACTATGCTCCGATATGTCAAAGCATCACCAGCTTTTAAAAGTCGTATTAAAGAATGGAGCTCCACTTTATAATGTTTTAAAAATAAATTACAATTTTTCAATTATAATGTTATATCAGTCATAACAAATGCCAGGGAAAGTAGGACAATGAGAAAATGTATAGAAAGTAAGTTGAGTGCATATAAAAATTGATGTCTGCGAAAATTATTTAAAATAAAATGGGACGAATTAAGTCATGAAATCAAAGAAATGTATTGTCAGCCACTATCAACAACTTTGATAAGAAAGTGAAGATGGAGATATGTTGGGCATGCTCTGTGAGATATGATCAACGAATCACAAAGCAGACATTCAAGTGGGAGGCAAAGATTAAAAAGAAATGACGATTTAGGAAATCCCTGAAACAAATGTATCTGAGAGTAGAAAAACATCAGAAGCCATTTCATAAAATTGATTGAGCGAGTTGTAAAGGGTTAGTTTGTTTGTTCCTTTCGTGCCAAAGGCGGCACATAGGGCAGAGGTTTTAGATCTCCATGTGATACGGTTCTTTGCTAGCAGTTGCAGATCTTGCATGGTTTTACATCCCAATAGTTTACTTTCTTGTTGGATGGTTCTTCGAAGAGTGGTCTTTGGTCTTCCACGTTTTCTTTTCCCAACTGGTGACCACATAAGGACTTGTCGATTTAGTCTCTTTTCGTCTGATCTAAGCACATGACCTAAATATCTCCACCGTCGTTTCCTTATAATATTTGATATGGGTTGTTGGTGTGTTCTATCTCTCACTGTGTTGTTAGAAACGAAATCACTCCATTTGACTTTTAATAATTTTCGTAGACATTTATTCTCAAAGCTGTCCAGGGTAGAACGGTATATAAAGATTGATTGCATGTCATATGTAACGTATAACGTTATAAGAGGAAAGTAATAACACAAATCATGCACATATATATATTTCGTGAACTTTATAACTGTGGAAGTTTTGTTCCTACCTTCGATATTAGCAATATATTGTGAACTTTATAACTGTAGAAATCTTGTCTATATCTTCTATATCATGAACTTTATAACTGTGGAAATCATGTCTATATCTTCTATATCATGAACTTTATAACTGTGGAAATCATGTCATACTTCTATATCTTTCTATATCATGAACTTTATAACTGTGGAAATCATGTCTATATCTTCTATATCATGAACTTTATAACTGTGGAAATCATATCTATATCATGAACTTTATAACTGTAGAAGTCATGTTTATACCTTCTATATTAGCAATATAAGTTAATTAATACAAGGCGACGTAAGACAATATCTACGAAGCGCACACAAGTGCCCGTTTTGGAAATATCTTCTTGACCTGACGCTGTGAGGGCAAAACAGGATTGAAGAAAAGAAAGAAAGAAAGAGTTTGTTATCAGGATTCCCAGGTACAAGTAAAGTAATGTGTGTCCTGACTGATTATGTTTCCTGATCTGATATGATCGTCTTTGTATCACATTCTATTTCGTGTTATGTTTACTTTTAACACAGATCGACAAATTCCATTGTGAAACATCTTTTAACTTTAAAACGTGAGGACTTTAGTACATATCCTGACTGTCAACTACAGTTAACACAGACAGCCCAATATGTCTTTTCTGGTATATGGCCGGCATGCACCGTCACTAAAAACAAGGTAATTCTATGATCATGGTCAATGTCTATAAAATTAATATTTCAAGTTGTTAAGTTATCTAAGAATTCTTCTACATGTAATTTATCAAATCTTGTACACAAATTAAACACTGAAACAATTGCTAAAACAAGATATTAGTAATGTGGTAGACCCTAATAAAATCATATATCAATTGTATTGATTATAAAACATGATAGGAATCTCCATTGTCACATTGAAACATTGTCTATCTGATCCTTAAAGTTGCCAGAGAAAAATCACGTCTTCTTTCTTTCACTATTTCATTTAGTAATTGCCATGACTGTCACCACTATTAAAACATCCAAGCATTAACATGGCAGTCAAACGGCAACTGATAAACTCAGTGGCGGCTCGTGGTCATTTTTGGTGGTGGGGCCAGACAAAAATTTCGGAAAATCATGGTTTTTAGGTTAGGTTTATATTTTAATATTTACTATTATTTGTCTATTCCGCAAAGTTATTTCCCCTTTACTACAATGATTTGGCGCCGCATGCGCAAATAACAAACGGGACAACGTTGCGCCAGGGTAAGTGAGCTGGCACTGATCAAGACCCTACTCCACCTCCTCGTGGTGACCCTGGAAATAGACAAAAGTTCATGTCTGGCTAAGTGGGTAAGGATCGAGAGAGAGTTACTCTGGTATAGGTAATAAAGTAAACGCAGACACGCCTCTTGGTCCTAAATACTAGTGAATGCACGCATCTTCTGGTCGATATCTAATGAAAAAAGTTGCATTAATGCAAAGCAAATGTAAGAAGTAACAACGTACGAGTCGCGTGTAAACATATACTCTCCTCCTGAATCAATGGTCAACCATAATTGCCAGCTCTCATTGCAAGAAAGCCGGGCACTCTCCCCCACACACTATAGGCAAAATGGTTAAAACGCATAATTCCTGGGGTTCAACAACAACTAAAATATATACCATATAACTAAGGTACAAAAGAGATCCCTACAACCTACCGTTGATCACAGTCCTTCAACATGAAATAGCAAACAATAAAAACAAAAAACTTTGCTTTTCTTCACTGACAGTTAACCACGATTTTTACTAAACCACTTATTATTGAAAGTCCTCTTTTTCTTGCCATCTTGTTGCACATATACAAAGCTTTTTGGCTGATGTCACCTAGCCGTTTAATTTCAAGCTTTTCTTCTATCTTTAACGAATGAAACGGATTTCGTAATAAATAATCCACTTGATTCATTTTGAATTTCGAGTAAGCCACAACTTCAAAAGTAGGTCACAGCTTGTCAATCGTAAACGAGTGTGCGTTGTAGAAGTCATATGTATATTAAATACGAAAAGGATGATTACCGTTAACGATTATAATAATAGTTATTATTTCTATTAATGCATATCCTCTTCTACTATTTTATATATAATTTGTGATTCAATCGATAATTATACAAAGTACTATTTAATCAAGAGTCGTCGTTTAACTGTTAATTGGTTGATCGCGTAGGAACTTAGCTTCCGGTGAATAAAATGACATAAATTGTTTTGACAATTATTATTAAAGTTAGCGGTCAAAGATCAGAGGTCGCAATGTTACATAGTCAGTAGAGAATTTTAAAACGACCCGATAAAACATAGTGCGCTGATATATACGTCAAGTGTTATAGAGAGAAACTGAATTTGAGTCCGTATATAATAGTTTTTTAAATAATAATATTTATATATTATAATGATTATTATATTATTATGATATAATATTTATATTTTAGTGTTAAATATTCAACTTTCAAAGCTAATCAGTGTCAAGTTAACAATAATAATTACAAACAAATTTAAAAAAAAATAATAAGTACACGTAAATTATTTTTGGTTTGGTAGGCCTGTTCTTACTGGCCCCTAATGACCATGGGTGTATACTAATAGGAGGAAAAATATGTTGAATTTTAGATTTCAGAATGTGTGTGATATTTTAGCGCTATATATCAACTTTCAAAGCTAATCAGTATCCTGTTGAAAGTAATAATTATAAACAAATAATGTCTGAAATAAAAAGTACACGTTACTCAATATTTTTGGTGGGGCCTGGCCCCACTGGCCCTTAATGACGAGCCGCCTCTGGATAAACTGCATATTTATTCCAACTCTCTGCTATCAGTGCCAAACATGGCCCCTGTCTAAGACACAAGAAAGAAAGATTACAACATGCGAAATGAGATGTCTACGAAAAGCTGTCAACGTTACAAGGCGAGATAGAGTGAGAAACGAGAATATCAGAAGCATCGTTGGTACTTTACCATGCATACAGTACATCGAGAAGCAAAGAATCAAGTGGTTCGGCCATCTAATGAGAATGGAACCACATTTACTACCATCACGTGCCTACAATAATCGACACTCAGGGCGCAGAGCACGAGGCAGGCTAAGAACACGATGGATAGATAACATCTCAGAGTCCCTGCGAAAGCATGGAATGACAACGTCAAGTGCAACACGCCTGGCACAAGATAGAAACTAAATCCCCAGAGCGCTTCACCGCAAATGTGATTAAGATAAGATAAGATAAGATAAGATAGAAATCTCATCGCACTGGCAAATGTGTGGACTTCTAAAGAAATCACATCTAGAATCAACATTAAAACATTAACTTCAATAGTAACTTGGTTCTACTGTATGGATCAGAAACATTATAATAATAATAATTCCTCTCGTATCGTTAAACGTTACATAGGGCCTGCAAGCAATTTGCTCCATATCGCTCAATCCTGCGCAACTAGCTCAACCTTGCACAAACTCCGCCGATGCCTGTTTCAAGTCCGGATGAAAAAGGAAGCAGACTTGTGCGTAAATCCAACTACCTTACCACAAGTAATGTAAAGAGCTACATAAACTTGCAGGAAAGGACGCCATCAGAAACATTGAGAACGACTAAAACAATAACAAATACACTTTAAACAATCATCAACTGCTGTCAAATGATCAGTTAATAGACAGTGTACAAGTACAAAAAAAACTCCTTGTTCTCATCTGACCATATCATACCAGTTTAGCTTCTCTATACTGGGCACAGTACTGATCACATGATATGGTCACAAATTAGAAACTTGTACAGAGATCCCAGTAAACCAAGATGTGAAGAAAAACAAGTTAGAGACGAATAAGATAAACATGTTAAGAAACTTCGTCGGGAATATAATTAAAAGATCCAGTTTCTATAACAAGCATGAAAAGCGAAAACGAAGGAAGTCTACATATACGTGGATACGAGATTTGTAGGTAGAGGTTGACGATATACGGGACAACTGGAGGATGTTACAAAAGATAGCTATAAATACACATACTTGGAATTGGTTGGATGGGATTTTAGGTCCTAACACTGATTAAAAGACGAGAGAGAGAGAGAGAGAGAGAGAGGGAGAGAGAGAAGGAAAGCGATCAAATGATTCAGATATTCTTACGAAGTACAAACATCTAATTCGATTTTTAGAACCTATTAATGTCTTTATTCAAAGTGGAAGGTCTTTTTTGTAGAACGGAACTTCTACATAGTCTGTTTGCTTAGTTCTTAAAAATTACTTTGTCTTTTGTTTTAATAATGTCCACTGAAATATATATCTTTCTATTTCCTCTTCGTATTCTGATTGACACATAATATTTGCACAAGAGACCTCCACTGTTGCCGTTCTGCAGCCTTTCTACCAACCGTCTCCCACGTCAGGCCACACTCCTTCAACTCTCTCCCCACCGTTCTTCCCCCTATTTCCTTTGGACGTCCATGCCTTCTCTTCCCATCCGCTTTCCATACGAGAGCTGTCCTAGCCAATGCCCTATGGCATACGACATACATGTCCTAACCACTTCCATCTTCGTCTCTTAACAATGGTCTCCAAAGATGCACAGTCTGTTCGTTTCAAAAGCTCCTCATTTGTTATGGTACCACGAACAGATAACACACAATTATTAACTTGTAACCTTATACAAAACAAAAGAAGGCGGTTGATTGCAGATTCTTTCCTTAGATATATATTGATATGCACAAATCGTTTCAAGCATTAAAAGTAAACATAATCATATGTATTCATTATTATATAGATAGTATTGACAAAGCATTGGAGAAGATATCATTAATGCCTTTGAATGCAAATGCTACAGAAGTGTACTTAGAATATCATGGACAGAGAAAAGAACAAATGCTTCTGTTCTGCAACAGCTTGATATTAAAGAAAGTTGGCTATTACAAAGAATAAAACAAGAAAAATTAAATATTTCGGACACATCAAACGACATGAGTGCCTATAGAAAATAGTTTTGGAAGGAATGGTGCCTAGAAGAAGAACCAGAGGAAGACCTAGAAGACGATGAGTGCAGGATGTCAATGATGATCTGAGAGTGACTGTTGCTGACGCCGGCCAACTTGCACAGAATAAAGAGTTTTTCAGGACTGCTGTCATGGGAGTCAAGTTCCGGAAGGGGCAAGCTACATGATGATGATGATGACTGGATCACAATCAATCAACCATCAAATAGCTTGTGCTGAGCAGAACTTTGCCACTCTTACAGTCCTTCGGAATTTATCTTTCCCATATGACAGATGTCCTGCATCTACTGCTGTTGTGATCAAATGATCACATATTGAACCCTACATCAGCTTAAACTTTTCATTCTCCTTTTTTGGGGATACTACAATGGTTTTCTCCAATTTTTGTGATTTTTATATGGTGCAAAATACTTCAATTTTCTCTTTCGTTTTTATAGCATCGACCAGTTCTCTGTGATTGTGAAATCTTTCTGGAAATATATGTTTTCTTCTCCGGCCATGAAATAAGGGGGATATTCTGAAGTACTTTTATTACTCGTAAAATGTACATACATGTTTGACTGTCTACTTAAGTGTCCATGCTACACACCCATAGGTTGTCACTGGAAATATGCATGCTCATAGTATTCTGATATTATGAAGATAGTAATATTGCTAAATACAATAATTGTTTTACTACTTAGAAAGTTAATAATGAAACAGTAATTAATGAGGATGTAGGAAAATGAATAAAGATATAGAAAGCAAGTTCAATGCATTTGAAAATAGATGTCTGCGAAAATAATGAGCATAAAATAGAACGAATTCGGAAGTGATTATATCAGAGAAATACCTGGTCAACCACTAGTAACAACTGTTATAAGAAGGAGAAGATGGAGATATGTTGGACACACCTTGAGAAGAAATACCTGGTCAGCCACTAGTAACAACTGTTATAAGAAGGAGAAGATGGAGATATGTTGACACACCTGAGAGAAATACCTGGTCAACCACTAGTAACAACTGTTATAAGAAGGAGAAGATGGAGATATGTTGACACACTTAAGAAGAAGTGATCAAAGAATATCATACCATAGTGATGTTGCTGACTGTCAAGTTGATGAGATTGTTAGTAAAAGAAGCATTGACTTTATTACATTTCAGCAACATCCCACCTACAAAGTTACCTTTAACTGTACTGACATTATCTTTACCGCTACTCCTGAAGGACCTGAGAAATTGACTCTTGTAGATTATGATGTGCATCGCAGGGGATTGAAGTAAGTATTACTGTTCTTTACTGTAGGTCAGTATATTTACAATGATCAAAGTTTGAAAGACAATAATTTAATTAGGACATTAGGTAGTTAGATAATTCCGATATGTTGAGAATGATGCAGCGATAACCCACTCAAACGAGATCGTGCAGATTTAATGTGTTCATTCCGTAACGTTTGTTGTGATTGTGAACACAATCAGTATAAATATATCACCAAATATGTTTGCGGAATGTAACTGACAGAATTACTTCTTGGTCTTCTTCAAGCGCTCTATATCGACCTCCTGCTAACTAAGTGTGATTTGTGTATTGTGTGGGATTTGTGTGTGATTTGTGTGTATTTGTGTGTGATTTGTGTGTGATTTGTGTGGATTTGTGGATTTGTGTGTGATTTGTGTGTGATTTTTGTGTGATTTGTGTGTGATTTGTGTGTGATTTGTGTGTGATTTGTGTGTGATTTCAGCCTAAGAGCGATTGTACGTTGTGCCAGTAATGCACATACAAGTAGGCCAGCACATCCGATTTCTGCATCGCTTTTTATTTACTAGGGTAGCTTCCCTAGGTCCTACATCAATCACAGAGCCGTGCTGTGCTATGATACAGAGAGGCAGCCGCATCAGGCGGAACCGTAAGGGCGGCGTCATTAGCAGCGAAATCAACATCACAAATGAAGATTATTTTAAAGAAAAAACATTTAAGGCGCGGCATTTCGAAGACTTGCATCATACTGAGAAAATATACTGTACGGTCCTGATTAATCACCTCTTACGACATGCCTTGTAGGTCACGGTGGTACTATTCTTTGATTCCCTTGCGTTCCCCGGCACCCTACGAGCGAAATGACAGAACAGAAATACGTATTCATAAACACAAGTTGAAAATAATTTCATCATTTTACTTAATCTAAGATTCTCTATCAACAACACATTTATCGATAGATCATGATATTTACTTCAACATAAGCATATCAGCTATCAAAGTGAACAGTTATTGGTTATTGGTTATTGGTTACTAAACTGACGTCATTGCACTCTGGGCAGACCCATAGGTGCTCAGTCTCCCCAACAGATATCGAAGAGCATGCATACTGATGGCTTCTATGAGTCCCTGATTAAAGTGAACAGACTAACAAAGAGAATTTTGGAAAACACAAAACATTATTATATACAAGACGTGTGTCTTGTGTTTACTTTCTTAGTTGATTATTTTGAATATGAGAATATGGATGCAGTACATGGAGGTATAAGATGTTGAAGAGAAATAGAAGAACAACAATATATACAGGGTGTTCAAGATAAAAGTAGCCCGATTGACAAATGAAAATGTGCCAATCGAGCTACTTTTATCTTGAAAACCCTGTATATTAATTGCAGAAATAGTACGAGATTGGGAGTATTACGATGGAATCCGTTTAGAAATGAAGGCATCAGGAAAACATTGGGTACAACATTAATACTGAACTTCATCAAGAAACAAATAATTAAATAGTTTAGTTTAGTTTAGTCGTCGGATCACCATCACTGCACGTCGAACAAATTAGTCCATAAGTGCTCGATCTCTCCCTCAGTATGTCCATCAGCTGTGGCGACTAACGACACCGGTTCTTTGTTGTTTACAATTCTTCTTTGTCTGCCAACATAGCGTTCTTGTCGAGCTACACCACACTTAACTTTGAGTTCTTGCAGTCTGGTTAGTGTTGTGGATTCACCGCTATTACGTGAATCATGTACACGCCCTCTCTCCCTTAAGGAATGTATAATATCAGCCTGGTCCATTGCTCGTCCGCTTTGGACAGCATCCATACCTGCAAGCCTATCCGCACGTTCATTCCCCTTACACCTGCATGCCCTGGCACAAAATAAAACTGATCTTTGTCAGCTTAGACCTCCCCAGTTATTCTATCCAATGTCTCCTAGCCCATCCTGTTTCAATCTTCCTGAGCATACTCATTGAGTCACTGAGAAAACATGCATGGATAAATTAAATAGTTCGACCACATAAGTAGAGATTACCACCAGATAGTGTGCCACAAAGAGCGACGCATCTCCGATACAGTGGATACAAAGCAAAAGATGGACAACAGAAATAACAGAAGCAGTGAATGATACTATATATGAAGCACACAAAAAGAATTTTCAAGAAATAACTTCTCATCCTGACGATGTGATACAAAGTATGATTATAGAATCGAAGAAGAAGATGGTTCAGTCATTCGCCAACAACGCCGTGCTTGAGCTTTTTCAGCACGCTCGGGAGGAATAATAATAAGAGAGGCCAGTGGGGTCTACGCAACAACACAAGTAGTTTGACAATGGAGGTTCGGGCGGTTACGGAGGCGGTGTAATGGTTGGCATCTCACAACTACTCTCGTGTTTTCATAGTCAGTGACTCCATGAGCATGATTCGTAAAGTCGAATCAGACATGGTGAGACGCAACTGGGTGGAGGTGCTGGTACAGACAATGATCAGAGAAATCGCCTTCATTTTTGTCCCTGAGCACGCAGGAGTTAGGGGTATGGTAATGAACGAGCTGATAGATTGGCTGCTTGGCTACAATATCAGAGGGAGCTGCCATGGATCGAAATGACATTCTTTGCGCGAGAGAGTCTTTCCGAACAGAGGAGTTTCAGGGCTGTGAATCCCACTCGCTGACCAGATTGAAAGAGATGGGTGTCAATATTGCTGCAGCCCGAAAAGAACAACATTCTAAATATTCAAAGAGATTGATTAATCAACATCGAACTTGCGTGTTGGTCCGCTGGAAGCTGCTGGATTTGCTGAGGCGGAGATCGGAGCACCTATGGACATGTCCGGAGAGATTACCAGAACATACACATCCGTGCTCTATGTTTTAACAATGTCTTCCAAATCCTGTACAGGATTTGTGAAAGATTTATCACTGCACAGATTACTGTTGCTAGTTACGTGCCTCATTACTATAGATTATAGTTTTATTACTTTAGAGCGTACAACTTACGCAATATCGTCTGAAAAGATAGAAAGATGCCAACAAATGTAGGAAAGTGGTTATGGGCTTGTTACTTGCAAAAATAACTAAGAGCTAGCGCTGAGACAGGTTTGAGTAATTATTCGATAATTGTATGTTCAAATAGCTATCACATAGTACCATGAAGTGAAAAACTGTTCAATATTTTGTGATGTACTGGCAGTGCTAAAGAGCAAATTTACCAACTAATGTCTTTTCCAGAGTTCAAAACCTTTATACAGAGAAAATCTGCAGTAGACTGGAAGACAAACACTGACTATGAGTCTGAAAAAGACTTTCTCAAAGACCTAAGCAAAAGAGACCAGGTCATTATAGTATCACCTACTTACCGGACACTGCAGACTCAACAGTTACATAGATTGATAATAGATCTAACAACTCTCTGCCAGTGTCAGTAGGCGGTTCAGGCGTAAAAAGACAGCTTTTATCAGTGATTCAATCAATGTCTCTTGCCATTCAGGCGAGTCTTAATCCGACGTCTGAGGTACTTGTAATTTATATTCCCGAATTAAGGATCAGGAAAACTGTAGCCCAACCGTGCACACTGGCATTTTTGTGCGTCCCAAGTTCGTCTCGAACCCCGAAATTAGCACGTCACCTGGTTACTAGCAACTCGTGTTATCGATCATGATTATAAACAATATCAAGTCAGCACTGCCATAATCGCCATCATCATCATCACTAGAAGACAACTATAACTACAATGTAACATTTACTATTTCTGTTACAGATTTCCATTAAAGAACATCCCTGACAACTATGTTTGTGAATGTGAATAGAAGGAGTAAGCGATCACAAACTTCGAACGAAGACGTCAAATGACTATTTTTTTTACAAATATGCAGATTTTTACAAGTCGTCAATAATTGTTTTCTTCTTCATATTTCTATAAACAGTAACTCCCACCTCTCCCCAATAATATTAATAAATATATATTATGATCTTGTGTTATTGTTAAAACGTAAACTTACAGTAACAATAAATACATAATAGTAAATATTGAAACATGAACCAAAGTACTTTTGCAAAGAAACATACAAATATCAAACATTTGTATGTACAGAATTTCATCAGACACAAGACACAAAATGGGAAAAAGGACATAATGACATTCTACATTTTGCATACATTGATTGTAAAAATGTGTTGGTTGGTTTGAAATGTTGATTCTGAATACTTTTATAATTTTTATTCATACCTTCGAGCTTTTTGTGTCTAATTGCACAACTTATATCAAATAAGAATTTGGCAAGCAAGGTTTTTCGGGTATATAATGGGAAGAGAGGGTTTAGAACATTTGGTGACAACAGGTAACATTTAGTGAAGGAGAGATCATGGAAGACAGGGAGAAGATGCTGGATGGCCTGACATCATGGTTTGACATAAGATCGACGTAAGAACTTATTACATACACCAAGTAGAGAAGTGTTGTGAGAGACATGATCGCCTACGCCGGCAGGCGTGGCACTTGATTGATTGATGGATGCAGTAATTAATTTCAGGAGTCACAAGACAAATATCAACATCAAATAGCTTGTTCTTAGCAGAACTTTATCAGCCTAACAGTACTTCGGATTTCTTTCCCTTACAGATAAGGTGTCCTGCCTCTGCTATTGTCATGCTCAAATCATCGGTTACATACTGAATCCATCTTCTCCGTGGTCTTACTATTCTCCTCTTTCCTGGATTGCATATTTCCATAATTACGTTCTTCAACACCTCGTGTCTTACTATATGTATAGTAGTGAGGTTATTTCTACCAGGAGATAATGATAAGTAAAGATATATTTCTAGTAAAATGCAAGCAAGGAAGGAATGACCAGGCTATATAATAAAATCTTAGCAAGTCTAGGAGAAAGAAAAAAAAAGTATACCTAAGAAAATTGGACGCAATTTTGGAAGTGTATTGTGTAATAAACATCACGTGATATCCAGGGTATTATTCAACGATGTACTGCTTGAAGGGTTGGTAACAACGCATTTTTGATAATGACGATGAATTTAAGACAGATAGGAAAATTCCATGTTTACTATTTTATAGAAACATGTTCGAGAAGAATGACTCGATTGTACTGTGCAGCCTGGTAAACAAGGAAAGCAAATTATTGGTAGGTTGAAATAAATAGACCAATGAAATTAGTTGAGTTTTAATGAGCGTAGTAGATGGAAGTAAACAATTGCTATCTAGATCTTTCGGGGGATATAGATTGCGTAATGCCAGCCTGGTATAAATACTCGGGGATGGAATTCGGAAGGCAGAGAAAGAGAGACGGGGAGATTGAACAAACACTGCGGACAAGTGTTGTTGTGGAGGAGGGCTCGAGCAGAGCTGACCCTATGATTTATAGAGAATTTATAGAGATCCAGTGATCATGGAAGACTCGATGGACCAGTAGGGATTTTGGTTCTGGTAGGCCTACCTAGATATTTAAGACAGTGTACAATTTTCGGTCGAGCCATGGGATCTCTAGAGAATTGTTGATTTGGTGGAAATGTTTTAATTTCATGTAAAAATAGAATGAGGAAGTTCTTAGCAAGGTTTGCAGAGAGAAAATTAAAATTTGATTAACTTTCATCTGAGATGTTGGCATTTGTGAATTGATTTCTGGTGAGAATGATTTTCTAGATCTTACAGCAGCAGAAAGATAACTTTTCAAGAAAACTGCAATCATCTTTAGTCCGGTGTAATTACCGGTGGTGCCGTGGCCAATTAAATAGAAAGAAGAAGTATTCATCATCATCATCAAGCCCACTGCTACATATGTTCAACATATTTCAATTTTCTCATTTGTATTTGTAACATCAACCAGTTATCTTTGATTTTGAGGTATTTCTGGATAAATCTATTTGTTCTTGTCTTTGTCCATCATATAAGTAGGACTTTTCTATAACACTTTTATTCAAAAGAATATATACGTTTTTGAAATGCATTGTTAAATGTTCATACTTCACACTTCCACCACGTTGTTACTCGGAATTTTCATTCTTTTAGTATTTTGAGTTTTTATTTCCTATCAGTTTTATTCCAAACTTTTTTTTGTATAGTCATTTTGTTCTAATTTTAATTGTCTTCATTTCATATCAATCTCGCGTTAGCAGTGAACAGAGATATGTACATATGTTGACATAAACAATTTATTTTCTTTCCTTTGATAACAATATTCTTTGTCATGCTTGTTTTATCAGTTGTCATTATTTTGTTGTTTTGCCTACATTGGGATATATGCGTACCACCCCACAGAACTGTGTAACTTACTTATTGACTCGCCCTCGTATTTTGTTGTTCGCTTTTCTCTTGCATTTCCATTGCTAATCTCTCACTCCAATTTTGCGATGTTCACAGTAACACTGTATCGTCAGAATATCTCAGTTCATGTATTTATCTTCCTCCGATTATAAAAGGACAGCATTTTTCTTTTCTGCTATCTGAATTCCTGATGAAGTTTTTAGCATATATGTTAAGCAGACAATGAGACAGAATACAGTCAATGTGAATGTGTGCAGTACAAAGATACTTTTTAAAATCGTTTTTTTTTCCTTTATTTTCTCCAATTCTGTCTTGCCTCAAAGCGTCAGGATTTAAAATAATAGTCAGAGAAGTGTATATTGAGAGAAGTGAGAGAATAATAGTGAGAGAAGTGAGAGACTAAATCTTCTTCGTAAATTTCTGGACATGAGCTTAGTCCAATGTAAACCACAGGCTGGACAGGCAGCTTTAGGTCATGTTTCCCCAAACATTAGTATTCATGTAGACTGGATGTGGCCCCATGCTGCTTCTCAGCTCATCCAGGAGAGGACAGTCTTGATTGACATGCTCCGGTGTCTGTTCCGTCTGCTGACATTGGCAGAGAGCTGTTTGACTTATTCCTAGTTTGTGTACGTGTCTGTTGTCTGTAGTGTCCAATATGTCGGGGAAATCTAATGACCTTGACTCTTATGCTGAGATTTTAACGAATTTCTTTGCCCGTCTGCCCAGCATGTTTGTAGCGCGTTGGACTACTGGTGACTATCCCTCTGTGTGTGCGGGTTCAATTCCGCGAGATGGCAGAAAAAGCCACAGATTCCCCAGATTTACGGTGTTTGTGGCACCGAACCGAAGGGTTACGATGTCCATGGTACCGAGCCGAAGAGCTGAAAAGCTCAAGTGCTTCTGGATCCGGAAAAAAAAACAATTTCTTTTTCATAATCATATGCTTCTTCTTTTCGAACGCTTCATATGGAACACTTATTAACCCTTTCTTTGTGATGTGTATGTGATCCGAGCCTAAGAGCGATTTACGCTGTGCCAGTTTTGCGGTCAGCCTATTCGATTTCTGCGACGCTTTATATTTAATAAGATGAGCACACGGAGTTTTTTTAAAGAACCTCAGAGGAAGCAACTGAAGTAACGAATATGATCAACAAATAAACATGGTACAGGTATTAAGAGCTTCCGAAAAAACAAATAGACAAACACGGGACTCGAACCACTTACCCTAGTCCTTACAACACCAATCGCCTAGCCTAGCAATACGAGCGTTTTTACGTACACAACCAATGAGCTATTCTAAAAAAATGACTCACGCGGGGGAATGTCTTTCTCTGTCTTTCAGCTATTTCACCTCCTATTTTAATGGTTGCCTGTTGTTCGTGGTATAGAGATTCTATGAGTTGTATTATTTGTGTTGGAAAGTGCATGTCTTTCATGATGTTCCACATTTTCTGGTGTTGTATATGGTCGAAAGCCTTGCTGTAGTCTATGAAACATGCATGCAGGTCTATGTTGTATTCTCTGCATTTCTCGATAATGAGTCTCATGCTACAAATATGGTCTCTGGTGCCTCTACCTCTTCTGAAACCTGCTTGTGTTTCGTGTATTTTATCTAATTTTTGTTCCATCCTCTTCATTATGATTTTTAGTAGGATTTTGCTGGCGTGACTTATAAGGGCAATAATTCTGTAGTTTGTGCATAGTTTCATGTTTCTCTTCTTTGGAATATGTATAAATACTGATCTTTTCCATTCCTTTGGCCAGGAGGAGCTATTCCATATCTTTGTGCACAATTTATGATATACCCGAACACTGGCCTCCCCACCTGCTTAAATCAGTTCTGCTGGTATATCATCGCACCCTGGTGACTTCCCTCTCTTCAGGCTTTTGATGGCCAGGCGCACTTCATCCAACATGGGCTCTGGTTCTGTCTCTTCTCTTTCTGTTATTATCTTATGTGGATTTTTAGATGTGTCTTCATACATGTTTCTGCAGTACTCAAGCCATCTTTCTAGTACATCTTTCTTTCTGTTAATGTTTTGCCATTGTTATCGTTTATGACTTGCATTGATGGGCTGAAGTCACGTGTCATTATATTAATTTCTTTGTACATTTCTCTCTCTTTCCCGTGTTTTCTTAATTCATCAATTTTATTGCATGAGGTGACTATGCGTTGTTTCTTGTCTTTTCGGATTTCTTTCTTGACTTCTCTTGAGCAGTTTTTATATTCAGTGCTGTTTCGTTTTAACCCAATCTGTTTTAGCTTTCTTCTTTCTTCAATTAGCTTCAGTGTTTTTTCAGTTATATAGACCTGTTTCTTGTATACTTTCTTGGGTATGATGTTTTTTACGGGTATTTTGTGATGTTTTGTGTGGGTATATAATATATATATATATATATATATATATATACACACATACACCTTGAGAAGAAATTATCAACAAATATCAAAGCAGGCATTGAAGTGGAGTACAAAGGCTTCAAGAAAGAGAGAATGGCCTAAGAAAAACCTGAAACGAACTTTGCTGAGAGAGGCAAGAACAATCGGTCCCAGTTTCATGGAGAAGATTGAGCGAGTTGCCCAGGATAGAGCGGTGTAGAGAAATTACTTGCAGGCCCTGTATAACGTATAACGATGAGAGAGGAATTATTATTACTAATGATTATTATTATATATGTACAAAAACATTATTTTACGAAATAGAAAATTATGTCGACTAACAAAACAATCATCATTACAAAGCTTGTTCTCAGCAGAACTGTGTCGTCACACTTACAACCCTTCGGAATTACGCTTCTCATAGAAAAGATATCTGGCTTCTTGCAGACGTCCTGTTCAAATAATCAATTGCATTTTGAATCCGTCTGCTCTGTGGGCTTCCTCTTTCACTCTTTGCAGGATGCATCCTTCTATAATGGTCATCTTCAACTTTTCGTGCCTTTATTTATATGTCCAAAATACATCAATTTTTTCATTCCTATTTCATTTAGTTTTCTTTGATTTGAAGTTCTTTATATATGAAAATCGTGACATATCCATTACATGATTAACGCTGGCTAAAACGGACACATCGCCGAAGGATAAGCAACAGTGTTCTAAATTGCGCTAAAGATGTGACGTAAACACACCAAAGCTAATGCTGCATGAATACGATTTCCACATGAATAGAATTTATCGGGAAATCTGGTACATTGGTCTGGGCGGTGATCGCAAGAGAGAGAGATATATATTAAAATCGTGGCATATCCTTTACAGGACGTAGCCATCAACAACAGAGTATTAGGGGTGTCAATTTACTGCTTATGGCACGCTGCTAGATGCTGATTGTGATTAAATTATTGTTGTAACATTCATTATATAGTTAGATAGGCATTAGACTAGATACGGACAGAAATGTTTCAATAAAAATATCGTAACAGATGAACATTGGTAAATAGAAAAAAAACCAAACGCAATTAATAAATTAATACAATTATACAGACAACTATAGCATCAAAAGTTGGACTGCAGATAAGCTATGAAAAAACAACTATAATGAAGACACCTATGGCAAGTAATACAGATATCACCTGGAATCTAAAATGATAAAAATAACAAAGCAGTTCACCTATTTAGGTAGCAATTTTGATTGCACGGAAATGTTAAAAAAGAAATTATGATACGTATTGGTAGAGCAACATCAACTTTTAAAAGTATAAATAAAATATGGAACTGCAAGTTATATAGTATTAAATCTAAATTACGAATTTTGAATTCAAATGTTGTATCAATTCTAACATATACCAGCGAGAGTTGGAAAATGACTGAAGATATAGAAAGCAAGTTGAATGCATTTGAAAATAGATGTCTGCGAAAAATAATGAACATAAAATGGAACGAAACCAGAAGTGATGAAATCAGAGAAATGTCTGGTCAACCACTAGTGACAACTGTTATAAGAAAGAGAAGATGGAGATATGTTGGACACATCTTGAGGAGAAATGATCAACGAATATCAAAGCAGGCATTGAAGTGGGATGCAAAGAGTTCAAGAAAGAGAGGACAACATAGGGAGACCCTGAAACGAACTTTGCTGAGAGAGGCAAGAATTATCGGTCTCAGTTTCATGAATGAGATTGAGCGAGTTGCCCAGGATAGAGCGGTATGAAGAAATTGCTTGCAGGTCCTATGTGACGTATAACGATACGAGATAAGTTATTGTTATTTTTATTTATTAATTAATAAATTCCTATACGTACATAAACTTTAGTTCAGAGATCGATAAATATTGATTTATATGTTTATTTATTTGACCTCTGTAATATTTTCTTTTTCGTTTACTTCGTAATTAATGAGGAATTGTGTATATCGTAGATTGACATGTAACACAGTTATCTGCTTGAAAGATGAATAGTAACAAATTGATATTAAATGAAACATTGGTATTGTTTTTATAATATGTGTGTGTCACCATTCATTGTCACATGTAACTGAGTTTACAGAAACTTGAGCCTAACCATTGGAAAACGAATCTTTTTCCTGACCTTCGTTTTTGTTATCTCTGCACCAAATAAATATATAAAAGTTAATTGCATATCCTTTACAGGACTTTGCGAATCAACCGAAGCTTTTAACGTTGTTTGTTTTTCTAGACATTAGTTTTCTAGGCAGTAGTTTGCCATTGCTTTCTGAACGGTGGTGCCATCGTCCTTTGTTAAAATCCATGCAAACAATTTGCAACCAAACTGTCCGCAGCGTGATTCGAACTCAGAACGTCGGAGTTGTTTTTGTTTTGTTTTTGTTTTCGATCCAGAAGCACTTGATCCAGAGTGGCCATTGACATCGTAACCTTTCGGTTCGGTGCCACGAACATCGTAAATCTGGGGAACCTATGGCTTTTCTGCCACCCCCGAAATGGAACCCGTACTCACAGAGGGCTAGTCACCCGTAGTCCAACCGTTACGAACACGCTGGGCAGGCGGGTTTGTTTTTTTAAAACGTCGGGGTTACTAGACCGAGTCACTAACCCCTAAGCCACAGACGCCACAATAAACATATACACAGCTAATATGAATGATCATAAATTAATATATTCAATTCACTGCTTGCGATTCGCCTGTGTGATGCCGGGTCCCCAAGGAAGCAAAGAATAGTACCACAGTGACCTAATGGGCATGTCGTAAGAGGCGACTGATGTAGGACCTAGGAAGCTACACTAGTAAATAACAAGCGTCGAATAAATCGGATGTGCTTGGCCTACTTATAGGCACATAACTGGCACAATGTACAATCGCTCTTAGGCTCAGACCACATACAAATCACATACAAATCACATACAAATCACACAGAGTGGTTAACAAGCGGTTGATATGGAGCGTTGGAAGAAGAAGAAGAAACTGCTTATGGGGACTTTGAAATAAATTGTGCATATGTACAGAAGAATGCTGAAAACTGCACGGACATCGAAGAAAACAAATGATGAGGTTTTTAATCAGGCCTGCACGCCCGCCTGCCCACCGTGCTCGTAGTGCTTTGGACGACGGGTGACAAGCCCCCAGTGAGTGCGATTCAATTCCGCGTGCTGGCTAAAAAGTCACAGGTTCTCCAGATTTACAGTGTTCGTGGCACCGTACCGAAGGGTTACGACAATTCCGATGCTAGAGCATATCCTGCGGACGACACAGTCGAATGTGGCTATACAAGCACATGAGTAGAACCCGCAAGGGAAACGTAAAAGGGGGAAATACTAGAAGACCTGAAGACAGAGTCTTTTTGATGAACTGAATGATTTTGGACTATTCTGGGAAACCAAAAATAAAACAGCTAAAGTCCAGGAAAAGTGGACAACCACTGCTGAGACCCTATGCTCACGAGGATCAGAGGGACAAGAATAAGAAGGTATCCAGTATCCCAATGAGAAGTTTAAAGCTGATGTGATGTTGAATTAATTACTATGAAAATGTTTGATGGTAAACAGATATAAAAACAAAATAACTTTATATTCTTGAACATCAATTTATTCATATTAATCTTGGAATCAGATAAGTGTGTTTGACATCAATTTATTAATTTTTCTGGGAGTTTGTTTTTGTAGTTGTTAAAGCGCTTGTCGTTTTGGAAGTCCAGGCCGAGTCAAATGTGGAATTTTAATGAGATCCTAAAACTGTTGCTGGATCTACAGAGTTCGTGCTTTGTGCAACACTCTCGGTAGAGGATTGTCATATCTGCGTAATGGAACAGGGTAATATAATGAAACCAGGTGCTGTAAAATCAATCTTTGACCTTTAGATCAGTTGTTATCGATTTGTATGCTAACATGCATGTGCTGTAGATAGAAATAATGAATTGAGCCGTTTCTTTACAATTTATCATTTTTCATCTAATATTTATACGCTTAAATATTTATAAAATTACGCTAATATTTTGTTTAGACATTTCCGTCTGTATCTAGTCTAATGCTTATCTAGCTATGTAATGAATGTTACAACAATAACTAAGTCATCATCATCATCATCTAGCAGCGTATCTTTGACATCGTAATAATAGTCTTTTGTAAAGTTACTCTCTCATAAGACAGAAACCTCACTTCCATTGCTGTCTTGTTCAAATCAATACCACATCTTGAATCCATCTTTTCCTTTGTCTTCCTCTGTGTTTATAATTCTATCACTGCTATTAATAACAATATGTATCAAACTTGTCGTTATTTTATGATAATGCATTTGTTGGATGACCTATAGCGAAGTTGATAATAAGCTGAGCCAGTGACAACGTTCCTCGGACGATCCTGTGTTTGAGACGAGTATGGCTAAAAATTATTGATGAGCACATTGTATTGGTTTGGATTTCAGGAAATCTTGATCATTTATTTGGAAATCTAAATCCCAAGTATCTCTGAAGACAGTGAAAGGTTCGCCTTAAACCCGTTATTTTTACAAGTAACTAACACAGAGATCATAATTACATTATTAGGGGAGAGGAGTTAGCTGTTGATAGATACATGAAGAGAAAATATAAATATTTGAAAGATTTGACCCTCCATATTAGCCTACCTTATCGTGGTTGGAGGGTGTGTGTGCCTTTAGGATCCTTCAGGCTATGTCGGCGGGAGTCTAACTCCTGGCAGGTCTAACCAAGCCGAACAGACTGAAGGTGAAAGGCCAGACCAAAGGCGGGGAGCAGGATGGGGCCTCATAAGGTGACAGTGCAGAACCCACCGGCGAGTGGTAAATGCTCTGGCTGCAACCAACCCATCCCCAGCTATGGGACAAATAGCACTTGTCCTCTCTCTCTCTTGAGGAGGACATCCTTTTTCTTGTCTTGTCTTCTACTTCTATGACACTTTCCCTTAAGCATAAGGATTAAACTACAGTGTCCAGGGAGCACACCCTGCAAAAAGCCTGGGTTGGTGAGCCCGGCAACAGAAGGCTGAAGTCATCTAGAGTAGGACGACTCCAGACAAACCCGGGAAGACAGATCTCGTCAGCAGGGGACTGCAACTGTCTAGAGAACAACCTCAAAAAAAGATGTCCTCAGAAACGGAATGTGTCAGCCATTATTGGCGGGGAGGAATCGACACATACGAACAACTCAAATGGCCATGCGCAAATATTTATATAACTGTGGTGCCACCACCATGGGAAACAGCCAGGTGGTGGTGGGACCTGACCCCCTGCCTCGAAGGGGTCCACCCTTAGCTACTGGCAGTGTCAGCAGGCAGAACAGACACCAGAGCATATCCTGCAAGACTGTCCTCTTCTGTGTGAACTGAGAAGCAACATGTGGCCACACCCAGTCGACCTGAAAACTAAGCTTGGGGAAACCTGACAGACCTGAAGCTGTCTGCCCAGTTTGTGGTCCACAGTAAATTAAGCGCATGACCAGAGATCGCTGAAGAAGAAGAAGAAGAAGAAAGATTTGAGAATCTTTTCTAAATTAATAATTTAATAATATGTCTACGTTCAATGTTTGTAATCGTTTACTCCTTCTAGTTACATCCACAAACGTAGTTGGCAGGGATGTTTTGCAGTGGAAATCTGTAACAGAAATAGTAAATGTTACATTGTAGTTACAGTTGTCTTCTAGTGATGATGATGATGATTATAATGAAGATTATGGCAATGATGATATTGTTTATGATCATGATCGATATCACGCGTCGCCAGTAATCATGTGACATTCTAAATTCGAGTTTCGGGAACGTTATACGCGGTTGGACTACAGGTTTCCTAATCCTTAATTTGGGAATATAAATTACAAGTGCCTCAGAAGGGAGAGTAAATCTCGCCTAAATGGCGAGGGACATTGGTGAATCAGTGAGAAAAGCTATCTTTGGCACAAAAATCAGTCACATGAGACATATTACAGGGCCTTAACTATGCCTGAATTCATAGAAGGTAAATGAAAAACAAAGTGATGATGATGAAGATGGTGACGTTGATGATGATGAAGATGGTGACGGTTATGAGTATGAAGATGGTGACGTTCATGATGATGAAGATGGTGACGGTTATGAGTATGAAGATGGTGACGTTCATGATGATGAAGATGGTGACGGTTATGAGTATGAAGATGGTGACGTTCATGATGATGAAGATGACAACGTTAATGATGATACGATGATGACGTTCATGATGATGTTGAGGTAGTTCAGATGATACATAACTAATCCACTGGATTAAATTCCAACAATATTATGCTGTAATTCCCGGTACGGTTGATTTCTTAATCTACACATCTAAAAGTTGGCACTCGCAGTTTCAGATTGTTCACATGAGCTACAGTATAGGAACAAATGACAAGTGAGTTGAAACACACATTGACAACTTTCACATCAGACGGGAAAATAGATAGATCATACGGTATGCAAAGACAAACCAGATACTGAGACAAATAACGTGCTACTGGCACATAAAAGATTTTATGTGAATTCTAAAGCAGATCTCGTAATAGCTATTTTTCGCCAACATTTTGCTATCTATGTCAAATAAGGTCACTTACATCAGCTATTGAGCGAAAAACCATAACAACAGAGATGAGATGTCTTAGAAGGGTTGAAGGAGTAACAATGAGAGATAAAATTATAAATATAAGGGAAGACTAGTAAAACCATGTAGCAAGGGTGAAACAAGTGAAAACAAAGTACTACAGTTTTATAAAATACAAAAACAATGCCCAGCAACATTTCCAAAGAAAGGCCTTTATCAAGGAAAAGATACATTCTGTGTAGAATTTCACCTCTTTACTTTTTCACAACACACTTATATAGAATACAACACAAAAATCATTTTAGTGTCGTTTTTTTTTTTTTTTCCGATCCAGAAGCACTTGAGCTGAAAGTCTTCGGCTGTGTCATGGACATCTAACTTCGGCTCGTGCCACGAACACCGTAAATCTGGGGAACCTGTAGCTTTTCTGCCAGTCCGCGGAGTTGAACCCGCACTTACAGAGGACTAGTCACCCGTAGTCCAACGCGCTACGAACACGCTGGGCACGCGGGCAATTTTAGAGCCGTTAGGATTTTATTGTTGTATTCTATATATAGTGTATAGTATATATAGTATATATAGTCACCAGGGCAGACCACTGCTCAGATATAAAGATGTCTGCAAACCTCAATGAAAAACTTTTCTATAGATCCCAGCACATGGGAGGGACTAGCTGATGACAGAGTTGTGTGGAAAGCCAAATTACGGAAGGGCGAGAGTCTTTGAGAAGAGACTTATGTAAGAGCTGAACAACAAGAGAGAAAAGCGAAAACTCGTAGAATTGTCACAGTAAAACACTTGCCTATTGACCGTCTGTAAAGATGAAAAGGGCCATATATATATATATATATATATGTATAGTGTCCTGCAGTGGCGGCTCGTGATAATTTTTGTTGGTGGGGCCAGACATTTTTTCCGAATAAATCATGGTTTTTAGTTGCTATATTTTAATTTATAAAATAATAAATACACGTTATACATTATTTTTAGTTGAGCCCAGCCCCACTGGCCGTTAATGACGAGCCGCCACTGGTGTGCTGTAAGAGAAGTGCAATCATTTGCTTGATAAAGGCCTTTTGGTGTGTACATTGCTGTGTATTGTCATTGTTTTTGCATTTTGTAAAACAACAGTACTTTGTTTTTATGTGTTTCGCCTGTGATAAAATTAGAAATTAAGAAATTCTAGGAAAACAATGAACAAAACGTTTGATTATGACTAATAAGTATATACTCTTGTGTGATATATCGATGTTATATCGCAGCTGTTTAAGTGGTACCGTCCAAATGAAATTCTTGACTTTCAAACTTTGACCATTGTAGATACACTGATTTGCAAAACTATAAAAATTAATACTTACCTCGGTGCCCTGAGGCGCACATCATAATCTATACTACTAAATTAATGCATACCTCTGTTCCCTGATGTGCACATCATAAGCTACAAGAGAAAGTTAATACTTACCTCAGTTCCCTGATGTGCACATCATAAGCTACAAAAGAAAGTTAATACTTACCTCTGTCCCCTGAGGTGCACACCATAAGCTACAAGATAAACTTAATACTTACCTCAGTCCCCTTAGGTGCACATCATAAGCTACAAGAGAAAGTTAATACTTATCTCAGTCCCCTGAGGTGCACATCATAAGCTACAAGAGAAAGTTAATACTTACCTCAGTCCCCTGAGGTGCACATCATAAACTACAAGAGAAAGTTAATACTTACCTCAGTCCCAGGAGGTGCACATCATAAGCTACAAGTGAAAGTTAATACTTACTTCTGTCCCTGAGGTGCACATCATAATCTATAAGAGTAAACTTTCAGGTCCCTCAGAGTGGGGGAAAAATGATGTCGTTACATGTAATTGTAGCTATGTAGACCGGATGTTGCTGAAATGTATGAAAGTTAATGTCTCTATTACTATCACTCTCATTAACTTGACAGTCAGCATCATCAACATGGTAATTATTATTATAATCATCTTCATTATTATTATCCTCATTACTGATTGTCTCATTATTAACGTTCTAAATAGTGAAACAATTATTGTATTTAGCAATATTACTATTTTAATAGGATCAGAATACTGAGAGCATGCACATTTCCAGTGACAATCTATGTGTGAGAAATATGGACATTTAATAAAACAGTGGGACAAACATATTTTTGCTTTTGAAAATAAGTGATACAGAAGAGCATCCGTATTTCATGGAGGAAGAAATAATAAGACGAAGACAGAGAGCTTTTCCAGTTCTTCTATTTATCGTTAATCTCTGCCTCCACATCTCTTAAAGTTAATTACATCATCTTCTTCTTCTTCTTTGCGTTCGTACTTTACGACCAATTTTAATCACTCTTTGTGATACGTTTCATCTTTGCCAAGAACGTGTATACGTTGCACATTGGTTTGGTAGGCCCCTAAACGCATAGACTTCTACACATTTAGAACACATGCATCCGATTTCAGCCAAAACTCCTTAGTCGTGTCTTACGACATGCGTGGCAGGTAACAGTGGTTCTATTCTTTACACCCCAAATTTGGGCAACGGTAACCACTCGGGCGATCCTTTACATGACTTTGCGAATCAACCCCAGCTTTTTAATGCTGTTTGGGATTTTTCTAGACATTATTACGTTCAGTAGTTTGCCATTGCTTTCTAAACGGGTGATGCCATCGTCCTTTTGTATAAATCCACGCGAAACAATTTGCAACCAAACTGTCCGCAACGTGACTCGAACTCAGGGTTAATAGACCGAGTCACTATTCCATAAGCCACAGATGCCACCCAACATCTCTTTTCCATGCATATTTAAACTCCCCATCCACCTCATTGTTACGTTTCTGCTGGTTACAGAAAATGGTTCTTTTAACTATATTCCCTACGTGTTTTCTCAAAGTGTATCTTATCTAGCACTAACATGTTTCTTCATATCTTGGTTCACTGGAATCTGTCTCCTTTCTCTCTACAATTGGGCCGAAGGGCAAGAGCTCAAGTGCTGCTGGATCATTGAAAAAGAATAGTTCAATCTCTCTATACTAAGACAGACACATCAGTTGATGAATGTTTGCAATTTATTAGTTATTGTTTTAGTCGTTCTCAATGTTTCTGATACATACTTCAGAACTAAGTTACCAATGAAGTAAATACTCTAATCTTGCGTCTCGATTTGATTTCCCTAGAAGTCCATATATTTGGAAGTGCAATACAATCTTTAGAATTTTGTTTTAATCTCTACAAGTGATATCTTTCTTTCTTTCACGAATCCTGTTTGCCTCACAGCGTCATGTCAAGATGAAATTTCTAAAACGAGCCCTTGTACGCGCTTCGTAGATAGTGTCATTCGTCACCTCTGTTACCTCTGAGGTCCATCTTTTGCTTGGTCGGCCTTTTGCTTTGTACCCATTGTATCAGAGCAGCATTGTTCTTTGAGGTGCACTGTCTGTTGGTAATCTGCTTACGTGACCGAACCATTTAATTTGTTGTTTCTTGATGAAGTCTAGTACTAATGTTGTACCCACTTTTTCCTGATGTCTTCATTTCTCAACCGATCTCTTCTTTATATATACAAGTGATATATTATTGTATTATGTTTATATACTATTTTATTATGGTTTTCCTCGTTACTAATATTTCCTTTTAACGATTGTGTTAGTGTTTCAACTATGTAGAAAATGTGAGAAATTACATAGAGTAGAATTCTGTGATAATTTTAACATTTGAAATATAGCTTTTATAGACATTGACCATGATTAGACAGTTACCTTGTTTTCAGTGAGTAGTCGATTTGCTCTGGAGAATCGGTTGATTTCTTTGTATGGTACCTTGCGACCATGCGGGCTCAACGTATTACATTCTTATGCTTCTTAGTACTTTCCCATGCTTTGTAATCTATATGGGTATATGTTGCATGTATTCAAGTTATATACTTACTAGATGTTTCATTGTTTCTCTTCTGTTCTATTTTTAGTTTTTATGTGTTATTTTCCTTAGATACGTTGGTATTTGGTCGTCCATTTGTATTTCATTTTAATTTGTCACTCCTGTTTGTTGGTTTGCTTGATAAAGGCCTTGTTGGTCGAAACGTTGCTGTTTATCGTCACTGTTTCTGTATTTTGTAAAACTATAGAACTTTGTTTGTACGTGTTTCGCTATTTAAATGTATATAGATTATATAATATATATTTATATATGATTTGTGTTGTTTATCTTCTGTTTACCACTTCTATAGTCCGTTCAACAACTCATGCCCACAGTCCAATGTAAATTGTAGCAAAACCATCAATACCACAGTAGCGAAACTTTGCACCCAATCTTAGAATTATACCGACGAAAATGTCTGATGGAAGAAATTGCTAAAGGAAACCTGGAGTTTGTAATATAACTGTTTCCTTTGATGTTGGCGGCATATTTGGCAAGTCTAATACAGAAATTTAGTTTTTACAGTAAACGCATCAATATGACATTTGATGTCAAGACTCATTCAAAGGCGTATCATCCCAGGTCATACATGGGGGCCAATGTTGATATTTGCAATCATCATCAAGGTGCGTATCCTTTATAGGACGTTGCTCTCTTTGCAGCACATCTGAAATTCACTCTGTCTCTTGCCAGTTCACCCACTTCGTCGATGGTCATGTTCATGGTTTCTTTAATATCTTGTAGCCATCTTCTTCTAGGTCTGCCTCTGCGTCCTGGGACCCTGCCCCCTAGTATTGTTCTTTCCAGGCCATCGTGACGCTTGATGTGACCAAAGTATGTAATTTTTCTGTATAGAATGTTGTTTATCAGCGAATTCTCTTTAACATTTAGTTCTTTCAGGACATCAGTGTTTTTTCTTTTTTCTGTACATGGTATTCGTAGGATCTTTCTGTAGCATTTAGTTTCGAAGGACTGGATTTTCGTTCTTAATTTTTGTGTAATAGCCCATGATTCACAACCATAAGTAGCCACTGGGAAAATGCATTCTTTCAATATTTTTAATTTTAGTATTTTGCTGGTGCTTTGTCACATGTTCTTCATTGTGTTTAACTTCTTGATTGCTATTGCCAATCTTCTTGAGATCTCTTTGGAGCAGTCACCGTTATTGTGAATTATTGAGCCCAGATATTCGTAGCTCTCTACACATTGGAGTTCTTCATTGTTTACTTGGATGTTAGGTGAGCTTTTTGCTTTGTCAGTTGACATGATTTTTGTTTTTGTGTATTCAAATATAGATGTTGGTCTTCCCTATGTTTCTTGGTCGTCATGATTAGGTTTTCCAAACCTTCTTTGCTGGTGGATAATAATACTGTATCGTCTGCGTATCTAAGCTCTGGTATGCATTTGCCGCCTATAGTGAGAGGGTCGTAATTCACATAGTTTTCATCGTCTTTTACATTCCTCATGATGTTCTCTGCATATATGTTGAATAAGTATGGGGACAAAATACATCCCTGTCGTACCCCTTTTGAATCTCGAACCATTCAGCTATTTCACCTCCTATTTTAATGGTTGCCTGTTGTTCGTGGTATAGAGATTCTATGAGTTGGATTATGTGTGTTGGAAAGTGCATGTCTTTCATGATGTTCCACATTTTCTGGTGTTGTATATGGTCGAAAGCTTTGTTATAGTCTATGAAACATGCATGCAGATCTATGTTGTATTCTCTGCATTTCTCGATAATGAGTCTCATACTACAAATATGATCTCTAGTGCCTCTACCTCTTCTGAAACCAATACTTGCAATAGTGTCATGAAATAAACAAGAAATGTAGATTTAATTTTATTATTGGTTTTACTTGTGTTTCATCGATTATAGCAAAGCTTTGACAGAGTCCAACATGAAAAGCTAATCATATGTCTACAAGAAATAGGCCTAGATGTGGATGATATCAGACTAATAAGTAACATATACTGGGAACAGACAGCAATAATAAAATATGAAAATAGCTACTCTCCATACATAGACATAAAGAGAGGAGTGAGACAAGGATGCATACTGTCACCAAACCTATTTAACATCTACACAGAGAAAATCTTCAAACAACTAGAGGAATGCCAGGACTCAAGATCAATGGAAAAATAATAAATAACTTAAGATATGCAGATGACACAGTATTGGTAGCAGAAAATGAACAAGATCTACAAGAATTAGTGGACCAATTGGACAGAACTAGCAAGGAATATGGATTAGACATTAACATACAGAAAACAAAAACTATGGTAATCAACAAGGAAATGGAAAAACCTAAAATTAATATAAAAATACATGGAGAATTACTACATCAAGTAAAAAGCTACTCCTATCTCGGTCAGATGATAACAGATGATGGCAGATGTATAACAGAAGTTAAAAAGAGAATAGGAATGGCCAAGGATAATTTCAATAGTATGAGAAAGTTACTGACATCCAAACAAATCAAAAACAGGCTAAAAATTAGAATGATCAAATGCTATATATATCCTATATTAATGTATGGCTCGGAAACATGGACAATGAACAAGCAGTTAGAAGACAGAATTGATGCATTTGAGATGTGGATATATAGAAGAATAAGCAGAGTTTCATGGACAGAAAAACAGACAAATAAACAAGTTTTAGGAAAACTAGGCATGAAGAAACAATTATTAAGAGAAATAAAATTCAGACAAGTAAAGTATTTTGGGCACATAAAAAGGCATGACACCATGATAAAACATTTACTAGAGGGAAAGTTGAGGGGAGAAGAGCAAGAGGAAGACCGAGAGATAAGTTGGAGGGAAACTTTAAGAAATGGACAGGATACAGTCTGGCAGAGTGCAACACAAGGCGAAAGACAGAGGATGCTGGAGATTCATTGCAGCCAACCTTCGATGTGGAGACGGCACCTGATGATGATGATGATTGGTTTAAAAAAATAATTTACATTACAGTTAAAGTTAGCTGCCATGTCATAATGCTATCACCCTTTCCCGTCCAGGTTTGGGATTGGCAATGGTGGAGCTACTTAGAGACGTTCTCTTCAAACCGCTACTTCTTCGGTTCAATGTGAGTGTGTTAACATATGTGGCAGGAGTATCACTACAATAAAATAGTTCTTTACTCTGGTTCTTGTATACTGTGGTACAGATGACCCATATGTGCCTGGGTCAAAGGCGCATTGGGACAACGCCGCGCCATGATTAGTTAGCTGGGTACAAGTTGGCGGGGGCAGTCAAAGGCTGACGGAGAACGAACCCAGTAATCGCTGGTTGAAATTGGACACGTCTCCGAAGGACAAGCACTAGAGCTCCAAATGGTACTGAAGATTGTGACGTAAAACAAGCGTTCTTGGCAAAGTCTGTTTATATAACAATAAGGGTCAAAGGCTCATGAGGTCATGGTGGTAACATGAGCCAGGGTTAGTGAGGGGGCGCGCTAACCAAGACCCTGCCCCCGATCCACGTGGTGACCCTGGAAACAGACTTAGGTTCCGGTCTGGCTAATGGGGCAGGGATCGGGAGAACTATTGGTAGTGGTAGCAGTGCAAGTACGAAAAAAGAAATGCAGATCCATAGAGCAAAATGCACAAATCTCCTGGCCGATGTTCAACAAAATATTGCCCAAGTTCCCGAACAAAAGAAACAGCAGCGAAACGTCTCTGACATTAGCCCCACTCCCCCGGAGTAAGGGCCGAACGCAAAACGTAATCTCTGGAGGAGACTCCATACACGAGCTCGATATGTAAGTCAAAAGTCCCGCCACATATTACCTGTTTCTCTGCCGATGGGGAGACTGGTAAACATGAAAGGATGAGAGGTGCATCCAGTAACGAAACGGGTGCCCACGAAGGGCGAAACTCGAAGCCCTGAGGAGGGGGCAAACATTGCCAGCTCGTGGGCAAGAACAATTTCAGATCCGTAACGAATAAAGTCTACCTCGTCTCTGTACGAGGGAAGATTGCAGCTGACTCCGCTAGGGTGACCTGGTGCAAACACATGTTCTGGGCTAGGTTTGCCGAGCGCAAAACAACAAGTTGCGTTTTAGTGCATAACGAAACTACCCTCCTGGGAAAACCGTGCAAAGTACTGTTGCGATAACAATTAACATCACTGGAAGAACTGAGGTGGGTGATGCCTAACGGAATTGTCAGCCTTGGGGCAACAGGGCAAGGTACTATTGAAGTCACAACTAACATCCCCGGAAGAACAGGGACGGGTGATGATGACGAGCGCAAAATCCTCAGTTGCGTTGCTAGCGCCGATTGAAACGACCTCTACATTGTTTGTGCTTGGCCCCAGTCGGTGCCTTCGGAGACTGACTGCAAATTGTCACGTACTAACGCGCGTCTAGAAAAGACTGAGAATGTTCCTACTCTGGATCAAACTAAAAAATTAACGGTAAAGTAAGGTCGACAATATAAATATCTGAAAGGTTGTCCGGGTCCGAACATTGGCGAAGGCCGATACTTTACACGGCATTTTATACGAGTAAGACGCCGTCCGAGGACACGCTTATAAGCCCTGAGAAAGTTTCTAATCCGGACGACCTCATAGTCAGAAAGGGCATAACAGCGTAACTCACTGTCTTGGCGTAGATCACAAAGCCCAAATATACGGCAAAGCTGATCGAAAATGCGAAGATCCAGGCCGAAATAGTCGGCAGAAAGGATCGTACCCTAGGGAAAGTTCATGCTAGTAAATCAAAAGCTGACTGAAATCGGACGGGCGGGTCTAGTCACCATGGGCGCACAATCGACCCGATGTAGATCACCCCGTTCTTGCAAGTGGACCAATTATACATCACAATAAGAATGATCAAATTGGCCGTGAAGAACGATCAAAGAAGAAGAATATAACAATAAGAATGAATAAAATGGCAGAAAAGTACGATCCAGAGAGAGAGAGAGAGAGAGAGATAGATAGAGAGAGGGAGAGAGAGAGAGAGAAAGTGAGATGTGCTTCTTTGCGGAAATGCACGTATATTATTAAAGACACTTTTTGCATTGTAACTTCAAACTCATTAGAAATGTTATATCAATGTCTGTTTTGAGAAGTCAACAATTTGACTCAATAGTCTCACACTAATTTCGGTATACGCCTTTAACTAAAAGTCCGTGTCGCACTTATGATGTCATTTAATTACCACGGTCAAGCCCGAGTAGATTTGGTGCATGGAAAATGCAAGAATTGTTAAAAAACATTAGTCCTGAATGTTGCTATTTTGTCATCAATATATTACATGGCTGTAAACATTAGTTTTCTTCAACAATGTGAATGGACGCGTTAAATATATAGCACAAAGAAGGCAACTTCTAGATGGTATGATTGTTTGAATGGCAAAAATATTTTGTAGCGTCGGGAACATGTAGTTCACATGCAAGTTTTCAAGTTATTTAATCAAATGGTTACAAAGATACACATTTTATCTATGGGCATGACAAGTTGAACGGACTATTATTCTTTGCATTCATTTCGTTATTCGTTCTTAGTCAGATATTTTTATTTTAGGACTGTTAGGACCTTACATGTTTGACTCTACATGTTGTGTGTTGTGTGTTGTGTGTTGTGCGAGAAGTGAAATTCTTCACCTCTCTTGTATCCTTTGCTTGATAAAGATCTTTTAGTCGAAACGTTGTTGTGTATTGTTATTGTTTTTATATTTTGTAAAACTACAGTACTTTTTCGTTTAATGTTTCGCCATGTGTAATAATATCTCCATCGCTAGATTTTCATATATAGAAACTTTTGGTGTCCGTGGTAGCAAAATGTATTTAAAAAGGTGTCCAAAGTAATGCACAGTTTGGGAACCACTGATATAGGACATTCCAAAGAATGATCCAAAATGTGATTTTGCAGCAATGAGAGAGCGGACATACTTGCAACAACAGAATTGGTTGTCGGAGAGTTGACGATGGATAAGGGATATGTTTTCCGTCTCTTGGTGACTTACGTTTGGTTGAGGACAATATAATTGATGTTGAATCAGTCCAGTGATTTCAGGAATTTACACGTTGTACACGCAGAACTGGATGATTGAGATACGGAGAAAGTGGGATTAACTAGCGAATCTCGGGAACCATCATTATACATACCCTGAGATATATGTTGAAAGAGACTGAGCACCTATGGGTCTGTCCGGAATGCTATGACGTCAGTTCAGTAACCAATGACCAAATAATCTAGTGAAAACTGCTCAGTACATAGTGGCTCTGATATTGTGGTCATTTAATGTCACTTCTCATTCAATTGTGAGTCCATCATAAAGGATTTCAGGCCCTGGAATAGCACACACAATACTGATAGTTGTAGTCTTCTTTGTTGGAAAAAACCAGGACAACACAGTGCAAACATAAGAGAGAGAGAGAGAGAGATAGGAAGAGGGAGATAGAAAGAGGGAGATAGATAGAGAGGAAGCGAGTAAGAATGAATTAAAACTAGAGGTCACATGTTGTTGAAAACAGCAGCAAAAAGAAACATTCAATTAACAATCCCAGACCATCTGGGACAGAAAATTCCGTCAATATAAAATTTACAAACATGTGAAAGTTATTAGTAATTTAATATGTAACAAAAATATTTGTAAATTTACTTTGCGAATAAAAACATTATTAAATGGATGAGCGGCTCGTCATTAAGCGCCAGTGGGACCCGGCACCACAAACAATTTTGAGTAACTGAACTTATTAATTTTAGAAATTATTTGTTCATAATTATTACTTTCAACGTCATACTGATTAGCTTTGAAAGTTGATATATAACGCTAAAACATCAAACAGGCTGAAATTCTGAAATTCAGCATCTTTCCTCCTAATTAATATACGTCCCTGGTCATTAAGGGCCAGTAAGGTCCGCCTCCCACCCCCAAACCAAAAATGAATAACGTGTATTTATTATTTTATAAATTATTTCTTCATAAATATTACTTCTAACTTGACACTGATTAGCTTTGAAAGTTAAATATATAACATTATAATATAAATATTATATCATAAGAATATAACAATCATGATAATATAAAAATATCATAAAAATATTATATACAGTCTGAATACAGTCACGCATACTGTAGCAGGCAATTTTCCGTAGTTCACTTTAAAATGTGCCTATCTACGATGTAACAGTGCGACCTTTGACCTTTAACGTCTACCTGCAATGATAATTGTCAAAACAATTAAGTCATTTTCATTCTTCCGGTAGCTGAATTTATTCTTACGCGGTCAACTCATTTCTTGATTAGTTAGTCCGATTAATTATCTATTAAATTACGAATTATATATAAAATTAGCATAAAATTTTAGAAAATACTAGAAATACGTTAGTAATCATCATAGAATAGTTTATGGAATAGCCCATTCCATCAATATACATTTGACAACGACAATGTACTTTCGTTTGCACAGCTGACAAGTTTAAAAAGAGAGATTATATATTTAAAAATCACCCACCATGTTTATAGTCTCGAAGGCGAAATAGATAAGCATGTATAGTCTGTAATGCGGGTGATGCACGTTCAATTCACGTAAATCTAATTTTTTAGATCCAGAAGCACTTGAGCTTTCAGCTATTCGACTCGGTGCTATAGACATCGTAACCCTTCGGTTCGGTGCAACGAACACCGTACATCTGGATAACCTGTGGCGTTTCTGCCAGCCCGCAGAATTGAACTGCCCTCACAGGGGACTTGTCACCCGACGTCCAACGCGCTACGAACACGTTGTGCAGGCGGACGATATTTAAAAAAATTCTTTAGGTATTCATGTCGTTTGATGTGGACGAAATATTTAATTGTCTTTGATGTTATGTTCTTTAATAGCCAACGTGTGGGTGGGTGTGGGGCATGGACATTTGATGAGGCAGTGAAAAGCATATTGGGCTTTTGCATATGGGTGTTGCTGAGGAGTCTTCCGTCTGTCATGGGCAGAGAGGAGAGCAAATGAATCTATGTAGAAGGAACTCAGGGTCAGAGAAAGCTGGCTGATGCTACAGATGGGAAAGAGAGAATTAAGATATTTTGGACATATGGAGAAACATGTCTTCTGAAGAGGACCGTCGCGGAGGGAGGCATGCAGGCAGGGAGAGGAGGAGGACCACGGAGAAGATGGATTCGGAAAGTAACTGAACAATGATGGCTACAGAGGCAGGACATCTGGCCTATGAGAGACATTCCGATTACTATTGGAGTGGCAAAGTTCTACTCAGGACAAGCTATTTGATGATGATGATGAATAGCCAACTCTCTTTAATATCAAGCTGTTGTAGAACAGAAACATTTGTTCTTTCTCGAAATGGTGGATAACTTCCCGGAATAGACAAATAATAGTAAATAGTCCAAAACCATGATTTTTCCGAAAATTTTGTCTGGCCCCACCATTAAAAATAACCACGAGCCGCCACTGATTAAATGATACACTCGTCTAGCCAGCACTCAAAAAGAAATCTTGATTACAAAATTAGTACAGCATGCAAAGTAAATAAAGCAATTTCAATATTTATTGATAGGTAACATATACATTATATAACGTGTATGTAGGCAGCAGTAGAACAGTCTGTTTCGTTATTGAATGTTAGTGCAACATCATGAAGTCATTGACAATGTACGTTGCTATTCTTCTTATTCTCTGCATACAATTTTATCAAGTCAGATCTGATGGTAAGTTATATTGTTATCTATATATAAATATATATGTATGACTTGTCTCGACTGATATCTCACCGTTCATCATGGAACATAGGGCCCTAACAGTTATTTGTCACTTTTCTCAGTCTCTGGCTGTTTTCTCAGTCCAGCACTTCTCAGTTTCTCAAGAAGACTCTGTTTCCAGGTCTGTTTAGGACGTCCACTTTTCCATTTTCGTTTCGGTTTTACTGAAGTGCTTATCTCTTCTTGCGTTCCGAAGTGCTTATCTAATGACACTCGACTGTGTCTTCCGACTGGGTATTCCCGACCCATCGCTATTTTCCCATATAACCTGGGTCACCATAGGTTTCTTTCCTCTCCTTACCCACATGTCTGTGTTTGCAACTCTGCAATACCATCTCCATCTGAAAATACACCACAGACATCTGGTGATAACGGTCTGAGTCGTATTTGTATTTAACTTATTGACTCGTCATGTTTCCGAGCAATACAATACACCATTTTAGTTGAATATTCTGAGCTTTGTTTTAATGAAGCTGGCAGTAGCTTTCCACACTGTCTGCTAGATGGCAAGGGCTTGTGGAGCTTTTCAAATCCTGGCATTAATGTCTTTTTCTGTATCTCTAGATTGACCGATCTTACTTCCAAGGTAGACAAATTCACCAACATCTTCTATATCCCTTTCCTTCAATTAATATCGGTTCGTGCCCTATATTGTTGCTTCGCAGTACTTTTGCCTTCTCTTGGCTGATTTTAATACATACGCGATGAACACTTTTTGCCAGGGCGTCCCTTTTTCCTGCATGTCTTGAAGTCTGTTTTAGAGCAAGGCAAGATCATCCCCGAAGTCCAGGTTCTATAATTTTGACATAAGTGTTCACTGAATACCTTTTCTGGACCCGTCGTGGTTCGTACGTGTAACCCAATCTAGTAGCACCAAGAATAGAAGGGGAGTAGCAGACATCCTTGTCTAACACTCGTAGTGACCTGGAACTCCTCGGACAGTCCTCCATCATGGATAACCTGTCAGACAAACCTCTCATAAGTTATTGGATGGTGTTAACACTTCGATTGCCTATCGATGGTGTTAACACTTCGATTGCCTATCGATGCTGTCAAATGCCTTCTTTAAATCAACAAAACACACTTTTGTAATGAGTGTTCCAATGAATGTCCTACCATTTAATTGAAAGTATGAGAAACATGAAGGACACACTATTGTGGGCAGCAAATAGTAGCGCAGGATTAAAGACGAAAGACAGAAAACCCTGGATAAGTGATGACACCTGG